>CM046530.1:6677500-7277500 GCA_024713555.1 Spirodela polyrhiza
TTTGTCTTTTTACATGCAATGAAGTGTGCCATTTTTGAAAATCTATCAATGACAACGAAAACTAAATTAACTCCTCTGTGTGTTCATGGCAGACTTAATATAAAGTCTATAGAAACATCAACCTAAGGATGTTGTGGAATTGGCAATGGTGTGTATAGTCTAGTATTTTGACTTTGTCCCTTGTAGGTTTGACAAACTGGACATTTACAAACAAAATTTTCTACATCTTTCTTTAGTTTGGGCCAATAATATCGCTCTTCAATTGAGTGTAATGTCTTATCTCGACTAAAGTGTCCTACTAAACTTGAAGAGTGTAATTCTCGTAGAAGTTTCTCCCTTAAAGAGTTACGATGAATATATAATTGTGTTCCTCAAAATAAGAAACCATCATATAAATGAAAACCTTTAGTTGATATTCTTGACATACACATCATATATTGTTGAGAAAAATCATCATCGTTTGGGTATAATTCTTTGAGATAATCAAATCCTATGATCTCATCATACAAGTTCACCCAATATGTTATTTTTCTACTAAGAGCATCTACAACTTGATTCAGTTTCCTTAACTTATGTTTCATAACAAAAGTAAAATGTTGAAAGAAAGAGATCCATCTAACATGCATTCTATTAATGAAAGTTTGACTATTGATTGATTTAAGAGTCTGATGATTAGTATATAAAATAAATTTTCGTTAAATCAAGTAGTGTTCCCATGTTTGTAAAGCACGAACCACGGCATAAAATTCTAATTCATATGTTGTCCATTTCTTTTTTGCCTTAAAAATTTTTTCACTAAAAAATGCTATTGGCCGACCGTCCTACAATAGTATACCTCCAACACCAACTATGGATGTATCACATTCCACTTCAAACAACTTATCAAAATTTGGCAAGACCAAAATATGAGCAGAACATAATTTTTCTTTTATCATTGTAAAGGTTTTACTTGCTTCATCAATCCATTTAAAATTACCTTTTTTCATACATTCAGTAACTAGAAATATTATTGAGCTAAAATTTCGTATGAACCTTCTATAATTTTAGATATCAACCCATGAAAGCTTCAAACTTAATGAATTGTAGTTGGTGTTGACCAATCATTAATAACTCTGATTTTTATTCATCCACTTTGATCTCATCTGCACTTACAACATATCCCAAGAATAACAAACTAATAGTTATGAAGTCACATTTTTTCTAGTTAATGTATAATTCGTTCTGTTGTAATACTTGAAACACTGATCTAAGATGTTTAATGTGTTTTTCTTCTGTAGTATTGTAAATAAGAATGTCATCAAAATAAACAACAACAAATTTATCAATAAAAAGTTTCAAAACCTGATTCATCACTCTCATAAAGGTACTGGGGGTATTGGATAAACCAAAAGGCCCAACTAGTCATAAAGACTTGCCTTAGTTTTAAATGCAGTCTTCCATTCATCTCTTGGTCGAATTTGGATCTGATGATATCTACTTTTTAAATCAACTTTTGAAAAACTTTTAAAACCACAAAGCATATCCAACATGTTATCTAGACGTAGAATTGGAAATCTATACTTAACTATTATCTTATTGATAGCTCTATTACCAACACACATCCACCAACTTCTATCTTTCTTTGGAACCAGTAGAGTAGGCACAAAGCATGAGCTTATACTTTCTCTTATCAATTATTTACTCAATAATTCTTTCACTTGTTCTTGAAGAATTTGATTTTCTTCTAAAGTCATCCTATAATATAAAAGGTTTGGCAAACTTGCTCTTGGTATAAGATCAATATGATGTTATACATCTCGCATTGGTGGAAGATGAGTTGATAGTTCTTGAATTACAGAAAATTCAGATAAGAGATTTTCAACAACTTTTCGTATCTTATCTTCAATTATTGTGTTCGAATTAGGTTTTTTTAACAACAAAAAATAATGTAGTATTAATATCAAACTCTTTAAGAAACTCTATTTGGTTGATGAGCATTACTTTTATTTTCTCTTCTTTTCTTTTGCTAAAATCACTATCTTGCATTGGTGCCAAAAAAATTTTTTTACTATTTCTATAGAAAATATAAATATTTTCCTTACCACGGTGTGTAGTATCAACATCAAATTGCCATGGTCTACCTAATATCATGTGACAAGCATCCATTTCAACAACATCACATTACACTTCATCAAAATATGTTTTACCAATTGAAAATTTGATCAAACATATCTCTGAAACCTTAGTTTTTGTTTCCTTCTTGATCTAACCAATTTGGTATAGATGAGGGTGTGGCCTCATCTGCAAACCTAATTTTTTAACCATAATAAAGGAGACAATGTTTTCACTGCTACCATTATCAATAATTATATCACATACCTTAGAATTCATAGTGCACCTTGTTCTGAAAATGTTATGACACTGTGGGTCTTCTTCTTTTTTTTGTGAATACATCAATCTTCTCACTACAAGTGAATGGGACAGTGTGTCTCTAGTATCAAATTCAATAAAATTTTCTTCTTGTTCACCTTCAATTTCTAGTTTTTCATATTCTATTTCCTCTTCAATAAAATCTGTAAGGTTTACTGTCCCATGTTTAAGACAAATATTTAATTTGTGTCCATTTTCTCCACACCTGTAGTATTTAGGAACGACATTAGGAGTATAAGAATTTTTGTTAAAAGAGACTTGGGTAGTAGGATTCACTCTACTTGATCTAATAGAACTTTGATTCAATCGCCTATTGTGAGGTGTAGAAGAAAAACCAATAGATCTTCCTCTTTCTAGTTGAAGAATTGAATTCTGATTTCTAAAATTTTGAATTATGATTTTTCCTTTCTCTAATAAGGCTTCAGCATGCTCTGCAACTATTACAATATTATTGAGCTTGAAAAATGATTGTAAAGCTATTTTATTTTCAATTTCCCATATGAGACCACCTTTAAATCTTGAAATCATAAATGACTTAGATTCTATCAAGTCAATTCGAGAAAATAAATGATAAAATTCTTCAACATAATCATAAACTGATCTATTTCCTTGCCTGCAATTTTGATACTGTTAATATAAATTTTTTTATAATTTGGGGGAAAAAAAAGATATTTTAAAAGTTTCTTCATTTTCTCCCATGATCATATATGTTCTTTGCTTGACTTTGTATGGGTGGTCTATAATTGATCCCACTAGGCAGAGGCTTCACCCTTTAATTTATAAGCTAATAATTTTACTTACTTTTTATCTGAAATTTTCATATACTCAAAAAATCGTTCTACTTCAACTAACCAATCTAAGAACTCTTCAATCTTCCAATGGCTATTAAAACATGATAAGTCAATCTTCATACGAAAATTTTGAAAATTATCTTCTTCAAATCTTGATTTAGAACTTCTAGAACCATATGTACAGTGAATATCTAATGAAGATTCGACATGAGTGACTTTTTGAGGACGTCTGATTTCATGATCTCTAGGAGGGCGTGAATGACTCTCTAATGTACTCATTTTAGTCAAAAGTTATTTCAAGGTTTCACTAAGATCATCAAATTTTTGATCTATTTGATCTTGAAATAAAAGAAAATCTGACTTTGACATAGGAGTAACTTCAGATGAATCATCATCACCAATATGAGCAGATTTACCTTGTGACATTTTTGAACCTTGATTGGAACGTTGACTTGCTCTAATACCAACTAACATAATAGTGACGTGGAAGATAAATAAGACCTAGGCTTGAATCCACAAAGTTTCAATCTTGGAGAAACTAACCTCTTAATCCACAGATTCGGAGTCTTCAACCCTTGAATCCATAAAGGGGTGCTTGAATCCACAAGCAAATGAGAAAGGTACTCATAAGAAAGAAAACTGATTCAACTCAAAAAGTAAGTATCTTAAGTTATAATGGGGGCCTTTATATAGGCCTAGAAAGGGGGTGGGGTGCTCATAAAAGAAGGATCTTGATAGATCTTGGGATAGAGTCTGACTAACACTAAAATGACTTAAAGTAGACTATGACAAATTGAGATCTTAGACAGATCTTTAGGAAATACTTTGACTAACTCTGAAATAACTTGAAGTAGGCTTTGACATATAAATATGCTGAGTAAATCTTAGGTATAAACTCTAACAGTATGAGATCTTGAGCATATCTTGGGTACATACTGAACTACATTAAAGTCCCTTCTAGAAGGAAAGAGACATAAAGTGCCTTCTAAAAGTAAAAGGACATAAAGTAAAAAGTAAATATTACTCTTCAGATCTCCAGCCCACTAGTGACATATGTGAGCTCCCTTTTTAACACCTTTCACTTTATGGCCCAAATGTAGGGTAATTGGGCCCAACTTCCAAGTTAAGACTTCAACTTGTGTATTGGGCTACATCACATAAGTTAAGTCAAGGTTTTTTTAACTTTTAACTAAATTGCAACTAGACCAAACTTAGATCTAAGTTTAGGTCATAGCTAAAAATATAACCAAGATCGTGACAATTGATCCCTAGTGACAAGTGGGTAGGAGCATGATGAGACACGATGACACCCTCAAGGATGGGGTGGACTAAGAGGATGTAAAGCTTATTTCACCAATATGAAGTAGGTCTTGGGAGTCAAGTTATATAGGGGGGTTATTAGAAATATGGAGGACTTTATTGATGTTGTAGTTTGTTCTTTCCAAGGACTTCCAAGGCAAAGTGGCAGTGGGGAAAATGGTAGAAGATACAAGAGTGGATGCTGGAAATTTCATCCCACCACAAAGGTTGGCGAGGTCGACATCCATTGTAGATTTTTTGCTGCTACGGTTGAGGAGGATGGAGTAAGTCTGCATATGGTACTTGAAATCCTCATCTTGTAGCTTGGCAAACCTCATTTCCACATCGCCACCACCATTGCTCACCATCGATACCTCTCCTCCTCTTTCTCCCTCTTCTCAAATTTGTGATGTTGAGAGAGAGCATAAGAATATTTGATTCCCTTGTGGGAGGGCACAAAATTAAATACTAAACAGACTTGTTTTATTTGAAATGTATTTCAAAAATTTAGTAATTAATATGAGCAAGTAAAACTTAATAAATATTATGATATTTAATTTACTTAATATTTTTTCAAAATATGATACACTCATGAGGTTGTTACTAAGTCACCTTGAAGTTGATTATATGAATTTTTCAAATAAATATGAATTATGTATTCTCTTTAACATTTGCCAAAATTTCCCCATATTATGCATTAACTTACACCCATTTTATTATTAGAATTAATATATACGAGGCAACCATTTGAGTGCATAGTCTCTCAACCTTCTTGATCAATAAGGGTGCCATTGGGAGGGGGATGGGGCTTCATACTACCTCTCATCTCTCATCTGCTGTCTCTTTTTATTGGTCAACTCCTTTACACATACCCCTCCAATATCCAAGTCAAACTCTAGTGAGAGAGAGAATTCATTGAGAAAAATTTGAAGTGCTCTTTGTCTATGAGGCAAACAAACGAATAAGATAATGATAGTTCAAACTAATTTGACTTTTTAATCGTAGTTGAATAGAGTAGACTCCCCCAAGTTGGTGTTGGGTTTTATTTATGAGAAAATATATATTTGAACAAAGTGATATATAATATGGAAATTTGATATAAATGACTAGTTATATATAATCCGTCAACCACCACATGTTGATCACCACATATTGGTGCTATATTGCAAATAAAAAAATAGTGTTGGCAAAATAAAGGCAATGTTGGTTCATTAGAGCATGCTTTCTAATGAGCAAATAATTTATGATATGATCATAATTTGTGTCCATATTGAGTTCCTTTTACAAGCATCAAGGGGATTAAATCACAATTTATTTTTCTTAATTTTTTGGATTTATATACCATGATTAGTCTTTTTGATTGTTCTATAGTAGCTCTTTGGTTAGGTATCAGAGCAACATTACCTATTGATAAATCTCTTACTTTAAGTCTTTTTAAAATTGAAGTAATTTAATAAATAAATTAAACTGTGAAATACTATGTGGAGGTATCTAGGGAATAGTCGATTCAAAGTGAATTTTCCCTAGATACATATAGGGACATTTACTTAAATATAAAGCCCCAATAATGCTAATAATCTACTTTATATAACTAATAACTTGTGAAAATGATATGCTAGTCTATTATCAAATCAAAGAGAATAATACATATTTGAGATGTATTTCATAAGTTATCATGCTAATTATTTTATCTATCATTTAAATGATCATATCTAAATCTTAATTGAAATTGATATTTTATAAATAAAAATAAAATTGATGAGAATTTATTTCATATCTTGAGTCTTAATTCTCATTTATTTTATTGTTAAATAAAATCTTATTGTACTAAAATTTTATGATTAATTGAAATATATTTATAAAAATGTTATGAAACTTATAGTCATTAAAATAAATATAAAAAGAGAGAAAAATGGGCACAACACTAATGGGCTAATGGCACACCACTTAATGAGCTCCACATAGGCAAAAGGTCACACTACAACTAGAAGTGGGCCTATAGGGCACACTACCTTGCAACCCATCTAAACCATGTTGTGAATCATAGGAGCTAGTTTCAAGACGAATAGACTCATTTCTGCAGCCTACTGGGAGTTGGGAGTGGGTCCTAGATCAATCCTAAAAACTAGGGTTGGAACCCAAATCTTCCCTTTTGAGATGCCTCTGCTAATAAAGGGGGGCACACCAATATATAGTATAAATATGGCCTAAACATCTCTCTTGTTCTTCCTTTTCACATCTACAATAGTACTAGTGGTCAAATCTAACACACTAGATGGTGCCACGTCACAATTGGTGTCATCCAAAACAAAAGTATCTCCAAGATCCAATGGTGGCCACTACCAAATCCAATGATTTAGAAGATGCCATGTCACAGCCATCATCGCACAAAAAGTGGCTGCCAATACAATAGTGGCTATCATGGCATTCAAACCCTAAAAATGCACCAAATCACAATCACTATTGTACAAAAAGTAGTGCTTTATCTAATAAAAATGAACACATCACCAACCACCAACATGTGTTGCACTAGGCACACAAATCCTGATAACACACAGGCAAAAGAAGTGAGGGGCAATAGGGATCCGATGGTGACTATTTGGCAACGTCACCCCTCTTTAGCGAAATAATAGTGTAAAGATCTGGCGGTCTCCATTGAACCATGCGTAGGTGGATATATTTACAAATATTGATTATCATTTAGTAAAATAAACTATATCGATTATTCTCTCACACACATAGAAGGATATAGTTGGAAATATTGATTATCATATGGTAAAATAGATAATATTGATTATTGTCATGTGAGAAAATAGAAAAATACCAGAAAAATCAGATAAAAACTTAAAAATATTTTATAAAATAGGAAGTTAAAATAGAAGATTTAATTTGCAAATCTAGAGAATAAAAAGGAGAAAGAGGAGAGAGAAATGAAGTCTTTTTTCAAGTTTTTCTTCGGTTGTTCTTAAGACAAAAATATCATTCTTCTTTTTAATGCAAAAATAGAAATCTAAAGAGTGCATTGTTGATTTTGATCATTATCCTCTACCTTTTTCATCTTAAATTCATTCTATTGAATTAGATACAAGATTGAGAAGTGCTACTGAGAGATCAACATAAAGTCATACATTCTAAGGTTGTAATTTTGACTTTTAATAAATTTTTTATTATTTTATTGTTAGATCTATGAAATAAATTTATTTTCTTATATTCATTCATTTATTTACTTATTTATTTTCTATTTTCACCATTCCAAAGCATTTTTATTTACTATTTTTAATTCCTTTAAGTTTTAAATTTCTATTTATATTTAGTTGTCATTTTATTTCCTTTATTACTTTGAACATCAATTTAAATCTTCAAATTAATTTCATGATCTATTAAATTAGAGAATGAAAATATTTTTAAAAGCCTTCCTTCAAATGACTACCTAACTCACCACTATATCTATAAAATTATTTTTTGGTGAAACTAGTTCTATATATTATTAAAAGTGATTGATGATTCTAATAACAACTTAAGGTTCCATCAATAACCACTATGTTTACTATTTACTCATATTACATTCGTATAATTATTATTTTTATCAAATTAATATCTAATAGAGGGATACTAATTATAATGATTAATTGAGGAGGTGGATAATGGTGAATGGCTAGTTTTATGGTCATCGTGAAAGTGCCCAGTTTAATTTATTAACAACCACCCTTAAATTAATAATACATTAATTATTAAGTTAAAATGATTTTTTCGATATGAAGTCATAATTGTGGCGTCCTCATTGATGAAAGCAACGCTGAATTACGCATGATATTTTATGAGTCTTTCTACAATTAAATTGACAGGAAGATCAGCAGCTGTACACCTTATGCATAATTGCGAGGGAACCCATTAATTAATATTCAGTTTCCTCAACCTTTATAAGAAAAAAATTATTCCGACCCCTTCGCCCCCTCAGACCGCCGCTCGCCTCTCTCTCTCTCTCCCCTCTAACACACACACACCCCGTCTTCTACCTCTGCTCGTTCTCTCTGTGCTTCCCGCCGCTGGGAGAGCATTTTCACGATCAGAGAGATCCCAGAAGGAGCACCCAGGAGAGGGCGCCTGTTCCCGGAAGCGTCGGGGTGGCTGCTACATAAGGGCGGAGCCTCTAATGCCTGGAAGTTGCAAAAGGCGTTTCAGGACGGGGACCCTTGCGGAATGTCGGCAAGCGGATTACGGCGACCTCTCTGATCCGCTGCCTTGCCGATGATTTCTGCCGAGGGCAGACGCTAGGGGCATCGAGAGATCAGGGGAGAAAGCCGAGGATGGGTGTGCTGAGGGAGAAGTCGTGTTGCTTCTGCTCCGGTGGAGGGCGGTCGGAGAGGGTTAAGGCTGGCATTCTCTCTGGAAAAGGTCCCGCCATGACGCTGGTGTCTGGTGGCGGTACTGGCTTCCTGATACACCGGAATCTCCCGCTTACCACTCATGCCAGCCTCCCGTCCGTCGGGGCCGCTGAGGCGGCCGAGATCCAGATCCATCAGGATCGAATTTCCGCCCGTCTAGTTCCCCACAGGTCCGTTCTCCATGGCTCCGTTCTGTAAAGTTTTTTCTTTCTATTCTTTATTTGAAACCCTATTGGCGCCTTTTCCACCAATGTACTCCCAAATTTAGCTAGTTTCTTCCTTCGTACACTTTTTTGTACTACTAAAAATCGAGCGTGATCATCCTCCTTGTGGTCATGTGAATGATGTGCATCCTACGTGACTTTCCCGTTGGGATATGTCCCGGTGGCTATGTCTACATTTCCCGTCCCTCTATTTCTGCTTATTTTTTCACGAGCTTAATGGTGTTTTTTATTTTTCATGGCATGAAAATGGAAAATAATCATGTTCCTCTTTCTTCTTCTTCAAGATTCATTGCTCTAGACAATTTTTGTTTTAACTTCACTATGTGATATTATTTCATCTATTTATAAGTTGAATAATAATTATATTTTATAATTAATCACCTAAGAGATATCCCATTAAATATTAATATGTCTTATAGAGTCGTGAATCTAGAAAATAATTTTTAGGTGAAATATTAGAGGTAAAATCTTAAGAGAAATTGAGCTCGTGGAATCAATGATTATAATCTAAATAAACATAAAGTTGAGCCTAAGAACAAAATGTGTTCTTATAGAGTGGATGTAGACAAGTGTTGAATTATTATAAAAGTAGCGTATCCACGTTCACAACATATTAAGATAAGACTATTAGGAAAGTAAAAAGGATTTCTCTAAGAGAAAATTTTCAAACCTAAAAAAAGATTTGTCAAATTCAATTCCCTCTTTTTGATTATTGGTGGCCAAACCCAACATATAAGAGAGATAGTTGAAAATATCTATTTTATCAAATAATAATCAGTTATTACATGTGTATCCTTTTTATGCAGCACATTGAGAGTTAATCTCTCCACTTAGCGAAAAAGTTTTCAGTGATGTGATGCTTTGTGTATTATTAGATCAAGTTGTCACAATTTCTTTTTTTATCTAAAATAAATACATCACACTTTCTCAGGATTTAAGCCTTCGCTATTGTGCACAATGATGACTGGTGACATGGCACTTCATGTGACGTTGTATCATATTCTCTTTTTTGCTTCACAAGATTCAAGCCTTTGCTACATCAGCTAGGTGATGTGACACTTAATATCATTAGATCTAGTTGCTTCCACTATTTGATCTAAAATAGGGGATGAAATTGGTTAGTTCATCAATTATTTTATGTAGAAATGTCACATAAATAAGTTTTCCTTTTTCGTATCAAGTACCTCTCCTAAAATAGTTGTGCAAATTTCATCACCAACCCTCGAGGATTGACCTACAATAAAACCTAGATTCCTAAGTGGCATTTGAGATGGTCCAACATTAGTGTAGTACAAGTGGGAGCCCAATACCGCATACATGTACCCAATACTTGAACCTCGATCTTTGTTGTCTTGGGCTGCAAAGTAGTTACCGAATAATGTCTGCATCATCATGACACGGTAGACTTAGTCCATGCTGTTGGATCCCATTGATGGCTTACTATAAATAGAATAATTGTATTATTATTATTATTATTTATTTTAGAAAACAATAGATAATACATTTTAACTTGAAATAATTTATTAAAAACTACGAAAATTCACCAAAAAAGAGTAAAACTATATTTTTAATCATTCCTACCTTATTTTCATGAAATTCATGTAACATTATATAGTTTTTATTTGACTTTGCATTTAAAAATCAACCATTAACCAAGCATCACACTACTCCATTATGTGCCTTTTTAAGATTTGATAAAATTATTTTGATGATGTAGAAGTTTGCTTTCCTCCTACTTAGGTTGAGGGAAAATCTGAATTATGATGTGCCTCCTGCTGCTGCCTTGTATTAGTTCCAACTGAGTTGTTGACTCTGGACTCCCCCAAAAGTGCATAGAAACTATTACATCACGCGAGACATTATGTCCATTTGTCGCTTTGTGGTTGTAAACTTGCATTCTATATATGTCAAGATCATTTTGAGCTCCTCTTCTGTAACATCTAGGTGGTGCACTCGCTCCAATTCTTCCACCTTCTTGCGGTTGTCATATTTGTAATTGTTTCCCACTGACACTACTCTAAATTTCTGACTTTCAAACCAGATGATACAATCTTAAGTAATCATCATGTTGGGTAGAGAGACATACAAAAGGAAAACCTAATATCAATGATAAAACAGTTGCAGATGACCTATCGCACTTAAGGACCGATTAGACAGCTGGCGTAAGATTATATTTTGACCCACATATGAGAGAGAGAGAGAGAGAGAGAGGGGGGGATTTCTTTTAGGTTTTTGGACAAAAAAATTGGAGATCTAAATTTCTCGAATATAAGAATCAAGAAAGGAAATAGAATGTTCCTGGGCGCGGCCTTCAGACAGCCACCAAAACGGGCTCCTCCTTACGGACGAAAGCCAGGCCCTTGTCGATGCTTGCCCGTAGTTCGGGCTTGAGGGCCTCCAGAGCCCTCTCCTCGAAATGGCTCAGGCCCTGGAGGTCTGCGGCCACCGCCGCCTCGATGCCCTTCCTGCCAAGCTTCACCCTCGAAGCAAAGAACGGTAGCTCCGTCAGCGCCGACTGCACGTACGCGCATTCGTACACCTCCTGGTCGCCATCGAGGGCCCGTAGGGATGACTCCAAGAACCGCGCCGCCGCGTAGGCCATGGACAAGGTGGCGGAGCCGGCGCCCGCCTTGGCCTCCACCACCTCCGTCCCCGCGTTCTGTATCCTCGCCGTCAGCTCCTCCACCTCCGCGCCGGTGAGGGCCGTCGCCGGGCGAGCCTTGGACAGCAGCGGTAGGATGGTGGCGCCGGCGTGGCCGCCGACGACCGGCACGTCGACGTCGATCAGGCGGAGATTCTTCCTCTGAGCAAGGAAGGTGTTGGCCCGCACGACGTCCAGCGTGGTGACGCCGAATAGTTTCCTTGGGTCGTAGACGCCCTTCTGCTTCAGCACCTCGGCGGCGATGGGGACGGTGGAGTTGACCGGGTTGCTAATGATGTGGATGAGCGCGCTGGGGGCGTGGTCTGCGACGGCCTCCACGAGCGACTTGACGATCCCCGCGTTTATGGTGAAGAGGTCGTCGCGGGTCATGCCTGGCTTGCGAGGGACGCCGGCGGGAATGACCACCGCGTCGGCGCCGCTCAGGCAGCGCGCCAGCTCGGCGGCGCCGCTGAAACCCGCCACCCGGCAGGGGCTGTTGCAGTGACTGAGGTCGGTGGCGACGCCCCTCACGTTCGCGATGTCGTAGAGATCGAGCGAGGAGACCAGCGGCGACATCTTTATCAGCAGGGACAGAGGTTGCCCGATTCCGCCGCCGGCACCGAGAACAGCCACCTTGAAAGTTGAAGCGCGCGGGCGGAGCTGCGAACTCGCAGGAGCTTGATTCAAGGGAGACGATGCCCACGAGGTGGCGACCGATTGGCGAAGGGCGGCGCCGCCCTCCTCGCCCAGGAAGGAAGCCGCTTCCAATGGGTCACAGCTCGCCGTGGAGGGTGAGGTGGCTTTCAGACCGCAGAATTTGCGGAGGGGCGTCGCGCGGGAAGGCCTCGCCCTAGCCGCCGACCTCGTCTGGAGGCTGCACGGACGGACAGAGAGAGCCGGTGGCGCAGTCGTCGCGGTCGCCATCTCACTCACTAGCTGGATGGAAGGAGAGATGGAGGCTGTGCAGGAGGAACATCGAAAATCAGGTTTCCTTTTCTCTGGATAAAAGGAAAAATAAGAGGTATTGTAAAGAAGGAAATTAGGCTACACGTAAAACGGGTTCTGGGTCGGAGGTTCATGCGTCGCTTACGGCAGTTGCGCGAGGAGAACATCTGAAGCAAACGGGACACAGCCTCTACCCTTGTGCAGGGTAGTGAGAACCAAGGGGAATCGCCATTGAACAGAAGAAACTTGTTTCAGGTTCTAGGACTACGCCCCGCCGCACCCTTCTCCCAGCCCCGAAATCTCTTCGTAGAGAGAGACAGACGCCCCACACTGCCTTTCCAGTTCAAGAGCGAGAGTGGCCGCCGGGATAGAAGGTAGCCAGAGGAGGGTCGGATAGCCACGCATTGGGGGCGAGGAGGAGGGAAGCAAGGAGAGAAAGAGGAGGGCTGGCCGGAAAAGTACCTGGACCACGCCGCTGGCGGCTGCTCTCCCGCCGGCGCTCCTCCTCTCTCTCTCTCTCTCTCTCTCTCGCTCGCTCTCTCACACACACGCTTCTGGGCGAAAGGAGCGGCAGAGGGAGCCTGATCTCTATATGCGCGCGCCGACAAATCGGAACGCCCACGACCCTCCGAGATATCATCTCGGAGAAATTTCTTCCGCCGGCGGCGTAAATAAAGACAAGCGGAGAGATTCGGCGAATATTTTCCGATCTGCGGCTCCATCACGGAGGCTCCTCCGTGACTGTGGGAGGATCGCAGGAGCATTAGGACCGCCGGCGGCCACGTCCTCCTCTCCCATTCCTGCCGGTCGTTTTCCGTCGGCAGCTCCGGAGAGCCGCGGACGAAATGTGTGGCTGTTGAAGGGTCGGGGGCTCAAAGTTGGGCCCGGGATGGGATTATGAGCCCGGCCCAAAGGCCCAATAACTAAGATGGGCCAAGCCCCACAGTCGCCGTGGCAAAGCCCAACAACCTACACACCCCGCCCTCTCACCTAGCCTCCACGTCAGCCCTCCCCTGATGTACGGCAGGTAGATGGCTCCCTGTACACATCCTACATTTTATTTTCCTCCTATTTGATTTTTTAATGCATTCTTTCGTGATATCGGTTTTCTTCATATGACGCTTGACATACATATTTCTAGAATAAAAATAATTAGATCTAAAGATTTAGATATGTATTCTCAAGTTGGTATATTTAAACATATTTCATAGAAAATTTTTATTTCATCTTTTCGTAAGCAATTATTAACATCAAAATCATTGAATCCTAACTGTCATTTAACATCAAGTTTACTTAATTGGATCGACATCATAAAGAAAAAATTTTTACATTACTTCTATTTTATTTGGATCGACATGCTAAATAATGATTTTTTACATTACTTCAATTTTAATTGGATCGACATTCTAAATAATAATTTTAATTGGATTGACATGCGTCCTCTGTCTTACATTGACATGCTTACTTGTATATACACCATAAAGGTGACACATGATTTTGCTCACGTAGATCAAATTGACGTGCAGTTGAGACATGGTTTGAAACACCTTGAGATGGAATTTTCAATGAAGCTAAAACTTGACCGTTGGAATTCAAACCGTTGAGATTGGTCAGTCAAATATCTTCCAGATTGACCCATATACCAACCCACTAAGCAATTTGCATGGTCAAGAATTACATTGACTGATTCTTAATTCAGTCGCTCTACAAATCTGTCAAAAGATCGACTCAGTCAACCCAGCGTGCGTCGACTGGCTGTGGGCTTACGAGAGAATAAAGAAAACCATCTATAGCCCAATAAAAGCAAAAAACTGTTTAAGAAGGAACCAAATCTCTTTTCTTAGTATTCTATCTAGCTTTTCGGAACAGATTGAGCCATAATAAATGTCTTTCTCATGTGTTGCTGAACTTTAGGCCCAAATTTAGGCATCTTTTATAACACCTAAACCGATCCAAGGTTACCTAGAATTTCACTCTATGCTCATATATCTAGGATTATTATTCCTTGTGGTAATTGTTTTGAAGCATAGCAAGGGAAAATATGAAAAATACATTATACTTAAACATTTTATTCCTTACGTTATGAAGTATAAATGCATTATACGTTAGTACAAAGGGTGAATAATTAAAATTAAAAATAATAGTGTTCCATTGACTTGATATTGAGCCCAATAATAGACTAAATTGGAAGTCATACATGGACATATGATTGAGAAATAGAAGGAAGCCTCTCAAAGATCTCGACGTACACTCAAGGGACATAAAAACAAATACATGAACGAACTCTCATTTGTCTTTCTATTTCAAATGGAAATCGTGCTTGAAGCTCTATGTACAAAAAAAAGAATTTCTAGGGTTAGGGATCAGGAGAAGCTGATCTCCAAGAACTTGACGAACTCTGGGAAGTCAATCTTCCCGTCCTTGTTATCGTCGTAAACGCTGATCATCCCCCGGCAGTTCTCCACAGTCGAACCCTCCGGAAAACCCAATTTGGAAAGCACCGTCTGCAGCAACTCCGCATCGATGAATCCATCTCCGTTCCTGTCGAACACGGAGAAAACTTCCTTCACCTCCTCCAAGCTCGGCTCCTCATCGAACAGCCTATTGAAGTCGTGGGCGTGGAAGGTCTCATCGGACCCAGTAGCATCGCAGCTGATTCCCATCATCTCCATGACCATCCTCATCTCCTGTGTACTGAACCTGAGCTCCTCCTCCTCTTCGGTCTTCTCCTCCCTGTCCTGTTTTGACCCCGCGGAGAAGAATCCCCATGTAAGACAGAGGACGCATCCCACATAGAATTTCTTGATTCTTGAGGACCAGCTTAGGAGGGGGAAGAAGAAGACGGCCTCAAAGAGCTCCGCCAGAAAAAGAGAAATGAAGTTGGTGCTGGAGAGGATCTGCTCCATCTCGACCCAACTTCTAGTGCCGGGGGAAGGAAGCGGACGAGGAAGATAGGAGCTACGGTGATCTCATGCAGTCTGCTTCCTTGAAGGAAGGAAGGAAGCCCCGGCTCTTAAAATGCCCAAGGACGAGGAAGCTGCCTGCGAGGCGCAGGAAAGCTGTCAGAGTCGCCGCCGGAGAGGAAGGGGCGGACGTAGACGATGCTTCGGCGAAGCGTGGGGGAAAGATATGTTAGGGTTCTCTCTCACCACTCACATATCATAGAATATTATTTTACATCGATTGATGAGCGTCCTCTCCTCATCTTTCTCTCTCCATTGACTCTCTTCGTTCTCGTTCAGTTGCCCCGGTCAATCCCAGGCGTCTGTGGGCCAAAGACGGCCTTGGACCAGCTTAAGTTGCGGGATCAGTGGGAGATGTTGACATGACAAGGGACTTTGACCGACGTTCCGTCCGCAGAACACAAGATACTTCACTGTTCTAAATAGTTTGTTGGAAACTCCTTGCCACAGGACAAGGTCGTCCTCGCCATTGGCCATGCTCAGTCAGCGAGTCGACGCCCCCCTCTTGCGGAGAGGTTTCGAACCAACTGCCCCGATGGTGAGCGATAGTAGTGAGTTTATATATATAATTTAAAAGGATTGTTGAATTTACCATTCAGTCAAGATGGCCGAGTTGGTCTAAGGCGCCAGTTTCAGGTACTGGTCCGAAAGGGCATGGGTTCGAATCCCATTCTTGACACATTCTACGTTTTCACTTGTTCAAACCTCATATAATTTTATTCTTCCCTCGAAAAAAGGGAAAGATTTTTATATATATATTTATTTGCAACATTGTCGTTTCCTTGATTTGGTTTGTGTATTAAAAATATCTCCATTCATTCACTCCTCCAACACTCCTTTTTGTTATCACCGAATATGAAGGGTCTGAAAACCCTCTTAAAATATTTGATTTCTATAAATATATTAGTTCTTATGAAGCACTCAAAAGGTAGCCATTGGGTCAAAACGCAAAGAGTAAATTGGATAATATTTACAGTGTTGCATTTTAGGGCCAACAATATAGCCACATGGCTTATAAACATATTGTTCCCTACTCACAATCTAAAAACTAACGACTAATTATTCACTGGTTTAGAGCTTAATCTGGCTGGCCTTACTTTTATGGCGAAGCTAAGTGGGCAGACTTTCAATTCAGCCCATGCAGCCGGGTTACTAAAACTTACAATGCCAGGCTAGTGAAACGGGGAGACGCGCGTCGGAGGGAGGGAGGAAGGGGGAGAGGGGGAGAAGGGGGAGAGAGAGAGAGAGAGAGAGAGAGAGAGAGAGAGAGAGAGAGAGAGAGAGAGAGCCCACCAACCTTAAAGCCTCCTAAAACGAACTGGGAATCATTATATAGTACCCGCGAAAAGGTCCAGACCACACCACAAACTGAACATAAGAACTAGCCCAAGGCGTTCTATATCTACAGATCAAGTAATTCGGCAGCCACATGCGGTGATTCATCAAGCCTTGAGGGAAAACCCGGCTACAGAAAGGAACAAGACATCGCTTCTGGGCTAAAATTCATCGGATGAGCTCGATTTGACTCCAATGGAGCTCGAAGCCGCAGAGGAATGGAATGGAATAAGGGAGGGGGTGGGGCATCAGGAAGGCACGGGGTGTTAAAATAAAAGAGCTACTCGCTGGATTTCTTCTTCAAGACATGAATCATATCACATCATTGTGTTGCTGAAATGGAAGAAAAACAGAAAAGAAAAACCTCGTAGCTTCTTAACAGCAGTTCTACTCTGGAAAGGGCCTGCCCAATGGGGAGCGCCCTCACTGCTTCAATGCCTGCTTCTCCTTGGCCTTCTGGATCTTGAGCACCTTCTTCACGATCTTCTGCTCTTCAACAAGGAAAGCCCGGATGATCCTGCAAGATGGGATTATTGGGGAGTCGGATAGAAGCTCGATGAAGAGATGGGGGCCGTGCGGGGAGGGAAGAGAGCGCGGAGCAGCTACCTCTCGCGGACAGCCGATCCAGAGAGGACCCCGCCGTATGCCCTGTTGACCGTCCTCCGGTTCCTGGACAACCTTGACCTCTTGTACTCGGTAGGCCGGAGATGCGGAATCTGGAATATCAAGGCAAGTCAACGCTGGTGGATACAGATGCTCGTTCGGGCATACGGAAAGCCATTCTCTTCTAGAACACAGTTCAAAGCAGTGGAGTCTGTTTAATTGGAATGGAAGCCAAAGATTTAAATCTCGGCAAGGCTGAATCTCGCCGGGAAACGTGAGAAGACTCCCATAATCTGGGCATTTGATGCATTCACTGGCCCAATCAATCGTGAAACTAATAATTACAGAGTGAGCTGGATGAAATAGTCCAACAATCTTGGCGAGCATTAATTAGGACGAAATCAAACTCGAGCATGTTTCCCAGAGACGAAAGTCAAACTCAATGCTACAAACATTCGACCGACAGAAGTGACCATCTCTGGGAAAAAAAATCTTGTTCGAAGGAACTTGAATGCCGCGTTGAGTTCGGATCACACCGCCCCAAAGTGGAGAAACTAGTCAAAGGCGGTCCAGCTTTGGAACTGTTTCTCTTCGGGACTGTACTGAGAATAGGAACACCAAAAATATGCTTGGAACAAACACCACCGCTTCTTTTACCAGCTGGGCTCTGAGATGTCTATCTACTTTATGATGACGCGGAAAGTTGAAGAAAAGCCCAGTCAACAAAGTTACAACAGACAAATAAACTGCAGATGAAAGCGCGTAAGGATCACCATAACCCCCAACCATTTATGTGATAGTCGCATGCGATCCGTATCTAAACAAGCAGGGATCGAAAGAAATCTTCCAAAGGTAATGAAAGAAATAATATTCTCAAGCACCCTGGATACGAACAAATATCAAGCTTATCAAGCCCAGAAAACCCATGTGCATTCATCCGGAATTACAACAGAAAGCACTGGTACGGGAGACTGAATACTACGAATGGGCACATCAAAGAGCTAGGGAAGGAAGCAGGAAGAGCAGGCGTACGAACCCCTTGGATCCTCTTCCCAGTTACCGGGCATTTGGGTCCACTGGCCCTCTTCTTTGTCGACTGATACACCAGCTTCCCACCTACGCAAGGAAACCATGTCAGTAGGCCCAAAACGCACGAACCCCTCCGAAAAGAATTAGCAGGGAACAACGATAGACCGAAATTTCGCGGGTGCCCCTCAGCGGCGGCAGTTCAAGAGGCAAAAACAAAAGCCGGCTGGGCATAAAATGGAGACGCGAAGCCTTCGCCGCGGACGCACAGGATGTTCACGCAGACGAAGATCAAATGGACAAGATGGGAGAAGGACAAGGAGAAAACCCCCGGGGGAGCGAGTAGAGAGGATCGAATCACATCCAGAGCAAGAGATGAGGTCCAGATATGGCGGCTGGAGAGTTACCCGGAGTCTTGACGATCCGGTGCTGGTTGGACTTGGTGGCATAGCTGTGTCGCCTCCGGTACGTGAGCCGCTGAACCATCTTCGTCGCCGCCTTCAAGCTCCCTCTACTCCGAGGCCACCGCCGAAAAGGAGAGTCTCTGGGGTGAGGGACTCGATAATATGGGTAATCGCGGCCCTTGTCTCGAAATAGTTAATACCCTAGATCCAACGGTGGATATGTATCCAATCCGGCGGTCGAGGATCCGCCAAGCTTCCCGGCAGAATCGGAACGATGGGCCGGGAGGGAAGAACCACGGCCTGGAATATCTAGTATCTGACCCAAGAAACATCACAGTTAGATCAGCATACCCGCTGATTGACTAATAAGCACCTTCCCGATATGACAGCCAGCAAGATAAGGCTCCGTATCCCTCGGAGCTGAGAATTCGACGACGCGGTGCTTGGTCTTTATAAGATGGGATCTCTACAGTGTACTCCGTTACTTTGGTGAATTCTGCAGAAAGTCAAGGGCAGCTTTCGATGCTTTTTAACAAGCCCCGGACGAGGCCTCTCCACCGCGACTTCCTCAGGGCGCGCGATTCGTGGTAAGATAATGCAAGAAAGTTTGAGTATTCCGTTTGCTCAACGTTTCATTTCCGGAACAGTGTGGTGTGTTTCATTGGATTAGTGCCCCAGCTATTCCTGGATCTTCTCGGACTGCCAGGGTTTCCCGTGAGGATCGGATCGTCTCCAGGTCGCTTCTGGAGCTCGGGGAGAGGAGTGTTCTCATCGTCACCATGTGTGGCTTCTGGTTTCCTCATAAATGGAAGGGCTCCTTCGACTGCCGACTCCTTGAGAGGTTATTCTTTTCATGCGGAGATGAGAAGAACACGGAGAGAGAGAGTAGAGATACTGGTAGATCATGAGGACAGAAAGGGGGCTCGGTACACTGATGGATACGTATGTATATTATATGTAGATATGTAATCGAGAGAGAGCGAGAGAGAGAGAGCCGCTTGACCCACCAAGGGTGGACTCCTGGTTGTTGAGGACGTCAAATTTCGTCATCCTCTCTCAGTATTTGTCGTACTGCCCCTGCGACTCCATGGGACTCTCCTCCGGGATCCCGTCATCGTGCTTCTTCGGATTGAGCCCCTCGTCTCTAATGGTGTCTTCCATAGATCTTCCAAGGAGGGGTGCGACCACATCGTTTGCAACTTTGCCAGCTCGTCTGTTAGCTCTGGGTGATCCCACAGGGACTCCGATTCCTCCAACTCCACCGAGCTCAAATCTTCCCAATCCAGCGCCTCTTCTTCCTCCCATATCTGTTCTTGTTCAGCCATGGCTGACTTTCTGGTTGGATTCCGTATAATTTCTTCTGAATCGGGAAACTGCCTTTCTAGATATTCCTCTAGTTCTTCGAAATCGAAGAGGCTGTCGCTGTCGTCAATCCGGAGCTCGATTTCTCCCTCGGACGAGACCTCATCGCCGATACTCTCACATTCGGGGGGGTCCGAATCCACACAGCCGGCGGCGTTCCCCGATGGGAATTGTTCGCCGGCGGGCGCATCGGCCTCGTTCGACGTTTTTACTTCGCCTCGATCGTCCTTTGCAGACCCACAACGGACCTCTTGCTTTTCTACTGCCACTGACTTGATGATTCTGCCGTAGTTAATGGCCGGTCCGACAGCGGCGTCGCAGTTTTTCAGGAAGGAGAGCCTGGTAATCAGCTCCCTTTCCAACTCCTCAGCATCGTCCCGAGAATGTCTCCTGCCTGATTCTCTCTCTTCTCGAGACTTCAACGCCAGGAACCTGATCTGTAGCTCCTCATCCAATTCCTCTGACGTTCTTCCGCCGTGAGCGGAGCCTCCCACGAAGGAGCTGGCACCGCACGGGTTGTACTTCACCGACGCGAGTCGCTTGATCAGCTGTACGTTCAGATCCTTTGAATTCTTGACGGTCATGGGTAGAGGCGCCGCCTCGAACCCAGTTAAATCCCTCAACGGCGAGCTTCTGTAGCTGGAGATGGCAGCCGTGGCGGGGGCCATCTCATCGTGGCCATTAGAAGTCTCCCTCTTTTCCTTCTTGATCCTGAGAGAGAGAATTTCGAGATAACTTAGAAAGATAGGGGCGGCTTGCGGAGGAAAGGAGTAGAGGAGTCAGGCGGAATTCGATTACCGGGAGGGCCTCTTGATGATGAAGATGATCAGGAAGAAGAGGGCACTGGCGCCGGCGGCAAATATCCAGACGACCACCATGGCTGTTCTCTCAGCCCAAATCGACAATTTCCATGAGTCCGACGGCAAAAACGAGACGAACTCCATGGCTGTTCTCTCGGTCTAAATCCACCCTTTCGGACAGTCCGGGGGCGAAGGGTTAGAGGAGGCGAAGAACAGCCTGAGGGGTCGCCATTAGATCTCTCTATCACTCTCTCTCCACGCCCCGACCCCCCCCCCCCTCCCCCGGATATCTTTGTCTGATTCTGGTGTGGTTAACCCGTCACCATATAAATTCTGCCTACTCCGCCTCCTTCCGTCATCCCACGTCCATGTGCGTATGTACCTCACGTGGGTTTCTACCGATGGATTTTAGGAGGTAACGTAGGCTGCATAAATAAATTAACTGCTATAAGTTTTCTTTTAAAAAGAAATCTTCTTCATGGAAGTACAGAGGTAGTTGAAATGGGTGTCTTAGTTTTTCATGGTAATTATGTAAAATATTAATTAGTATTGTGCATCAAAATGGCAAATTCTTGCCTTCCGATGCAAGGCATGTAAATAGATAGTGGACCATTTAGGAATTTGGCACCTCTCTCCCTCTTTAAGCCGCAACTTTCAATAAGAACCGTAAGCCCCGACTTTTTGAGGAACCCATTCACATTGACATCGGAAGGAGAATTAGGGACCCGCCCACGTTGCACTGTATTTTATTGCCCACCAAAGTTCAGTAAATAAATAACGGACTTCAATGTGGGTTCATTGAAGATTTTGGGTCAAAATGAATGTTGAACCATTTGAACCATTTGAGATTAAGCGAGAGAGAGAGAGGGAGGGAGAGGGAGAGATGATAGAGAGAGAGAGAGTGAAAGGGAGAGGTATGTGGGATTCCGCAGGGACCCGATGAGCCGGGTATTTGTTAATAAATATCCTACTCAGGCTGTTTCGTGAAAGCTCCGTGAAGCCGGACCCGCCAGATTAAGAATTGAGATTAGCTGGGCAAAGCTTGACTGTTTATGGTTCATGTCTGAAACGGGCCCGCTTTTTATAATTTCAGGGCTTCAAATTTCATGGCCCAAGTAAACCCAGCCCAATTTTGTTCTTCACGGGCCAGTCTGGTTCTACCATAGTTTGGGCCGGGGGCTAGTCCATTTGGGCTGAATAATTATTTTGGCCCAGCTTAGGTTTACCCTTCTTGTCTAAGTAATTACCTTGGATCATTGAAGTTTTACTATCGCCGATAATTGAAATTCCGTCCACTCATATGGCGGATATTTTCGGGACTTACCTATGAGATGAGTTTATTATCTTCTTCAGAAAGCCGGGAACGCTACCCGGTCAGAGTTGCAGCGGCTCGGGGGGAGAATGGGGCAGTCGATGAAGCCACTGGCGGAGCTATCGAGGCAGAGGTAGACCTGATACAGCTGGCTGTTCTTGTCCTCGTCGATGTTGCATTGGATACCCGGCGTGTGGCCGGTAGCCGCCTTGATGGCGTTGCTGATGCTGCTGAAGCTGTAGAACCCGCCGTCCGGCTCAATTCCTGCCACCTCTTTGGGTAAGTGCCTAGAATAGGAGATCTAAAATAATGTATTATTTTCGTGCTAATAAAGGTGGAATTATCCTATCTAATACGCTAGGCTATGGCAGTCTACTGAAAGTTTTGAATGTGGCTCGAGAAATTAGATGGGAATATAGTAATGACATTCTTATGGGTACAAACTTTCTTTTCGAATGTTACTTTCAGGTCGTTCATCGATCAGGAAAAAGCACGTGATTTCAGTAGTTTATTAGGAGTAGTGGAGGCGTGAATAGTTTAACACCTATGGATATGGCAGCTGATGAAGAAGAACAAGAGGACGGAGAACCGTTGCAACCACCATGCGCGTTCGAGGATGTGCTTACCGGCGGCTTGGAGGGCTCCGAGGAGATTGACCTCCCGCTTGAGGTCGAGGGCGGTGAGGAAGTAGCGGCGCTGGTCGAGAACGGATTCGGAGCAGGTGCCGTGCTTTTCCCACTCGTGCTGCCAGAACCGGCGGCCGGTGCTGCTTGGGCACGCCAGCGTCGGCCACTCCGACTGCATCCGCCCCAGAAGATCGCTGATCTGCCGGACGGAGCCAACAGAAGAAGCGTCAAGAAGGCGGTCCGTGGATGGTCGGGACTGGATTCAGGACAAGGGCTCACAAATATACATAGATATATGAAGTTATGTCAAGATATATATGTATATATGGGGGAGAGAGAGAGAGAGAGGAAGGGAGGTGGGGGGGAGCGAGAGAGAGAGAGAGAGAGAGAGAGAGAGAGAGAGTGAGAGATGGGTGCCTTGGAGAGATCTAAAGGGCTGTCCGGATCGCAGTTGGAGGGGTAGCCGCCATCGTTGTAGTTAGGCCATAGCCCGTGGACGCCAAAGTCCGCCGGTGGCTTCCCAGGCGTCGGGTAGCAGCAGCTCTGCCTCGTGTCACAGACCGACCCCGGCCACTATAACCAACACATCCCATTGGTCTCATCAGACATCCTAATCATACCCACGAATCAATGTCCTAATCAACGGCATGACGCGAATATATCTGCTTACCTGCTGAACGAAATAGAAGAAATCGTAGGCCTGGGCGCCGGAGAGATCCATGGTGAGGGACAGAAGGAAAGCCCACCGCAGGAGCATCAACGGCAGGTGGGAGTTCTTCATGGTCTCCTTTCCCTCTCTCTTGAAATACCGGAAGACAAGAAGAAAAGAAGGGGATTTCTAGGGTGAGAGACGCTTATCTCTCGTGGCCATGTATAAATGGGCAGATTCTTCGGGTTGATGTGGCTGTGGAGGGAACGGACCAAATCACGGGCCCTTCCTATTCCCCGTGGCGTGGAGATAGAAAGAAATATATGAGGTAAATCACACACAACGCAAATGAAACCTAAATCTACAAGGCATCCCCACACGTCCCTTCTTCCTCTCACCATCCGATACCGCTACTCTTTTGAGTAAAGATAACTTGAGACAGACGGACGAGAGAGAGAGGGAGCGAGTGAAAGACGTTTAAGATACTTTAATGGCAGTGATTTATGGTGAGCCTTCGTCTTTTCAACTTTTCATTTTCAATGTTTCCTAGAGAAGAAGGTTTTCTGAGCTGGACGGCCGAAAACGGGTGGGGTGCCCGGAAAGGTCCTCGTCCTCACGACATACTTCTGTGCCAAAGGTTTGTTCAGGAAGGATGGACGAAAAGGGCTGTACCCCATGCCTTACGGAGCATGTGCGAAAGGGAAACAATTTAGTCGTATAAAATACGAAATATAGATAGAATATAGATAGGAACATATAAATCATGAACAATCAAAATTCAATTCAATTCATCTATGTAGGAAGTAACCCGTTTTTGAATCGTTGTTATTTAAAAATCCTCAAAGGTTTCTATTATTTTCGGGTATGATTTCTTGAGAAGAACTTTAGATGTGGTAAAGCTTAAGACAACCTTCGTGAAAGGTACAAGTCGTGTTTCATGCGTTGTTCAGATTGTGGCCTTCCCTTTACTGTTCTCTCTCTTTCGAGTGTAAGCAGGCAAGTGAGAAAGAGGGAGACGGAAAGACAGATGCACTGAGAGAGAAGTATGGCAGCAGCCCAAAGGAGGACCCGCTTCGCCGGGAGAGGGGCGACCCCCCGTTCCCCCACGCCATCTCTTCTTTCCTCCATGAGAGCTTGATAGGAGGTTCCCCTCTCCACAAGGATTCAAAAATGAGAGGAGTCGACGAAAAAGTATTTTGTGTAACTTTTGCTTGAAAAAACTAAAAAAATCCAACGAAACAAAACAGCATCATTTAAGTAAGAGCAGACAAGTTTAATCAATAAAATAATATAATTTAGTTATCTCTTATTTCTAGCATTTTCAAAATCTAGCATAATTCAAATGAGAAGTGGCCAATGGTGAGATTTGAAGACAGTACAGTCATTCGATTGGAAACAAAACAAAAGAATACAGTTAAACATATGCCTTTTGTCAGTCATATCTCAGGGTAATTTAAATTTATATCAAAAATACCATTATAATGTGTTCAACTTCAACTCACTTTAAAAATCTACTTATATTCTCCCCTACCCAACATTATCAATAATGGCATGTAATGCATGGAGTAACAAGTTTTAGTATTTGACATCAGACTAACATTATTTCCTGAATTGTAAAACCTTTAAAGTTGTGTCTGTCTTGTTTGAACTTTCATGGTTGAGCCGTCTCCAAAGCATGGTTGAGAATGAGAGAAGGACATGAATCTTGACATAGTCCCAACACCAGTCGTGAAGATAGTTTAAACACAGAAGAATGAGCCTTAAAGTAACACATTAATTACCTATTTAATGGTCAAGAAATTATAATTGACGAAAAATTTTATGTATAGTGCTATACCTATTTTATAGGTATTATTTTGAATTATTATGTGAAAGTAAATATACATATGTCAAGTAGAGTTATGCCTATTTTGTTATAAATCGATTAAAAGCCCACCACTCATTACTTAAGTACTATGTAATTCTCTTGACTATAGTTCATAATCTATATCTCAAGCTTGGAAAAAATTAACAACGGAAACATATTAGTTCTAGTTTGTCACTATATATAGGAAAGCACTAGATCAACCTTTTCTCATTTTCCTATTTGCCACATGATATCATATGCTAAGAATATATTGTCCAGCCAATTTTGTTTCCCACTTGGATGCTAAATTAAAAGGAGAAGCCTTAATAGGGTGTGGAGGAAGCGACTTGACTAATAACTTTTCCCTCCAACTTATGTGATGCACATGTGTTGATATTGAATGGATTCCTCAAGGCCCCTAAAATCATTCATTCCCCTTGACCTCCAACTCTCTCATCTCAAAGGTTAAAGCTTATGTTTCCAATCTACCACATGAAATTTCAAATGATACTAGGGATATCAGTGCAAGATGTGTCATCTACTCATCTCATTGCATAACCATTTGGTTATTTTCTTCCTTTCTGATCCTTTTGATAATCATTTGTAAAGGAGGGAGGGGGGTTAATAATACATTGAGAAACATGTCATGTTGGTTTTTCCTAAGAAATTTATCCATGGTGGATAAAGTAAATATTTGAAATTACCTTTCAAATGGTCTAATCTAACATTTGGAATCACACTATTTGAATCTCCAATCCTATAATTTTTTTAATGTGCATGAGAAAATTGGAAATTATTATTTTTCAATGGGAATTCCTAAACAAATCGTAATTAGGTGTGCAAGTTGAAGAAAGATCTTTATCAATTGAAACAAGCATCAAGAAATATATAGTACAAGAATTTTAAGGGTTCAAAATTAGAAATAGATTCATAAGGTATCAAATGGATCATTGCTTGTATTTGAAGGAGCTTGAGAATTATTACATCATCTTACTACTGTATGACATTGATGTTTGATCACAAGAGGTGACATGCATAAAATTAGTAATATAAAGGTAAAATTAAAAAAATCTATAATGAAATACCTGGGCACAATAAAACACTCTTGGAATAAGAATAATATGTCACATAGTTGTTAGTCTCTTGAGATTATTTTAATAAAGTTCATTTGGGAATGTATTTTGTAAGTTTATTAGCAAACTATAAGTATTGTAAGTAGACTAACATGTCACCTCAAGCTCTTAAAATATCAATCACCTTAGACGGCAAATGATTGAAAAGATATAGTGAGAATTCCTTATGCCTCCATTTTAGGTTGGTTTATAAATGTTCTAATTTCCCACAAACTATATATATTACATGTTGTAGGATTAGTGAGCAGATTATGGTGAATCTAATAAAAAAACATTGGGTAGTTATATAATAGATTTTTTCATGAAAAATGTTAAATTACAAAGTTTTTTAGCTGAAAAATTAAGTGTGTTGTCAATGTGAGGAGACTGCACCAAATATATCTACATCATTGGATGCACTACTATGAGCTTAGTTTCACAATCGTAGAAATGTGTTACTCTTTCTACCATAGAGAAAAAAGTGCCTTGACATTATAAAAGGTCTATAATGAAATATGATGACCAAAGAATTTTTTTGCTAAACTAGAGAGAGTGTATGAAAACAATGTGCTCTTTTCAACCGTCAAAGTTTCATTCATCTAGCAAATATATTGATATTTAGTTTCAAGAAAACACATCCAACTAAGGTGCCATTTTATTCACTACTTGTTGGATTATGAAGAAGTGACACTTGAAAACATGACTGTATTGAAAAATTTGGCAAAAATGTTGACAAAACAATCATCACAAAGAAATAAAGGCTATCCATAGCTCAATTGGTCTTGAAAAGTGAATTGGTTGGAGATGTTGCATAAGCTTTAGAATTTTTTTCCTTGGAGATCAATCCACAAGTGAAATATTATTGGAGGTATGTGTTGGAGCCATGAAGACATCATATTTTGATGATGACAAAATCATTAAAGGTCAATTAAGAATAACCTAATTAATAAATTATACTTTGATGTGGCCTTAAGTCATCATTAAGATCATCAATCAATTTTAAATATTTATTGAACTAAGTTCACCTAAAATAAAATTAAAATTAGTATTAGTGGTGAGTTAGGTCGTCTCCACAAGGAAGGAATAAAAAATGATTTAATTCTCTATGAAAAAAAAGTTTTACCCTAATATCTATATTATTGTGAGAAAATATTAGTTACAATGGTGAATAAAATTAAATAAAAGGAAAACAAAGTAAGATAACTTGCAGGTGAAGAAGATCCCCCGATAAATAAATGTTCACATGAAATAAATAATATAGTAAATAAATAAAATTTGAAACAAGATAGAAATATTCAGATTTTGAAAGAAATAAACAAAAATAAATTGAAAGCATTAAAAGCTTACATCCCTTATTATCTTTGAGTTCTTCTTGACCTCAGGGTAGATCCCTTAGCCTGCATTCAATTTAATGGAATGGATTTTGACTAACTAATGTTGAGGAAAGAAAAAGAAATCCTCTCATACATCAAGTTGCTAAAAATAAAAGAAAAATAGGAATAAAAACTATCTCTAACCCTAGAACATAAAAAGGAACTACGAAAAAGCCTATCCTCTCTCCCTCTTCAATTTTTTTTATTCTCCAGATCTACAAATTAAACTTTCTATTTTGACTTGCTACTTTTTTGGATTTTTATAATTTTTTATAATTTTTATATTTTTTTAGTATTTTTCTCAATTTTTTCCTATTTTAGTATTTGCACGTATGTCCTTGTCACTTGGTAGGCTGAGAACTATCTAATTTCAATGTTGACAATCCACGATGATCCATAGGTGAAGTGCTGTTTGTAAATCTTTGGATGAGGTCACTGCAATCTTTTCGGCCACATCTACTTTATCAAAGGTGCATGGTGATGTTGCTCAACTTTGAGCATTAGATCCACATGTTGTCGATCCAACAAAAGGAGTGACACGGCTACATAGCTATGGTCAGATAGTCATTGCCTTTTCTCTTGCCTTTTATCAAGATCTGTGCATCCACTAATAGGTGCGATGAGGTAGGCGACATGTCACCTCCTAGTGCATCAAATTGCTCCACTTTTACGATCTTGAGATTTGAGTGTAGGATGTCCATAGACTTGGTGACATGTCACTCTTCTATTCATCATATATGTGATATGAGAATCAACTATTAGATGGACAAGGTCTTGGGCCCACATAGGCCTACTAACTAGTGAGTCAATTAAGTTATTTTTTTTATTATTTAATTCATAAAATTTTCAGAAAATTTTAGAAAATTTATTTTTAATAGAAATAATTCATTAAAAATTATAAAAATTGAGCACAACATAATAAAACTTGAATCAACATGAAATAAGTAATAATTTAACATCAACCACATTATTTCACTATAAAATGACTCTCATTAAGTTTCTTTTAAGTTATAAAATATTACTTTAAATCAAAATTTAGATAAATTTATTTAAATAAAACATAAACTATATTAATATGATAAATTATGAAATAATGATCAAATATGCATTATTCTCCCAAATTTAATAATAGGTTAGCATATAATTTTCACAAGTTATCGTACTTCAACAATATACATACATGGATGAATATAGATAAATGTATCATGTATAAACATAAAATATTCATTATGATGCAATATGAGGAAACATATATATGAAGCATAGATGTCATAATTTTAAGCATACAATTGATGAGTTAATCAATAAACGAAATTCTCATGACATAATCTAAGTTCTCGAATCATAAGATCATGAGAGATCCATCATGATGTATGATGCTATGTGAAGATATTATTATAAAAAAATCATAATAATTAAATGAGTAATGATTTAATCAAGTAAATCAATGAGTTTAGGTAAACTAAAATATGAGTATGAAAGTTTATTTATATATTGACAAACCTATAATTTTACATTATAATAATTGAATGATTTTAAATCAAATCAATCGTATAATCAATGAAGTGTCAAATTCACAAAATAAGATTTTATGAATATATATTGAATATATGTTGAAAATCATAAAAATCAATCTTGATAGAGATATTATGATTTTAAACTTTGAGATTGAAGTTCATAAGTCTACTTGCATCTCACATCTTGTTTGACTAAATTAGATAAGATTTAAGTGAAAAATCATTACTTCTATATATGTCTTATCGTACTTATAATATAGCTTATCATATTCTTGTCAGGTCTCTATAAATCGACGACTAATTTAAGTTAGGGGATATGACAACTTGTGAAAATTATATGATAATCTATTATCAAATCAAGGAGAATAATACATATTTGATAAGTATTTCATAAGTTATCATACTAATTATTTTATTTTTCATTTTAATGAACCTCACTAAATCTTGATTTAAATTGATATTTTATAATAAAAAGAAAATTGATGAGAATTTATTTCATATCTTGAAGCTTAATTCTCATTTATTATATTGTTAAATAAAATATTATTATGTTAAATTTTATGATTAATTGAAATGTATTTTTTAAATTTTTTGAAATGAATAGGCATTAAAATAAATATAAAAAGAGAGAAAAATGGGTACACCACTAGCAAGTTGGAGGTGCACTACTTAATGGGCATGATGTGGGCCAAAGGCCACACTATGTCTAGAAGCAAGCCTAGAGAGTGCACTGCCCCAAGATCTAATGGCAACTACTATTAGACCCAACGATCCAAGAGACACCATGTCATAACCCATCATCACACGAAAAGTAGCCATCAATCTAATGGTGGCTATTGTGGCATCTGACACAAAAGAATGTGCCACGTCATAGTTGTCATCATATGACAAGTAGCGCTTGATTCAATGGCAATTGTTATCAAATCTAACACGCCAAAAATGGACATGTCACTAACTACCAACACATGTTTCGGTGGGCACATGGATCTCGATAAAGCACATGCAAAAAGGAGCAAGAGGTGACAGGGATCTAATGGTGACTATTAGGCAATGTCAACCCTCTTAAGAGTAAATGACAACGCAATGATCTAATGGTCTTCATCGAGCCATACGTTAGAGGATATATTTACAAATATCAATTATTGTTTAGTAAAATTGACAATATTGATTATACTCTCTCAAGTGTAAAAGGGTATATTTATAAATATCAATTATCATCTAGTAAAATAGATAGTTTTGATTATTTCTAAATGAGAAAAAGGAAAAATGCCTGAAAAATCAGAGATAAATCATAAAAATATAATATAAAATAGGAATTTAAAATGGAAAACATTTTTAAATCTATGGAAAAAAAAGGAGGAAGAGGATAGAGAAAGGAAGCCTTTTTTAGAGTTCTTCTTTGGTTGATATTTAGAGAAAATGTTGTATTTCTTTTTCATGTGAAAAAAGAAATATGAAGAGTGCATTGTTGATTTTGATTATTCTCCTCTACCCTTTCCTCCTTACATCCATACCATTGAATTAGATGTAAGATTGAAAGCACTACTTAGAGGTCAACATCAAGCCATGTATTCTAAGGGTTGTAAGTTTAATTTTTAATAGATTTTTCATTATTTTCTTATTAGATATGTGAAATAAATTTATCTTTTTTAAATTTACTCATTTTTTAATGATTTATTTTTTATTTTCATAATTCTAAAACATAGTTTATTTACTACTTTTAATTATTTTAAGTTTTAACTTTGTATTTATGTTTATTTATCTTTTTATTTCCTTTATTGCTTTGAATATCAATTTAAAGCTTCAAATTAACTTCATAATTCTTTAAATTAGAGAATAAACATATTTTTAAGACATAGTCAACAACTATATCTATTTAAAATTATTTGTGGTGAATCTAGTTCTATAAAATTATTAAATTTAATTGATGATTTTAATAATGACTTAGAATCACATTAACCACTATTGAATAATGAAAGTTAAGTCTTAAAAGATTCATGTCGTGATTTCTTTAGAGTATGTTATAAATAGTGAAAAGACATACTATATTAGATTCATGTAACCCTTAAATTTAATCATATTTTAAATAAATCTATTTATTGGAGATTTTAAAAAATCTATAAATAGTTCACACTTTATTTATATTAGATCATGTTTTAAACTTCATTTTCATTTAAATTATTAATATTTAACATGATTTCAAGTTTCAATATCCTTCGTCATTGAGTTATGATTCTTCATGCTTTTATAGACTTTAATTTGACCCATTAAATTGATGGTAACCAATTATGTAAGAATCATAGGGCAGAACTTTGTTTTTGCTTAAATCATGTTCTTAGGGTGCTGATGTCACCTTGATGTCATAGCCGTATTTCATCTTCCCAATTTCTTAAATATATCATATTTATCATTCAGTTAAAAATTTATAAAAAATCATATTATTTTAGGAAAATTCTAAAATGTTACCCAATATTGTATTACATCTATGTGATTGACTTAGAAATTTCCTACTATTTTTGGAGTCTTTTATTAATTTATAATTTATTTATTCATTCTAGTATAAATTTAAAATTTCAAAAATTAGTCTTTTCTAGTTTTTATAAATTTTAAATTTACGTGATTTATTTTACAACAATTAAGTCATATCAAATTTTGGCACCATTGTTGGGAATGTATTACATGATATTTGGTATTTTTCTATTTTTCTCTTATAGTACAAAAAAATATAATTTTAAGACTTGTTTCTATTTTATTTTGTAGAAAAAAAAAGAAATAGAGAACAAAGAGTAGTAGGATAGGGATATGAGCAAACTGAAGGAGGGTAACAATTATTAAACTTTTTACCTCAAATTTATTTATTTACTAATTTATTTATTTTTTATGCATGATAGAAGATCTTTACTCCCAAGATTAGAGAATCTTTTCATTATTTTGCCCAAACTTGAAAATTCGAAAGAAAAATTAATTTCGATGGATCCTGAAGATAGTACACATCAAATTGAGAACAATTTTATGGCCATCAAAAGTCATTATATCCTTAATTCATTTCAAAGTACATCCAATATTAGCGTCCCATTAGCACCCACAGTTAAATTCGAAATAAATCTAGAAATTTTCCAAATGCTTCCTAATTTTCATAGATTACTTTTAAAGGAGCCTCATCAGTATTTAAAAAATTTTCATATTTATGTGATTGAGTTAATCTTCCTCAAGTTACACTAGAAATTATTAAGATGAAATTATTTTCTCATATACTTAGGGACAAGGTGAGTTATTGACTATCTACATTAGATAAAGAATTAGCTAGTTAGAAAGACATAGAACAAACTTTTCTTTGAAAATTTTACCCTTCAGGAAAAAATCAAAATATGAGAAAACATATATAGGGTTTTGCTCGAAGACTAAGAGAAACTTTACATAAGACATGGGAAAAATTCAAAGATTTACTTAGAAAATGCCTTCATCATGTTATACCTAAGTGGCAGCTCAATAGAATTTTTTATGATGGATTACTAGAACAACATAAAAATAAGGTTGTGGAGGAGAATTTATAAAGAAGACCCCTTATGAGATTTACAGCCTTTATGAGAATTTAAGTAAAAATTCAAAAGATCAAGTCTCTTTTGAGTTATATAATAGGGATAAGAGGAGAGGAATGTATGAATTCTATCATCAAGATGATTCTAATTTAAGAAATGAGGTTAATCAGATCAATAAAAAATTAGAGAAACTAAATTTATTTATTGAAAATTTTAAAAAGCTTTCTAATCTTCAATTTAATTCAAAAATTCATATCCTATATATAATGAAAATGATCATTATGAATTTCAGTGTTATAATTTAGATCAATCATTTCAGTTTATGCAAGAATAAGTACAAGTAGCCTACAATTTTAATAGAAACTGAGAGCCTTTCGTAATTCTTATAACCATAATGGGAGGAATAACTTTTCATAGAGAGACCCAAATAATATTCAAAATTCAGAAGTACTTAAGCCCAATTTAAATTTTGAATTTCGTTTAAAATAGAAAAATAGATTTCAGAAAATTCAGCCCTCTCATAATCAACTTAATGTTATGGAAATGATGTAGCAAATGAGTCAAATGATGTAGCAAACTATGAGTCAAATGATGTAGCAAACTATGAATCAAATGATGTTGCAGTAGAAAAAAATTATAGAGGCTCTTGAGAATAGGAGAGAAGAGGGACAACTACCTAGTTAGTCCATAAAAAATTTAAGAAAATGCCCAACTATAGGATTTTAGCAAAAGGAGTTGATAAGTCTTAATTATCATAAGTTAATAATCTAGTGATATGATAGTTTTAGTTTTAACTCATGATAAATAGACTTATTTTTGTGCTAAATTGTGTAAGGTGATTTCTAGTTAGTTAATATGAATTTTTGATTAATTACATGATTTTATAATCATATTTTGTTGAGATAAATGAGAAAAGAGTAAAATAAAAAGATTAAGGGAAAAAATAAAAACACTGCCGACCAATTGGGCCCGCAAGCGGGTCGAAGGCCTAGTCAGGCTAAGCTGTGGAATGACTAAGGACCTCGAGCTCAGGGCTCAAGCGGCTAAGGATTGGACTATGAGCTCAAGGGTCGAGTGGCTGAAGACGCGGACTGCGAGCTCAGTGCTCAAGCGGCTAATGTGTGCGTCACTCCCCTTCCACATCACCGGTTGCCAACCATGCATGGGGCAAGGAGTGGTCGTACACATGTGGATGAGATGTACCTATTGATGGCTAAAGGAGTCACCAGCTTATATTCGTGCAAAAATTAGTCAAAAAATCGATGTGAGACTAAACCCACCACTCTAACCTTTCCCTGTAGGATTATAAATGCCCAAAATACTCATTCATTACCCTGATGAAAATATCCTTATGACATCATATTGTAAGGGTAGGGCATTATCGTACTTATTTCATTTCTCTCTCTTTCTCTCTCTCTCGCAGGCGGGCAACTTGCAAAGAAATCATGATTTTCGGTGAGCAATTAAGCTGTAAAAATCACCAAAATCTCAACAAAAACTTAGTCAATATGATTCACGGAGCATCGTGGCTGAAATTGGTGAATGATTCTAGACAAAACATCACGAACTCAACGAAAAATTTATCTCTAATTGATTGATGAACAAGTTGTCGCCGAGAAGAAGACGATCCACCGAGAGACGAGTCGCCACCTTCTGAGAGTATACCATATGCAATAAAGGGCCTCCTCTTGCTGTGATGACTTGAGGATGAAACCCCTAAGACGTGCCCCATCTTTATCCAGCTTACCTTCGTTAGGTGACAACCGCTGGAGGGCCGCAAGTCACCATTTTTCGGTTCCACCAGGTGACAACCACTGAAAACGATTTGGTGACCCATTTCATTGATTTTAAGACTTCACAAGAGGATTTAGAGATTGCCCACATCGTCTTTGTTCAAAGAGAGCCTTCGAGGCTGTGGACATTGCACGAATTCTTTCCCAAATTCGTAAAATTCCAATGATTGCCGCCATGAAGCCGAAACTCTATTTTTCGTACTTTAAACTTTATTTTCATTTAAATTAGTAATATCTGGCATGATTCAAGTTTTAATATCTTTTTTCATTGAGTTATGATTCTTTGGGCTATTACAAATCTTAATTTGACCTATTAAATTGATGATAATCACTTATGAAAGAATCATAGGTTGAAACACTATTTTCACTTGATTCATATTCTTCGGGCACTAATGTCACCTTGACATCATAGCCTTATTTCCTTTTCGCATTTCTTAAATATATTATATTTATCATTCAGTTAAAAAATTATTAAAAATCTTATTCTTTTAGGAAAATTCTGAAATATTACTTAATATTATATTACATTCCTGTGATCAACCTAAAAATTTCCTACTATTTTTGGAATTTTTTTATCAATTTATAAATAATTTATTCTTTCTAATATACATTTGAAATTCCAAAAATTAGTTTTTTCTAGTTTTATAAATTTCAAATTCACATGATTTATTATACAACGATTAATTCACATCAGGAATCTAGTGGCATGAACCTAAAAAAAACTCACGAAATGATAATGTCATGATAGTAAATATATTATGGAGTGAGAAGATTTTACCTGATCCTTATTGCTAAATAGTAGAAGAAGAGGAAAATGTGGACAATTTAAAACAAAATCAAGAAGAAGCAGACGAAGATTTTCAAGATTCTACCAAGAAAATTTTGAAAGAAAAGACGACCATTCCATTTCCTAAAGCTTTAGAACTTAGACAAAGAAAGAAAAAGGAACACAATAAGAAATAAAGAAAATTTTACAAGATGTGTAAATTAGTCTTTTTTTACTTACTATCATTAAACATATTCTTAAATATGCTAGACTTTTAAAAGAAATGTGTACACCAAAAAGGGCACATAGAGTAGAAAAATTATCTAGACATGCTAGTGCTTTATTATTAAATTAAGTTCCATATAAATTAAAAGATATTGGTGCTCCTTTAATTTCATGTGATATTGGTAGATTTATTTTTCAAAATGCATTACTTGACACCGATGCTAGTATTAATTTATTACCTATAAGTATTTGTGATAAATTTAATATTTTTAATCTTAAACCATCTACTGTTATATTACAATTTACTAATAGATCTATTAAAAATTCTAAAGATATTTTAGAAAATGTGATAATAATAGTGAAAGGGTATAAATTTCTAGCTGATTTTGTAGTGTTGGAAATGAATTTTAATGGACAATTTTATGATACCCCAATCATCTTAGGAAGACTATTCTTGCATACAGTAAAGATGAATATTGATTTCCCCACAAATATTATGAAAATTTTATGTGGAGATCAATCAGTAGAAATTAAAATATTTGAGGTATCAAATTATCTTAAGAAATCTCAAGTTTATGATTGTCATACCATAGATCTTTTAAATGATCTTGATGATCTAGGTATTATTGATGAATGTGTGTTCGAAGAATTAAAAGAAATTGAGAAAATAAATATGGGAGAGAAGAAAGAAGAAGATCACACAAATTTAGAGCTAAATCATCTTCCCTATGATTTAAAATATGTATTTTTGGAGGAAAATAATTAATTCCCTATTATTATTGTAGCTGATTTGAATAATGAGCAAGAGGAAGAATTATTAGAAGTAATTCAAAAAAATAAGAATGCTATTGACTAAAAAATGAATGATCCTAAGGGCATTGTTATGAATGTTTGTATGCATAATATACATTTAAAGGATGGAGCTAGAGCTAGTAGAGAACCATAACAAAAATTAAATCCTAACATAATGAAAGTGACAAAAAAGGAAATTTTAGAGTAGTTGGCTGCTAATATTATTTATCATATTTCAGACAGTAAATGGGTTAGTCCTACACAAGTGGTGCCCAAGAAAATAAAGATCACAACTATAAAAATGAAAATAAGAAAGAAATACAAACAAGATTAACTACTAGTTGGAGGGTTTGTATTGATTATAGAAAATTAAATTCAGTTATTAAAAAAATTATTTTCTCCTATCATTTATTGATCAAATTCTTGAAAAATTAGCTAGAAAAAGATTATTTTATTTTCTGGATAGATATTTTGATTATAATTAAATTTATATAAATCCTTTAGATCAAGAAAAAATGACTTTTACTTGTCCATTTGGTACTTTTTCTTTTAACTGTATACCTTTTGGATTGTGTAATACTCTAGCCACATTTCAAAGATGTATGCTGTTTATTTTTTCTGATATAATTGGAAAATTTATGGAAATTTTTATGGATGATTTTTTTATTTTTGGTGAATCATTTCATAACTGCTTAAATCATTTATAATATGTGCTGAATAAATATATAAAGAAAAAACTAGTTTTGAGTTGGGAAAAATCACATTTTATGGTTAGAGAGGGAATTGTGTTGGGACATATTGTGAGTGAAAGAGGTTTAGAGGTGAATAGAGCAAAGATTGATATTATATCTAAAATGTAACCTCCAAATTCAATAAAAAAAATTAGATCTTTCTTAGGATATGTAGGTTATTATAGAAAATTCATTCAAGATTTTTCGAAAATTTCTAAACCTCTCACCATGTTATTATCTAAAGATGTGCCTTTTAATTTTGATGAGAAATGTTTTGAGTCTTTTTCTTAAATAAAAAAATTACTTACTGAGGCGCCTATGTTACAAACTCCTAATTGGTCTCTTCCATTTAAAATAAAGTGTGATGTATCAAATTATGTAGTGAGAGTTATATTAGGATAAAGAAAAGAGTCAAAACCCATAGTAATCTCATATGCTAACAAAACTATTTTAGATACTCAATTAAATTATATCACAATTGAAAAAGAGTTGCTAGTTGTAGTATTTTCATTAGAAAGATTTTAATCATATATTTTAGGAGCTAAAATTATTATTTATATTGATCATTCAGCATTAAAATACTTGCTAAATAAAAAAGATGCAAAGCCACGTTTATTAAGATGTATATTATTATTGCAAGAATTTGATTTAGAAATAAAAGATAAAAAGGGTTTTGAAAATATCGTTGTTGACCATCTTTCTACATTGAGTGATTTAGGAACAAATGCAACACCTTTACAAGATATATTTCTAGATGAACAATTGATGAGAGCTCAACATCAACCATCACTATGATATGCACTTATTGTTAATTTTTTAGTTTTTGAAAAAATTCCAAAATAATGGGATAAGAACAAAAAAAAGTTATTTTTTTGCTAAGATTAAAAATTATTTTTGGCATGATCCTAATTGATATTACTTGGGTAATGATCAAATTCTTAGAAGATGTGTTCCTGAAAAAGAACATCATAACATTTTTAATATGTGTCATTCATCTAATTGTGGATGACATTTTTTTAAAAAAAAATTATTACAAAAAATTTTTAATTTGATTTTTATTGGCCTAAAATAGTTAGAGATTTTATAAAATTCAGTAAAATATGTATTTCATGTCAATCTGTAGGTAACTTAAATAAAAGAGATGAAATGCCCATGAGTAATATGTTAGTTGAAAGTTTTGATATATGGGACATAGATTTCATGAGTTCATTCCCATCAACTGAAAAATATGAATATATTTTACTTTCTATTGATTATGTATCTAAATGGGTTGAAGCTATTTCTATTAGAACTAATGATCATAAAATCGTGATGAAATTTGTCTAAGAAAATATTTTTTCAAGATTTGGATGTCCTAGAATGATTATTAGTGATGGAGGAACACATTTTACAAATAGACATTTTAAAGAACTATTGAAAAAGAATGGAGTACACCATAAAGTAACCACTTCATATTATCCCAAAATAAATGGGCAAGTTGAAATAGTAAATAATAAAATTCAAAGAATTTTGAGGAAAATAGTTAGACCAAGAAGGATTAGCCTACAAAATTACAAGATACATGATGGGCATATAGAACATTTTATAAAAATCTCATAGATATGTCTCCATTTCATCTCATTTTTTGGAAAACTATGTCATCTTCTTGTGAAAATAGAACATAAAGTATTATGGGCTATTAAAAATTTATGTATGGATGAAAAATCAGCTAGTGAGCATAGAATTTTTCAACTACATGAATTAGAGGTGTTAAGGAATGAAGCTTATGAAAATCATAAAATATATAAAGACAAAATTAAAATATTTCATGATAGGTACATCAGTAGAAATTTTTTTGATGTTAGACAAAAAGTATGATTATATGATTCTAGATTGAAGTTATTTCTAGGAAAACTGAAATCAAAGTGGACATGACCTAATGTGGTGGAAGAAATGTATGATCATAGGGTTGTAATGATTAGAGATCTTAAAAATGATCATACCTTTAAGGTAAATGGATAGAGGTTTAAATATTACATAGAACATGAATGCCCTGCAAAAAAAGAGATTTTATTATTAAAAGAAATTCAAGAATAAGATTAATGTGTCCAGATAGAGACATTAAATTTAGCACTCCATGGGAGGCAACCCATTGTTTTGTTTAACTCATTGTTTTAACTCTATAGAATTTCACAACATCTATTTTTGTAAATTTTTTTCTTCTTTCAAAAAGAAAAAAAAAGTGTAGGAGGAGTGTAAGACAAAGTGAGAAATTAAAAGCGAGCTTGAGGTGATATTTTTCTAAACTTGATCCTTTATTAAAATATATTTTTTGTGCTTGACTTTGCTTATATGCATGCTTCACTGAAAATTATATTTTCTATAATTATGTGTCATTGGGGACAATGTCAGATTTATGTTAGGGTGTGAGGTGATGAAGTATTAAGTATTAGATAATGTTGTAGAATGAATAGGAACATGTGTTGACACTTTTGGAAAAGCTATAGCACTGATTTCTTGGTTTTGTCAAAAATAACAAAAAATAAAGTACAGATTGTCAAAAAATCAGCAGAAAAAGAAAGCAATCTGAAATTAGAAATTTTAGAGACCCTTTTCTCACATTTCAAGCCCCTAGACATATATTGTTGAAATTCAAAATAATTTTTATGAAGATGATAGTTTTGACTTTTTTTTACAAATGTATTGTTGCTGAAAAAAGAACTAAAATAGAAGTATAATTTTTAGAACAATCTAATTTCTTACATCATATTATGTGCACAAAAAAATTAAATCAATCAGATTGATTGATCCCAAAAGATATTAAGATGATTATTATTAAGAGAATGATTTAATACCTTGAAATGTTGGAATATTCCTTAAATACATAATAGATAACATGAATTTAATTTTACAGATTTTCACTTCATAATCTTGATAGATAGTATTTTACTTGATACAAAAATTTGATTGATCATTTGAGTTTAATGGAGATTTTTACACCCTGATCTATAGGACTTAAGAGGAGAAATCACTTATTTCAAAAATTAGAAAAAAATGAGCAATGTGAAAAATCTAAAAATGAGAAATACTTGCTGCAAAATAAGTGGATAATTTGAAAGCCTTGAAAACGAAGAGTACACATGGAGGGTGTGAGACATCATTCTCGTTGTTGAAATTTGTCTACAAGAAAAGCTACTTATTCACCACATTAAAAAAAAGAGGAAGATAAAGAAGAAATATAGTCCAAACTTCAAAAATCAAGCCATAGAGAAAGGGAAGATAGGATCAATATTATGCTTAGATGATTTTTGATAATTAGAATATCTTGTGAATTATATCCATGAGTAAAGAGGTGATAAAGATGTAGATTGAAGAAGTGAAATCTATATTGTTATTCCAAGGAGTGCTTAGACATTTAAGTGCTTGACATCCTTCTTAAATACTTGATAAAATAGTCTAAAGTATCTAGAGGTGCATGATTTCTAATTGTATTTTTATGCATTGAAAATGATGTTTGAAATTTCTGAATGGTAATTTTATTCTTAATTTCATTACTAAGGGATTAAAAATGACTTATGTTGGGGGGTGTGATAAGTCTTCATTATCATGAGTTAATAATTTAGTGATATGGTAATTTTAGCCTTAACTCATGTTAAATAGACTTATATTTGTGCTAAATCGTGAAAAGTGGTTTATAGTCAGATAATATGAATTTTTTATTAATTACATGATTTTATAATCCTATTTTTTTGAGGTAAATGGAAAAAGAGTAAAATAATAAAGAGATTTTAGAAAAATATAAAAAATCGCCAATCAACCGAGCCTGTAAGTAGGTCGAAGGCCTAGTCAGGTGGAGCCGCAGAGTAACTAAGGACCACAAGCTTGAGGCTCAAGCGGCTAAGGACCATGAGCTTGGGGCTCAAGTAGCTAAGGGTGGCCTACAAGCACGGGCTCAAGCAGTTGCAGTGTGTATCACTCTCTTTCCACATCACTAGTGGCTAGCCGGGCATGGAGTGTTTGTACACACGTAGTAGAGGCTCATGCTTGTTAGAGAGGGTAGATCTTTTATTCGCCTTAAAATTAGTCAAAAAATCAATGTAGGACTAAACCCACCTCTCCTAACTTTCCTCACATGATTATAAATGCCCAAAATACCCTTCATTATCATGATGAAAATATCTTTGTAAAGTCACATTATAAGGATATTATTGTACTTATTTTATTTCTTTCTCTTACAAGTGGGTAACTAGCGAAGAAATTGTGATTTTTGGCGAGTAATTAAGCTGCCAAAATCATTAAAATCTCGACAAAAAATTAGTCAACGCAATTTGCGGAGCATCGTGGCCGAAATTGGTGGATGATTCTAGAAAAAACATTACAAACTCAATCCAACTTACCTTCGTTAGGTGACAACCGTTGGAGGGCCGTAAGTCACCACTTTTTCGTTCCACTGGGTGACAACTGTCAGAAATGATTTGGTGACACATTCCATTGATTTTTAAACTTTGAAAAAAAATCTAGAGATTACCCACTTCATCTTTATCTAAGGAGAGCTTTCAAGGCTATAGACATTGCACGAATTCTTTCCCGAACACGTAGAATTTTGGCAATCACTGTTGCAAAGTCAGAACTCTATTTTTCCTACTTTAAACTTTATTTTGTTTAAATTAGTAATATTTTGTATGATTTCAAGTTTCAATATCCTTCTTCATTGAGTTATAATTCCTCAACCTTTTGTAGACCTTAATTTGACCCATTAAATCAATGGTAATCAATTATGTAAGAATCATAGGGCAGAACTCTATTTTTACTTGAATCATGTTCTTAGGGCGTTGACATCACCCTTATGTCATAGCCTTATTTTATTTTCCCGATTTCTTAAATATATCATATTTATCATTCAGTTAAAAATTTATAAAAAATCATATTCTTTTAAGAAAATTCTAAAATATTACCTAATATTATATTACATTCATATGATTGATGTGGAAATTTCTCATTATTTTTGAAATCTTTTCTCAATTTATAATTGATTTATTCATTCTGGTATACATTTTAAATTCCACAAATTGGTCTTTTCTAGTTTTATAAATTCTAAATTTACATGATTTATTTTACAATGATTAAGTCACATCAGTTAGTGTCGAACTACTATAGAAATAACACGTCTACTCTTACAACCTATTAGGGTCAGCCCAATAGCAAAGTGATAAGGAGATCATGGAGAGAAATATTTTGGAAAAAAAAGGAAAAAAACAATTCAACCCACCCCTTCTTGATCCTTGTTGGCCTTAAATTCAAGAGTATGTGAAGAATTATGTAGGTTGTATTTATTGTAAATATAGATCTCTTCTTTAAAGAATTGGAAATCAGATCAATGAGGGATCATTACAATATATTAGGAGTATCTCTATAGTATACCTTAAAGTAATTGTCCAAATCTGATGAGTTAAATTGGCCAAAAGGAGGACCCTCCCCTACTTATAAGGTGAGCTAATTTCTTTTTAAAAAAGAAAAACAAAGGCTGTATAGCCATGGATGTATGAGGATTCTCCAAATCACATGGATTTGATCTTTTTTTCCTCTCTTCACTCTATCACTTGTTTGCACATATTTCCAATGAGCAAATAAGGCATGTATGCTGCCTAAAACTGTAATTTTTTTTTTAATGGGATTTTGTGATTCTCAAAACACGATGTTTGATTCACAATAATTCAATGTTTTAATTTGTAATTATTTTTCATTAAAGTAAAGCATATCAAGCTTTTATAGGCCACTAATAAATCAATACATCGAGCATTTGTGATACTAATTGATTCAATGGTCATATTGCTGTGTCAATATATTATATTTAAAATAAATTATATTTATTGCACTAAGCATTACAAAACTTTTTAAAGGCGATCATGTTCTTCTAGCATAGTTTGCTATAGGTGCTAAATAAGTAAATAAATTTTAAGAATCACTTATGAGATATAAAAAGTGTTATTTGGATAATATGATTGCTAAATTTATGTTCTTTTTTTATTATAGATCATTTTATAAGCAATATTGTTCTAAAAACCTTATTTAAGTTAATATCACTATCATCTTGATATTCCATGAGACTTTTACTAATATTTTCATTGAGCATTAAGGGTCTAAAATTTTCAGGTATTAAATCATTTTGGAATATTTTTCATTAGAATGCTTTTGGTCCCATAAAAACAAGTATTCTAGTACCACAAACTTTTGTACTAGTCTCTTACATGATATTGAAGTTAATATAGTGACGAATTATAGTGGATATAAGATTTTGGTAGTATAATGGTGATAAATGAGGACAAGACTTAAAAGAGTGGGCATAGCTATGGAACTAAACTACTCTTTTCCATTGGTGCAGTTTGCAAGTGTTTAATTTATGCCAACTAGCATAGAAAGAGCAATTCAAAATGTGAAAAATGTGATTTTACATTTTTAAAGAAATATATGTGCGATATATTTGTTTCTATAGATAAATAATTGTAAAAAGTATAAAATTTCATCATTAAGATGATCTGAAACATTAAATCTGGATTTTCCGACTCTATGAAGGATTTGGACCCTTAATGAAAACAATATGAATGCCAAAGCATGGTCTTTTTATAATGGCTAACTCAAGTAACTTTTAGAGTAATTAGCTTGCAAAATTCTTGATTGAAACTTGTCTTCAATTTAGATATCTAGATAATGAGAAAATTCATTTTATGATAGAACACACAAAGGATTCTTGTAGAGCCCAAATGTCTTATCATACAACAAATTCAATTTCTTTTGTCTCATGCATAGAGTTGGAATTTAAAAACAATATGAGAATTACAGATGAACATGTTAACAACATAGAAGTCCCGCTCTTATAAAGAACTAAATTTATTGTAAGATAATGATGCGCAATTTTTCATATTCTTATTAATAACCCATTAATAATTTGTCCTTGGAATTAAGATTTTTTGTTGTTACTTATTTCAAAAGAGGACTCTGGCTATATAACATATTTGATACCAATTGGGTTTCGTGTCAGCAGAATTTTGATGTTGAAAAAAATACTCAAAAGGATAATAGGGTCATTTCATGAAATTACATATTTGAGATCAATTAATAATGAGACTTTAAACCGAAGATAATTTTAGGACTAAGTGCATACAATTTTGCAATTTTCATATATCATATAAGCTAACCGACCCACAGAGGTCTCACCAATATGAAAACTAGAATAAATAACATATATGTTAAAATGCATAATAGCAATAAGATGAAATCCAACAATACACATAAAGCAGGTACTATGAATCTATCAGTTGGTATTTGAGTGGCTCTCACAAATTAATTTATATCCCTTCCTAGACTTCAAAATTTCAATCTCAAATAGAATAAGATTATGTTTTACATTCAATAGACAACATATTTGCTTAAAATAATTTGCATCTTCAAGACAGATTCATTGAAGTATGCGACTAGGAAAAAATCCAAAAACTTCTGATTTTCAAGGTTCATATTTCACTCACCCATCAACTATTTCGTCTCATAATACATCAAGTTATCTCATAATAAATAAGGTTTATTTTATTTATTTTTTTAATAACACATTCTATTATCAAAGTTTTGCTACTAGAAGCACCATGTATTTTTTAGAATAGTAAATCTAGATGACAATGTAACATTGTAGCTAATAATGAGTCATCTTGATAAGTGAATCTAATATAGAGATGAACAGACCTCTTGATGTTGAAAATTCATGCTTTGAGAGATTAATAAGATTAGGGAACATCTCTTAGAGTGGTGGATCAAGGTAGGAGATAAGCCACTTGAAATTTTTTTAATGGTCCACTACAAAACAAAAACCTGTAAAAGCATTTGCTTTAAAGAGTTGACTCATTCTCCTTATGATGTCTTACATCAAGATCTATTGTATCTTGACATGCATGAATTCAACCATCACATCTTTTTATCGCCATTATGGCCAGCTTAGAATTAACAACATCCAAAAATATTTTTTCTAAATAAAAATCATGAAATCAAATTATTATATTATTAAAATACACATAATAAAATAAAATTAAAGCTCCTACTAAACAATTGATTACCTCACACGAGAATTGATGCCTTTATATCATTTTAGTGTGCCTTTTTCATCATTAATCTCTTAAAGTGTGAGGGCTATATGTTATAAATTCCCTATGAATCCAGAAGAGAATTGTTTATTTTTTATGGAAAAATATGAAGCAGATTATAAAAGTCAGTTGCTAATAGTATCAAATTAAAAGTGTTATAACACATGTCGATGTTGAATGTTAACTAGCAAATACAAGCTTTGGTGATTTTAAAACCCATTGGATATTGTAAATTTTAGTACAAAAAATGTGTATACAATGAAAATAGTTAAGGATAATGAAGATAAAGTAATCAAGAGAAAGAAGTACAGCTGAGGCCCAAGCATTGGTGTTGAGAATCAAGTTTTGGTGATTTTAGAACCCATTGGATATTGTAACTTTAGTACAAAAAAAGTGTATACGATGAAAATAGTTTAGCATAATGATGATAAAGTAATCAAGAGAAAGAAGTACAGCTGAGGGCCAGGTATTGGTGTTGAAAATCAGCCTTGAGATGTTTCTCACATTGGTCTCTTTGATGTGGAAAATTTCTATCCGCGATCCTCTCAGAGGTGTCACTGAGGAGATTTCAAGGGCTCGGGATGCATAGTTCAAAGAGATTCTTGAGAGTATTTTTCATTTAATCGATGGAAAGTGACGAGTAACAGCGTCATTGAATTACTGGCGGGCCTATAACTTGCTTTACAACTTCGAACATGCTTTGGTGGAACTCGATTTATGACGATCAGAGTTTATCTCGATTTAAAAATAACTTGTTTCAGCCGCGGTTTATCTCCGATTTTATTTTATGTTTATCTCTTGAGATTCATCTTGAAGTGGAATCCTGTCACTCCTCCGTCCCCACAGGCCTGGCTTATTGTTCCGGTGCTTGCAGGCATCCGTGCAGGAGGTAGCCAATCGTCATCCGCCAGAGAAGAGGAGTATGCGGTCATCTTAGTCACGCCAGAGAAAAAGGACAAAGGGGAATGGCGATATAAAGACTGTGCCATTGTTAGGCTCGTTGACCCTTATTCCCCTTCCCTTCGATGGAGCCAACACGACTCCATTAATAGCCAGTATCTCTTCGTTACCGGCGCAGATCGGTCGCACAGTATTTATCATCGGTTTGAGAGTAGAGAGGTAGAGGGTCGTTGAGTCTGAGAACTCAAGATAAGAGAGAGTCGATGCCTTCTAACTCATCGGAAGAGGACAGGTTAAAGTTCAACGGGAGAGTGGATGTTCGGAGAACGGGGAGTATTAATTACGGACAGTGGTCAAAGATACAGAGACTCACGTAAGTAGATCGGAACACTCTTACCGACGACGAAGGGGTCGTCTCAAGTTGGTCCCTCTCGCGTGAGATTCCAACGTGGACTTGGGCAGCCACCACCGCACCGGTTTGGCGGCCCTCCTCCCACGCCAGCCCCTGTGTGTGTGTGTGTCTCTCTCTCTCTCTCTCCAACTCTCCAACTGACATCACACATAGTTCACCTCTCTCATGACAGGGATCAAATAACAACGAAAGTTGATAACATGCCCCATTCTACCAATTAAGTAACATAACTCCTCGACTCCTTTGAAGTAGTGAAATGCAGAATTCAAATCTCGTTTCAAATTACATGCTCCTTTATAATGAATGCTACTAGTGAAAATTCAGCAAGCCTACAAGTAATTGTCCGCTGATAAAAAAATTGTAAAACTCCATGTTGATTATTTTTTATTTTGCATTAAATTTAATTGATAAAAGAGATGTAATTTTATTTTTTCATGGTTCATTCCCTTCTTGCATTATAGGAGATTAATCACTATCAATATAAACATCTGTTTGCCCTCGTATTTTTTTTAAAACTATTTGGCATTGCAATTATAATGTGAAATTTATGCCAACGGTCAAATAAGTGCATGTGTTTAATATATCAATGTAAATGGCTCCCCTGTAAAAAAAATTTAAATTTTTATTAATTATAGTTTAATATTTTGAAATTTCGGTCCGAGATATAAGTCTTGAATGACTCACGTTTCTCTCATGTATGTGTTACATCTATAAAACCTCCCAACTGATTTATCTTTGGCATTTTACCAAGTATTGTTTCTGCATGTCAAATTCTCACAATACCATTAAAAAAGAAAGACGGATGTAGGCTCAGTCGAAATTATTGTAATATTCTACCAAGGCACATTTCCAACATTTTCTTGTTGCTTCCCATTCCAAACCTCATGGCCAGAAAAATCATCATACCTTATTCTTATTATCTATGTAGGAATAGAGGATAATGCAGAAGTGTAAACATTTTTTTATATATTTTCATATGATATCATAACAAGAGAGTTGAAATGAAAGATCTATGATATGAATATGGGAAATTTGGTAAAGATAAACAAAAGGGATTTATTCACCATGTGAAGGTTTTTCAAACGCTAAAGACCTGAAAATTATATCATCATTGCGTTTGGTACAGAGTTAATCTCACTTGATTAACAGTCAGTTTAATATTTCAAACTTTGTACTTCCTACATATTATATTGTTCAAAGAACAACGGATAGTCAAATGTTTCTCCTGTTTAAGAATCTGACCACTGACCCACGTGCCATGAATTTTTTAATATAGTAGTTGAGCTTTTATTGACCCAAGTATTAATGATACGATATCACAATACATACTATCCATTTATTTACCAATTCTAAGACCACACAGATGATGGTCCCACCTTCGTTTATTAGTCATCTCAGCCAAGGCAGCCGAGTGACGATTACAAAAGCAGTAAAGTTGCCGGTGAAAGAGGTGGACTCCTATGGGAACCTACCCATTATGGAGTAATTAAGAAATTGGCTTCAAATCTCTCTCTCTCTCTCTCTCTCTCTCTCTCTCTCTCCATATAATTCATTGTCTCCATCTATTCACCTTTAAATATATAACACTTCAATTTTCCTCCCTCCCTATCTCTACTTCTTCCACGAAATAGATAGGGCCAATGGATACAGTGCATGGTTACATTGTAACTATACCAATCCAAAGTTGAATGTTTCAGTGGTCAGTGAGAGACCTATTCAGATGCGAGTCCATTACACAGAGCTCGGTCTGATAAATTCCATCTCAACCGTCTCTCTCCTGAAGACCATCGTACACCAGCAAGAGGTCGGACCATCCTATCGGTACCATTTTGTCCATCATATTTTTCCTTGGATGTTGAGTGGGTTATTAGATACCCTTGTTACTTTAAATGTTATTGTCAGAATTCATGTCAGATTTAGCTTCCACAGAAATAGAAACCATGGGTTTCTATATTCGCCGTATCTTAGCGAGAGAGAGAGAGAGAGAGAGAGAAATGGATAGAGAGATTTTGGATCGTAGATGTTTATCCGGTTAACCATGTTTTTGGTATAACGATGAACTGTCGTTTGAGAAAGGGGAAGACACCGAAAAAGGGCAGGCGAGTGAGGACAGTAACACGTCGCATGCAACCGCATTGAATGCGCACAGTTGAGCGGAGGGGAGGGAGGGAGAGAGAGAGAGAGAGAGAGAGAGAGAGAGAGAGAGTTGGCTTCTCCACTCAGCATTTCCCGTTCTCATTGGACTGGTATACTTCCCCTACGAGAGAACGAGCCTTGCTGTCGCTCTATTTGCATCTCTCTCTTTTGTACACCGGTCGGTGCGTCCTGAAATATAGTACGACCTCTTCCCGATCTTTGTGCGTATGTATATGTATATAAATAGAAAGGAAGAGACAGAGAGAGACAGAGAGAGAGAGAGAGGCGCATTTTGTTGACATAAACAAAGCGTAGTGAACGGAGAACAGCTAGCTTTTCCGTCCTCCAAGCAACAACAACAGCTCCCACAAATTTTCATCCCTCGTTCCCTCCCTGGGGTTCTCTCATCTCACAAACACTCAAAGCGGTAGAAAGAAGGCGGAAATGGTTCGTCCACCTTGCTGCGACAAGACGGGCGTGAAGAAGGGGCCATGGACCCCGGAGGAGGACATCGTCCTGGTCACCTACATCAAGGAAAATGGCCCCGGCAACTGGAGGGCTGTTCCTTCTAAGACAGGTGAGTAACTGGAGTATTTTAGAATTATATCTCATTTCCGTCTGGCATGATGTTAGTTTCCCAGTTCAAGTTTGGCGCGGGGAAGAGCTGTCATGTACGAAGGCTATAATTTACAATTTCATCCCCTTCGTGGGCTTTTTCAATTGCTAGATCATAAAGATCATGCCAAGTTCTTTAATTTTTTATTTGCATGGCTTCTTCTCTATCCCTTCGTTTCCAGGTCTGCTAAGGTGCAGCAAGAGCTGCAGACTCCGGTGGACTAATTACCTCAGGCCGGGTGTCAAGAGAGGCAACTTCACCGAGCAAGAAGAGAAACTGATCGTCCACCTCCAGGCTCTTCTGGGCAACAGGTAATGAATCTACATTACTCTGAATGATATCGCAAATCTAACAAAGTTTAATTATTATTTACATTTTTTAGAATAATATTTATTATTGTCTTCCACTCGACTGTCAACTGATTTTGATTTGAATCCCTCTATTTTTTTGACAATATATTTACTGGGTGCTGATGTAGATGGGCGGCCATTGCGTCGTACCTACCGGAGAGGACAGACAACGACATCAAGAATTACTGGAACACCCACCTCAAAAAGAAGCTGAGGAAGGGGCAGTCCGGAGCCGGCGATGTCTCATGGTCGCTCCCAATGGCGAAGGGGCAGTGGGAGAGGAGGCTTCAGACTGACATTCACATGGCGAAGCGGGCTCTCTCCGAGGCCCTCTCCTTGGAGATACCTTGCCCAGCGCTGGAACTTAAACGGCCATCGTCCTACGACCACGCGGTGGCGAAACAACCGGCAACACTCTCTACGGCCACCTATGCCTCCAGTGCCGACAACATCTCCCGATTGCTGCAGGGATGGATGACTAACACCCCAAAACAGTCTTATTCTGAGTCGACCGAGCACTCCAACAGCACCGCCGGCGGCGGGGTTGACTCAGCCTCTAGCATCGTCGGCGTCCAGAACAATACAATTGAGTCGCTGATTTCTCCAGAGGCAAGTCTCATCCCCGAGGAACAAAAGCCGGTGCCGCTTTCATTTTTGGAGAACTGGCTGTTCAACGAGGGTCTTGCCGAGCTCCTTTGAGATAGAGAGTGAAAGAGAGGGTGAAGGTAGAAATTGTACAAGAATAATCCTTAAGTACAGTATGCCAATGAGTACTAGTTGAGTGTGGCTCAAACCACAGTGGAATAATCCTTCAATGACAAATAATAATACGACGAGCTTGAATTAAATTAGTACGAAGTTTCCATTTTGTACTTATCTCGAGGCACAAAGCCTCAAGTATTTTCTCAAATGATGTCATTCATGAAAAGCTTAGGGCTTTGGCACTTCGTCACATACGATAGTATCCGTCGAGTGGGGAAGAAAAATAGAAGAGGTGTAGTTTTTCCATGGTCTTAAATCAAACTCTGAAGCTACCGTAGCTGTTGGATCCACAATCGCCATCTACTTAGATGTAGGTCGAGTAACTAGAACAAAATAGGGGCAGTCCACATGTGGTCACGAGGTTGACTCCGGTATGAAGACAAACCCCAACTCTTATCTCCCCTTTTTGTTGTTTCGTTTTAGATGAGCGCGTGACTCCAGAACGGTGATACGTGCTGGAAGCTTCATTAGGTGGGTCATTGGTTTCATTTTGTTTTTTAGCGTTCGGCGGCATGGTGTGAAAAGATTAATTTGGGAGTCGGTGAAATGCGCAGATATTTTAATAACGGTTTCCAATTAATCACTTCATTATTAACGTGAAGACGTAGGCAGTCAACCATCTTCATTGAGGAAGTGTGTGTATGTGTGTGTCTGAGAGAGAGAGAGAGAGAGAGAGAGAAGCGAGCGGAGGGAAGTCGAAGGTACGCTGATCCGAAGGATCCATCGCAGCATACCAAGGCAGACCCACGTCATCCAGAACAACGCAGCTTTCAACCCACTTGACTGATTTAATGCTTGTGACCAAGAAAGGAGAAACTCAGGTGTACTAACCTTCATCTCTCTTGGAAAGGTGCAGGAGGAGGTGGAGGGACTTAAATTCACCTCATGTGCGGTGTTTTGACGTTTTCTTTTGAGGTATCGGGCCGGGCTTTGCGTCTCGCTGTCGATTCCCTCTTCGCATCTCTCTAACCTGAAAACACGGGCTTCTACACGCCACTGCATGCATCCACAGCATCCCCGCCTCATCGATCTGTAAAAGCAATGAAGAGAGCAAAGAACCCAGCTCCTTCGTCTCTCTCTCTCTCTCTCTCCCTCTCTCTCTCTCCCTCCCTCCCTCTCTCTCAACTTGTCCATGGTGGTTTGCAGACTACATGTATGCAGCAGTCCCCCATTGAGCTGTAAAAGCAGAGAGACAGAAAGACCCCCACGAGCTTCATGTCAAAACGTCTTCTCCGCAGACGAAACGTGCAGAGATCCACTAGAGATCACCGAAGAAGAAGATTAAATGCGCCCAAGCAAGTCTCATGAATGTATCGGCCACAAGGTGAGTCTCATGTGAATCCCCTCCGACGGTCCTAGCTGAGTATGTGAGAACAGTAGTTTTCGCAAATACTACAGTTTCTCTAGACCCAACTCAGATTTACCTAATCTTAAACCCGTTTAGTTCTTTCTTCAAAGTTTTAAAGCCATCTTGGATGTATGCCCTTAATTATGATTACCTGTTGACAAGTGTAGAATAGAAGCTAAATAAAAATACGAAAAAGATAAAAAAGACAAGGCAAGTACGGAGATGTTCACTGATTGGTACCCAAATCTAATCTTAATCTCAAGCAAATGCTATGACTTTTTCTCTGCTGATTCATATTTTCGTAGAGAAACAATAGTGCCGTGATCTTGGCGTCTGCGAAGAATCAAAAAGCTCGATGGAGCCCTCTTTCCTTGTGTTTATTCAATGAAATTCCTTCTGAGTTGGACCATATCGCAGGCCTCCTCGCACCTGAAACAGTGGAGGCAGGACGGGTTTGCAAGATGTCTTCTCCTCTCTCTCTCCTTCCTCTCCACCCTCCGCCCCCCACCCCGCCGGTCTCTCTCTCTCGCTCTCGCTCGCTCTCTGCATACGTAGATATATATATATATATATATATATATATATATATAGAAATAGATACATATCTCCCCGATGCAATATGGAGGCAATGGCATGTGCAACTTGAGTTTCTAGATACGGAGCATGTGGAATTAATTGGCCACGCAGTGGCGCGTAGTTGGCGTCAATGAAGCACAATTTATTGCTATTTCTTCAGCGACCCCTCCCTACACTGTCCTATGTTGGTTTCAATAGTGGTATTACATTCTCCAAGCCCGCTAGATCGTGTTCATGTCATCCTTTTATTCCCTAGCCGTTAATGATATACGCCGTGAGATAGATTTACATCTCTGCCTCTGTGTGTGTGTGTGTGTGTGTGTCTACAGTGAAGAAAATCGTTTGCGAGGGGCCAAGCCTTGCCGGACCGGGCCAAGCTAAATCTAGCGTATTATGAACCAGTGGGAAGAAGTCCCGAAAATGGCTAGAAACACGACCAGTGTGACTTTAAGATTGGCCTAGGACTGGATACATCCTTTAAATCATACACTGTATTTTGGTTTTAGATTCCAAGTAAAAATACTTCGTTTGTCTGTACATCTCCCTCAAAATTCTAGTTTCATTAATAACTCCATTGAAATTATTTGACTCCGGTTATACTCAGCTACAGTCCTACAGTTGAAATTGATTTTGCAAGGGTTGTAAAGTACTAACATACTCTTACACCTAGCCCCACCTCAGTCACTGTAGCCGCTCGTTCCCATTCCTCTCACTCTTCCTTATTGCTGAGTGTCTCAAACCTCTCACAAACGCTGTGCCGCTGTGATCTCCTCTCTTGCTTGAAGTGGCCTGGCCTCATATCTCTCTCTCTCTCTCTCTCTCTCTCTCTCTCTCTCTCTCTCTCTCTCTCTCTCTCTCTCTCTCTCTCTCTCTCTCTCTCTCTCTCTCTCTCTCTCTCTCTCCTCTCTCCCTCTCCCCCTCCGAACATACACGCACGGAGACAGTTTTGTGAGGCTCTGGATGGTATATTCGAACCAACGCCTCGAATGTTGCTGAAGGGTTAGTTTGTTGTCATGTGTTGCTCCATGCCTGTGGCGATTTAGTGAGCAAAGCCTGCCCGGTTGGGGATCACTTTCCCCGAACCTGGGCGACCTTCCCGGGTGGCTTGTCAGGAATAAAGTGTCATTCTAAGTGAAGCCTGAGAGAAGTCTCTCCAAAGGGTGACTTTCAAGCAAAGCAGATGCCTCCATGGGAGACTTGAAATCTCCTCCCCGAAAGTTCCATGCCAAGAAAAGGGTTCCCCTGTTCTGTGCGGTTGAAGTGGACTTAAAGGTTTCAAACCTTTCCGGTGCAATATACCAGCTTTAGCAACAAGTTCCCCTAGCATGAACATGAACTACCCTTTCACCTATTAAAAAACTCTACATCACTTGAGGAATTCATAACTCGGTTTACGAATAAAATCATCGACGAAAGTAGGATATCCTGAAAAACCATCTGAATTATGCGAGGTTGATGACATTATTCATGACTCTTCATTCCTTGGTAACCCAATTATAAGTTAAATAATTTGATTGCATAAGATACTGAGCATTCATTCAATCAAAAAGAATTATTAATATTAGTATAAAAAATTCATTTAATTGTTATACAAATCATAATGAAACAAGTGAATCATTTCCAGGTCAGGTTTTTTAAGAGTTTCTAAAAATAACTTAACTTAAGTACTTTTTTCGTGGAAAATAATGGAGTTTTAGGTCATTGTTATGTATTGATATTTTTTTCTAAAATTAAGATAGTTCCAAAATACAGTATATGGCCAACCATGAATTTACATATGCATGAACATATGAAAACTATTAGTCATCAATATAGATTTCCAGAATAATAACATCATAAAACATTGGCCATTGTACATTTAATCTATCACAAGATGAAATCTATTAAACAAACACAAAAATTATAATTATGAATCTTGTAAAATAATGCATGTAAAATGATCTACTTTTGATTCTTGAAGAAAAGAACCTGATGTCGAATTAAACTCGCCTATGAAATAAGAAACTTACAAATGGTCATTTAAAAAACATCTTATATCATCTGCTGCACTAAACAAACTATATTTCTCAGGGTCCTTTTTATTGAATCTTCTTTCTCACTATGTAATTTCCTACATTTAATGATTTCATAAGCAATTGTCTCACTATTCATGGATTCACGTTTTGGAGAAGACATACTAAGGGAGATTCTAGAAAAAAGGATTGACGTCCAGAAAAATTCACATAAACAAATAAAAGATAGGACCTAAAATGGCAATACAAATATTTTACCCAACAGAATTTAGTCACATGTACAGGAGACAACTATGTTTATGAATTGCACATTCTTAAGGGTGTATCTGGATTTTCTTATTTTTTGCATATTTTTGTATCACCAAAAAACATAAATTTTTCACTATAAATTTAGTGAATCCTTGATGCCATTTTCCCCCTTTACATACCCTATAAAATTTTTACATCCCAAATGTAAAGGCAATCAAGATCTGGATTAAATAAAGAAACATTACATTTTAGCCTTCAAAATTTTATACTGGCAGATTTGGTAGAAAAATCACTATGAAAGCAACATTGGTATCGTTTTAATGATTTTAACCATAATTTTCATTTATTAATTTTAATATATTCAAATAAATATATTTTGATGATTAATTAATTAGATGAAATCCAAGCAATGATTATGTCATTTCAAACTTACGAAAAAAATGCTTAACTTTTAAAATCAAGTTTTCAAATGCTTAACTTAACAAGATTGCATTGTATTTTTAATTTCTATGATATTCAACTTGCTTTGGAGGGATTTATGTGCATTTCTTAAATCCACATGCAAGGTTTTTTCATGAAGTGTTTTGGAATGCGAATTTATCATTTGTACTACCTAATTTATAAAATATAATCATATTGAATATATAAGTATATTTTAAATTTAAATGATATTTTATTTTTTAATTGAAAAATGACGAATTAAATCACCTAGATGATGAAGTAAATACATAACAAGAAATCACCTTTGAAATTGTTCCATTAAATTAAATTGTTATGAAAAATTAATTTTCAGGTGATAATATATAAACTAAATATGCATAATTTAATTACAAAATAAACGGTTTATATATAGTATACAATTATATTTTTCATATGGGTATCATTGAGACCCTACACATGTTAGCTCTCATTTGTAGGTATTCAAGGAGAACATGAATCTTCATAAATGAAGCTCCATCTCAAGATAAGAGATGAAAGCAAGAAACATAAACAAACTAATAGTCAAAGCCAACTCTTTGAATGTGTTAAAACTACTCGCTCCTCTCAACACAATCAAACCTTCGACATCATTAAAGTTCTAGAGATACTCGATGAGTATTGAACATTTTCACATAAATCTGTAATATGATTCTTAATAATATACATAATTCTAATCCATAACAATTGTGGTAATCATGTGTAGTATTCAAACATAAAATTATTCGTTGTGCCATTGTTTGTGTTACAAATTTAACTAGGAAATATATTTTCTCTCAATGTTTAAAAACATTATTAGTGCTGGTATCCAATGTAAATTATAAACTTATAAATTATTAATGGTCTAAAGTGAACTAACATTATTAGATGAGTGGTAGTACAATTTTCAACTTAGTAGACTAAACTAAAAAAAATCTAATGGCACATTAACTTCTTAAAAATAAAAATTATAATAGTTCATTTCTTCATTACTAATTGATGGATAAATTCACATATAGCAGTCATAATATTTTCAAAGATTAAAAATATCCAAAAAGCTCGAGTTTTTGAGATAGTAGACATAGATTGAGTTGGTTCAGTAGAAGGCTGGATAAAATACTAACAAGGAGGGTGAATCAGTTTTTTCAAATTATTTTCACATGTTTTTATGTGTTTAAATCACTTCTCTTCATTCTACATATGGAAAATGCAAACATGCATAGTTTGGCATAAATATGCTTGAGTTGAAATAGACATGCTTTAACTGACCTAATTAGTTCAAAATGCTAAGTTGACAAACTATATTAGAGTAAAAAAAATATAAGATTTATAGTGGTTTAACTTTCCTTAACCACAGCTCATTACAATGAGGGTACTAGACTCCGGCCAAGAGCTTATATTCTCGATTGTTTATGCTTCATATAAACACCAAGAACGCAAGACTCTTTATGAGGACTTAGTACGGTATACGCAAGATCATCCAATACTGGTTGATTCTCATTTGCTCTTAGCTAGAGATTTCAACTACATACATAGAGTCATTGAATGTCTAAGAGTGTGGGTTCATCGGGCCTGTCTTATGAAGACATTCAATGACTTCATTTTTCACATGGCCCTCATGAAGTAGTTTACATTAGGTAAGGCTTGGACGTGGTGCAACAAAAGATAAGGATGCACATAGATATATGAGCGCATCGATTGTTGCTTCACTAATAGCATTGCCTTACTAGAGTGCCCCATATTAGTCATGCTCATGCCTCACTATCAGTTAGATCACACCCTAATTCTCATTCTCCCTAACTCGAGTGCTAATACCCCTTGACCTCCTTTTAGGTTTTAGAACATGTGGATTTAGCATGACACCTTCTAGAGCTTCATACGGAGCTAATGGCATTGTGATCTCTAACTCTTCTATGGAGTAGCTCAGTTACAAATTGAAAAATCTCAAACTCTATCTTAAATGGTGGAATATGCATGTATATGAAAATATTCACACCTAGGTGGAAGAGCTAAAGGAGCTAGTAGAGGTCGAGAAGTAGTTCTAGGCTCAATAGACTGATACCACTTGATAAAGATGAATTCGAGTGAGCGAACAATTAGAGGAGGTTGCATGATGATAGGAGATATACTATCTCCATAAATCATGTATCCAATGATTGTGTGAGGGGGATAGAAATACGAGTTTCTTTCATGTCTTGATTGCGCATTGATTTGGATCTGATTATACATCTCTTAAAAAGGTGTACGACCATAAGACATCTTATATGCAGAAGGCCAAAATTATGTACTTTCATACCCTTTTTTCCTCTTAGCCGATTGAGATTTCAAAGGATATACTCTCATTGATTCCATCTCTAGTCACCTACTAGGAGATCCCAACCATTACAATCACACCTATTAGGGAGGAGATCTAAGATGTGGTCTTTTTGATGAGTAGGAACCAAGCACTTGAACCCGATAGTTTTCCAACTAATTTTTATACAACATGTTGGGACATCGTCGAAACAACCTTAGTTCACACTATCAAGAAATCCTTCCACTACAAAGCCTTTCCACAAAGTTGAAAAGCTATCTTTAGTGCACTTATACCAAAGTTGCCCAACCCAATTTCCTTTAGGAACTTTATCTCATTAGTTTTTATAATGTGTGCTAAAAAGTTATATCCAAGATTATTATCGCATTATTGAGGGTTTTTCTTGATAAGCTCATATCTTTGGAGAAATCAAGATTTTTCAAAAGATGGCACATTCATGATCACATCATGCTAGTTTATAAACTAGCACAATCTATTGACAAGGACATGTGTGGTTCCAACATCATCATCAAACTAAATATGGAAAAAGCTTTTGATGGGATCAAGTGGAATTTCCTCACTAAAGTACTTTGGCGCTTTAGATTCATCGACAAACTCATTGACTTAGTCATTATATCTGTTAGGGGGAACCACTTCTCCTAATTAGTGAATGACACTTCCACCCTTTTCTTCACGACCACATGAGGGTTACCGTAGGGTGATCCCTTATCACCCACTCTCTTCATAGTAGTTAAGAAAGTTCTTCAGTCAAACCCTCTTTTGAGTGGTGACACATAGACTTATCTAATCATATTATTTAAAGAAGGGTTATCCGATCATATCACATTTCTTGTTTATTAATGACATGATACTTTCTTTAATAGATGTGAACCTTCAAGGGACTTATATTTATCATCTCGAGTTACGAGTAGGCCATAGGTCAACTCATTAATATCTTGAAGAGTAGCTTCATCGTGACATCTTCCACCACTATTAGCACCACACGATGCACAGATTTATTGTTGATGCCCTTGGGCATAGATTTTGATATTACAAAATGTATGAAAAAATATATACATAATTGATATAGTTCATGAGATTATGATTTATAGATTTTATTATTCATCTTGTGACATTATGACTAACCTTGAAATTAAGTAAAATGACGAAGAGGCGATGCACCACAAATGAATAAATATTTGTTGAAAAATAAATATTTAATAGGTAAATGATGATTATGTTTTTAATTCATATATCTATGTTTATTTAACCATTTAAGTACAACTATTATTTAATAGTCATGTGCATCATTAAAAGAAAAATAAAAAGGTTCAAAATATCAAAGAGCTCTCATGAGTCTCTAACTAGAAATTTGGACGGTGACACGTCAGCTACTTATGTGAAAAAAATGATCGGCTTAACATTCTAATCCAAAGATGAAGTCAACAAGAAAGTTTCGTCTATAAGAGATGAATCTTCAATTCGAATTTTAAATCGAACGGACTAGAGAATAGAAAGATATTGAATTTGCAATGGTCAGAAGTCATTGCCGCACATTCTAGAAAATGGTAATTATTCAAATTAACCTTTCGACTTTATCTCTCGAGCAAATCACGGAAATCTTTTGGAGGACAAAGCCCTACAAGTACAAAAGGTAAGGTACATCAAAAATAATGATTTTACTTTGATTTACAACAAACTATCTCTCTCACGATCAAGATTCATCACCACCAAGCATCAACTACGAGCAGACTACATCATACTTCTTTAATCAATAATTGGTGATCAAGAAAGAGCTAAAATCTTTCAACAAGGCTCTTCATCAGGCCCTAAGATAACTTGGTGGTGAGTGAAGAGTGAGTTTGGGCAAAGGCACAAGGTGCTCTAAGCTCTATTTAGCTCAGAAGGGGCTGAATCTCTATAGAGGTCAAACTTGAGGTATTGGACAATTGATCCCGTTAAAATCAGTGTATATTTCCAAGAGAAATAGTGAAATACTGATAGGAAAGATCTTCTAAGACTATAAGTAATTAGGTGAGTGACGAACTAATATAAAAAGCTCTTGCCTCATAATGAAATCTTACTAGAAGAGAGAGAAAATCATTTAACACATAGATAATCATGTAGAACTATGTTAACATGTGTGTCAACACATTTAGCATCTGGAAAGAAAATCTAAGATTTTTAAAATACTAATTCACCCCCCCTCTTGATATTTTGTCTAACCTTTAAATCTTTCATTTATTACCAAAGATCTCGTTGATAGAGTTAAGCCCCAATGGTGGTCAGCTCATGTGGACTCTCATCTTAGATGAGAGTTTCTATAATTCCTCTTTGAACTACTTTAGAAGTTATTCTCCAAAGAAATTCTAGAGAAATTTCATTTGGCACTATGCTATTGTACCTCAAATCTCTTTCTTCATGTGGAAACTAACACACTGAGGACTTCCTACTGATGATTGTGCGGCCACCATAGGACATCACACCTATTCTAAGTGTCATTCTTGCCCGATCAATTTGAGGTGTGAAACTATGGATCATTTATTTTTCCTTAGTGTTGTTGTTATGGAATTTTGGAACTAACTCTTAGCAAATTGATCTCCAACATTCTATCCTCCTCCATCTCAAACACCTCTAGAGATTTCATGAGTCTTTGATTCATCGTAGAGCTTTAAAGGCAGCCCTTAACTATGTATCTCCATAGCATAAATGTTATGGGAGATATACAAGGGGTGAAATTTTTCTCATTTTGTAAGTCAACCATGCGTGCCCTAGAGATTATGAGGCACATCACACAATGATTGCAGAGTACCCATCCTCTAGTGTCACCTGTCGCGACATACTTGGCCTCCATCGACAAGGCACATAGAACATGGGGAATCAAAGCCTTATATACATGTACATAGATCACTACTCAAATTATCCGTTGGAGACCACTGCCTAGAAGACACCTAAAGCTTAATATTGACGGAGTGGCTCATGGGAACCCTGAACTTGTAAGAGGAGGAGGCATCTTACAAGACCATATAGGGAGTATCATCTTTACCTTTTTATATTATTAGAATGTTCAGACTAACACAAAAGTGAAAGTTACGGCAATATGTGATTGTTTGTTCCTCTATGAGGAATGCAACTTATATGGTATCATTTTAGAATATGACTCAAGAGTGTTAATTGAAATATTACATGTAAGTACATATTCCCATTAGTAACTTAGAAGCACCTAGATGGATAACATGCATTGTTGTGGGAGGATCAATACCATCACACACCAACTACAAGAGGAGAACCAAACAATAGATGCACTTATTGCACATATAATATGCACCCATCTAAGATCTATTTTTCCCTCTTGGCAAGATATGCACACAAAAGCTCAAGTCGACACTGCCTAGAACAACTTGGTATACCAACACTATGTATAAGGAGAAAGCTTCTACATGTTGCACCCTAATAGTGGCATATCAATTGGGAAGCTCTAACACCAATGCCAGCACACGGGAGATGGCAATGTGCATTACAATCTACTCAAGTATACTACTTCTAATCACTACATTCCTAATAATCACCTCACTTTCACCATCCACCACCCTCATGTAGTGAGGACAAGTAGAACTATCAGCACATGCTAACATCTGCCAACTTTTAGAGTCTAGGTTTATTACATATCAAACATGTCAGACTAGTTGTGAATTTCTATCTTGACATCTCCTTTAGATCTCATCAGTACCATTAGCCAAGCTTGAACCTAAGAGAAAGTAAGGTCCTATATCCACAGGGTTGACCCTCTCTCTCTATCTCTCTCTCTAGAAACAAAAAAGAAAAGAGTTAGCCTACTTCTCTTTGGAATCATTTGCCTAATACTTGAAAAAATGTAATACAATGTAAAGCCAAAAGGTAAAATACACGAAAGGCTACTTCCTTGTACACCAAAAGCTTAAGGGCAATTAGTGGAGGGTGCAAGAAGAGGTCCTAAAAAAACTAGAAAAAAAAATAGAGTTATGAAGAGAGAGTAAGTCATTCCCTTGTGTGGTGAAAGGTCTCCTAACTACTTGAAATACAATAGTTAATGGTATTAGCAAAATCTTGGCAAGAGGGATTAGAAGCATTCAACACTAAAAAAGGCAAGTCCACAGGTGGGCTTATTGCCACAAACTCCAACATAATTCTACTATCCTTATTGACCCCATCAATCTTCTTACTCACCACTTCACACACTTTTTATCCTTAATAGAACTACTTATCGCAGCAAATTCCTATGTTGCAAAAACATCTCATGGTACACAACACGGAGGACTATCCTTCCCACTAGTATTATGCAAAACTTCCAACCTCATGGACTAAATGGCTCCAATCAGCCCAGTTCAACATATTCTACTTTCATCAACATTTTTGCATGGAGTGGAGTCTTTCTCTCTCCACTTTCATCACATCCTCATGTATGAGGATGCTCATAGCTTCTCTCTCTTCTCCCCACCATTCGGGAGGATGAGACCCCTCTTGTGTAACCTTATAGTGAGGTGAAACTTGTAGCATTGAATGAAATTTTTCTTAAAAAAAAATCCTTGGCCTTCATTCACTTGTAAAGATTTTTAAGTTTTCACCATTCCTCTTAAGATCTAAAGCATTAAGTTGCCTTTCTATTCTTTGCTGTCAATACTTCTTTGAGTAACTTTAAAAGATGGCATCCCCTAATTTAGAGGATACTTGAATGCTTGAGGAAGTTCATTGTGTGCTTTCTATTGTAACAAAACTTTGATGAGTTGTTTTCAACAGTTTGAAAGCTCATGCAAATGGCCATTTATAAAGCCTAATAATTGGACTATTGAAATCCAAATAGCATAGATTTAATTGGTGAAAATTAATTTGCTCAACAATCCCTAAACTTGACAATAAAGAGCTATAGAACTGCAATTTAAAATCACCTTTCTACTCTTTTATCTAATTTATAATCATCAAAATTACATAGGTTCCCAAAATGTACACAACCATAAAAATATGAAAGAAGGCAAGAAAAAACTATACTCCATGATTTATTATATAGAGGGAAATATTTGAATCTTCTTGACATCATCATATGTAATGCTTCTTGATGTCTATTTCCCTTAAGAATGTATGCTTCTACGTATTTTGGGGGAGAGTTTTCTCAATTTATTAATCTTTACCATTTTATATCCAACTGTTAAGATTGGAGAGTTTTCTCTCTAGTTAGAAGTTCCTAGTGTGTAGGTAGAACGCCATTATAGAGTTAAAACTTGCTAATTTATGAACAACAAATCTTACACAATTTCTGTGCACTTTCTTTGCCAATAAGTTGTTGACACAACTTTCTCCTCATAAGATTTCTCAATCTAAGAGGCTTTTCCATTGAGCCACTCAAGGAATATACGAAAATTAATTTTAATTGAATGTAATATTGCGTTTACTGTCAATTCATTATTTCTGCGAATTTACGAAACTTCTTTGTGGACCCATTTTATCTGATTCCCAAGCTGTTCCTTTTTATTTTGTTTAGTTTTCTCCTATGCATCATTAAGTATTTCCAAGAAAATTCCGAATGGTAGGACATGAGCTTTTTGCCAAGAAAATCCGTTCTTGGGCCCTAAAGCCCCCTATTCGTTGGATAAATCTGCCCTCCGGCCTATGAGGCCCTTAACTGTGCGTGAGAACGACTCTTGGGCAGAAGCCCGTTGCCTCACACCAAATGGGCTCCATTTCTTTTTACCCATCAGTAAATCGAAGGGGCTCCATTTCATGCGTAGGTGGGATTCGACCTTTCAAGAGTACTGAGCTTTTAATCGGCCTAACTTTAATCAAAAATAGCCCAGGTGAAGGGCCCAAAGTGTGCACTCTTTCTAATTTGCAAACAGAAAGTAGTTTTTAATATTTTATCTTCTGCTGATTTTTTTCCTAAATATGGAGGGGGGCCCACAGTAGAACATTGTTATCGGTAAATGATGAAGGGTGCCAAAGACCGTAAATTAGGATTTACGGCTTTTACCAACTATTTAAGTTGGCTGCAACTTTACCAAGTCTTTAAGTTTAATTCATAGAAAATTATCTGGACTTCAAAAACTCGGAAACGAATTTTTGAAACTTTGTTTGGGCATCAAAATGACTCACTTAAAGGGTTACACACTAATTACGGTTTTTTTTAGTGTATAGTCCCCGCCAACGGCGGGAGGGGAAGATGAAAGAGAGGCAAGGCGAGAGGGAAACGAACGCGGCTACAGCGGGGAGAGGGGCAGCGATGGAGGGTAAGGGGCGAATGTGAAAGAGAGAGAAAAAGATGGTAAGGCACAGTGATGGAGATGACACCAGAATAGACACATGCACTACATATAAATAGACACCTAGGAGCTAAGTATATAGATGAACGGATAGGTAGGTTTAAAAAGAGAGAGATAGAGAGCACTGTAAATCAGAAGCAGCAGCCAGCAGCTGCATTGGATAGAGACTATAAAACTAGCGAGAGCGAGAGAGAGAGAGAGAGAGAGAGAGAGAGAGATCAGCGTATTCATATCCATTTAAGAGCGGAATCGTGGCGTGCCTTCGGAGTGACGATAGAACGATATGGCGGGTGGGGATGTGGTCGAGGGGGAAGCTGTAGGCCACCTCCTGGAGCGATGTTTCCCAATGAACAACTCAGGAACGTGGAGGCCCCCACCTTCTCGTTTCCCATGTGAGGGGGGATCATCATTTTCTTGCCGGATGATCCATCTGGATCGCAACAAGGCCTTCTAAAGCCCTCGTTGTTCTTCACTTTAGAGAACGCCAAACGATTAAAGATCTCAAGGACAGGGGGCAGGGAACAGATACATATACATCGATATCTCTATGCAGAGGGAGAGAGAGAGAGAGAGAGAGAGAGAGAGAGAGAGGGAGGTAGCGAGAGAGAGAGAGAGAGAGAGAGAGAGAGAGAGGGAGGTAGCGAGAGAGAGAGAGAGAGAGAGAGAGAGAGAGAGAGAGATCCTCGTTATCTTCCTTCCATGTGCTTGTCAGACCGGCGCATGTGAGGAAAAAGCCAGGGAACTGCACCCGCGTCTGATGCGGGGTATCCTCTCATTCTCTCTCTAGCTCGCGCGCTCGCTCGTCTGCTCTTATACAAGGAATGCCGCGCGGCCTCCTGGAACATTGAGCTCGATGGAGGCTGGTCTCCTCGTCAAACTCCCTGCGTATCCCGACCTCTCTCTTCGGCGGATCGAGACATCCCGTCTGGCCAAGTGTTCTGTCTGGGGATTCTGATCTAGGTCTCACTTTCTCTCTCCTCTCTCTCCTTCTCTCTCTCTCCCTCCATCGCAGATCTAAGCCGTTGGAATACTTTATTACGACCCTGACTCCTGCCTGCTCTATTTATGTCGACCGTCTGGTCATTTCTCCTACCACCCTTTGCTCGACAATGGCTTTACTCAGGTCGGCTCTCCTGCTGCTGGCGGTCCTCCTCACCATTTTCCTGGCAGAGGCCGCGAACAAGGTGAGGGGCTCGTTCTAGCTTTCCTGGGTTCTGAAGATCTGCTCATTGGCTGTTGTCAAGGTTTCTGATAGAGGTTCTTGTTCGCAGGAGCTCGCCGGAGCGGCCGCCGTCACCGAAGGGCAGTACCACCTGGACAGGGTCCGTTGTTCTAGCACACTCTTCTTTCGCTCGCTCGCTTCTCTTATGATTTCTTCGGCTTGTCCACTCGACCCATCCGTCACCCGTGACTGAATCCCTTCTTTTCATTTCTCTTTCAGGCTGGAGGCTATGGACGGGGAAGCCTGAAGACATTCCGTGAGTTCTCCTCCCCCATCATCTCTCTCTCTCTCTCTCTCTCGGCATACAATTATATATTGGTGGCTAGATATCTTCACCCTAAACCGACTCTTGGTGGCCCATGTGAAGCTCTCCTTTTTCTCTCTCTCGCGCTCTACCCATTTTTAAAAGTTACTCGACAGTAACATGTGAAGTGCTTTTCTCTCACTCTCTCCATATCGACGCTCTAAGCTAATACAGTCGGTGGCCGGTGCGAAGCTCCATGTCCCACCTGAAAGCACTCAATCTCTTCCTCTAAATCTATGACCGTCGGTGACGCACCCACCCACCGGCGGAAGAGAAAACCGGCCGCCCTCTTTTTCTCTCTCATACTCTCTAGCCCTGAGCTTCTTTCTCCTTGTGGCGGGCAGAGTGCGGTGGACAGTGCTCGAGGAGGTGCGCGAGGACGCAGTACAAGAAGCCGTGCCTCTTCTTCTGCAACAAGTGTTGCGCCAAGTGCCTCTGCGTGCCCCCCGGCTTCTACGGCAACAAGGGCCTCTGCCCCTGCTACAACAACTGGAAGACCAAGCGCGGCGGCCCCAAGTGCCCCTGAGTGCCCCAACCTCTCCCCTCCAGCTCCGCCTCCTCACCTCCGTGAGAAGGGAAGGAAAACACAGAAGGCGATTGCGCGGTGAGGGGGGATCACCTCTGTCAGGTTGCCTACCGGATTGTGTGATGGTTATCGTTTGGATGACCTCGCCCTGGGCTAGATCCTACCTGTTCGTCTTATCTTGTTCAATGTTTTTCTGCGCTATCGTCTCTCCACAGCACCCACACGCACAGTACGCCGCTTCATTAGATACAACCTATTTACAGATCTATACCTTATACTGCATTTACCGTAGGATTCCTAATTAATAATATACGAGGGCACAGTGCAAAATTGAAAGTCTCAACTCACGCGGGCCATAGAACACTTCGTGGTATTCATCCTTACATTTTCTCACACAACTCTCTCTCTCTCGCTCTCTCTCTCTCTCTCGCTGAGGATGGCATCAGCCCCCCTGGCACCCACCCGTCAAGATCTCCTCTGGATTTACCAATAAATGTGCATTTTTTAATTAAAGCAGGCAAAATAAATTATTTAAATAGGAAAGTGGATCCAGGGACATACGATAAAGACAGACATACGATAGCAGGCGAGTATATCTTAAAAAATATTTAAAAATATAAGAGGAAAAAATAAACGTAAAATATTTAGATTTTAAAAAACTGGAGGCAAAAATATGGCAGCAGTTATTCTTTCATCATAATAAGTAATCTCCGCGAGGAAACCAGCTCCAATATTTCTCAATCTACGTGCTGTAGGCCCGAGCGTTTGCCGACGAGAACCGGGCCTAATATTGAGGGTTTGGAATGGAGCCCAGCAAGGTTCGAGCGGGCCCGTTCAATAGGCCCCGCCCATTAATTATTTGCGGTCAGTTTCTAAGCTCTCCGAAGAAGAGGCGGCACTGAGGAAGAGAGGGAGAAGAAGATGGGGAGAGGAAATGGCGCCGTATTCATGAAGAATTTCAAATAAATGTGAAGTCAATGAGAGCCTGGAATTGTAGTGTGTGTACCCTCTTCCTCTCTCGAGAAGGAAAGGAAGCAAACCATGCGCCCATGTCCGCCATGTCCGCCGCCATTTGCCGAGCTCCATCCATGGTTTATGGTTATATCCACACGGCGAATGCAGCCAAACTTCCACCGGCAAGGACCTTCGAATGCTGATGCAGATCCTTGCCATCTTCAGCGTCAAGCCCGCCGCCGACTTGGAGAAATCGTCTACGCAGACTCGGACTATCAGCACCGGTTGTGGATGGGGTCCGACCCTCGTCGGACCCTTCTCTTGCAGGCGTGATCGAGGTCGAAGGAGAGCCTCGCCGGCGCCGGCGGTGCCGCCGGCGGTGTTGCCATCATGAGGACGGCGTTGCTGCCATGCAGAGTCCGCCGGCTCCACTCTGCCGCAAACCCCAGTCTCCTCAAGCCGGAGGCCTCCCCGCGCTGGAGAGCGAGGCAAGAGACCAAGGCCACCGCGAGCACCAGCAACCTTGGAGAAGGAGCAGCCATGGCGGGGAGGGAACTTGTGGGGAAGGGGAAAGACGAGAGAGCTGAGGCGAGGAGGGAAGAGCCTTTCTTCTCCGTCGATATAACAACAGCTCGGGAAAAGGGGGGAGAGAGAGAGAGAGAGAGAGAGAGAGAGGATCGACGTCAATCATATGCATGCTGAGGGGAGTAATTCTAAGGCTGTTTTCGAAGGTTCTGACGGGCATGAATAAAGGGATTGGAGGGGCTCGTCTAGGGAATCCCCGAGTGCCAATTTCCTCAGTTTCTCTCTCTAAAGCGAGGAGTAACACCTGCTTTACGGGTACCCCCGGCTTTGAATAGCCGTGGAGCAGCGCTGTAACCCACGCTTCTTTACGCTTTCTTCTTCTTTGCCAGCCTCCATTCAAAGATTCAAGTACTACCCACGACGGATTATCCCCCCTCCCCTCCCTCTCTTTCTCTTTAGTTTTTCTTCTCGATTATCCATGCGGTCTCCGTCCCCCTTTATTTCCTCATCTCTCTGCCCATCGGTTCCTGTGTCGGTGTCGCTTGGCCCCAAAGCTTCTCCTGGGGGGAGAGAGAGAGAGAGAGAGAGAGAGAGGGAGTAAAAGGAATGAGGGAAGAGAAGGGAGAGAGAATGATTGTAATTTACTTCAAGATAAACGAGAAGAGGAGCGCTTAAAGTTTGGGTTCTTCTTCTACTGCAAGGATTGGCACTACCCAGAACATACTCTCTCTCTCTCTCTCTCTCTCTCTCTCTCTCTCTCCCGCTCAGACGCACATACGCTAAAGACTGAAACTTTCGACGGGGTTGGCAGAGCCATGGCTGTCCTCAAGCATCTGCCGTCAAGCCAGAGGATCTTCCTCACTCAGCTATCTCAGAGATGCAAGGTGTTCCGGGTTAGGAGGAACTCGCGATCCCAAACGATGGTGATGATGATGATGATGAATGCCTTGCTTTCAGGGCGATGACAAGACCAGGAATGGAGACGCAAAGAATCTCTAAGCTCAAATTGAAGAACAGGGCGAGATGGCCCCAGGAGATACCTGCGGGAAAATATCTCGGAAATGAGCGCAGAATGAATCGATTCCCCTGTAATAGAATCTTTATGGTTTCATAAAAATCGAAACTAAGATCCCGAGGAGTATCTGGATTTAAATCTGGAGAAAAAATTTAATTAGAGACATCCTACAACGTCAAAAACAGAAACTCTTGATCAATCCCGAGAAATGGGAAAATGTTCCTTGCTTAGAGGAAAAACCATGGAGTGAGTGGAAAGCCGGGGGAAAATGAACAGAAAATTGTCTTTTCCCATTGGAAACGGAGAAATTCAGACAGAAGCTGTCACGTCGAGAATCAATCTCCAAGTATTAGTTATTTCCGGGATACCGTTGGAGGATGTATTAATCTTCTCCAGATATATATTATCATCCTCCCGCAGCCTGATTTCTTCAGATTTCTCTCTGTGGAGTGAATTCCAAAGAGCTCCGCCTGCCGGATCGGGATAGAATTCCGCTAAATTTTCCACCCTAGGAAACGATTTGCGGCCGCCCTCCCGAGGAATGCCCCGAATATCGACATGATCATCTATTTAAAACCCAATTCCCCACCCCTTCCATCACATCGATGAAGAGCTTCAACCGGCAGAGAGCGTCGGGAAACATTCATTTTCGGAGCACAGAACGGGATGCAATGAACCCGAGTCGTTCCGGAGGCTCTCCGATCAGATTGCAACGCATAATCCTATCCGCCCCCCCATATTTCCTGCGAGCGACTTAAGAGGGAAGCCCAGAAATGGGAAAATTACTGATACCGTTAACGCTTCTAAAAGAGGGACTAATTTTTGCCTGAAAATCGAGAGAACTACTGATACCATTAACGCCACCAACTCGGGGCCCCGTTGACTCCCCACCTGGTCTCATCTGGCGACTAGGAGACCTCAATATGCGCTTTTTTTTCATAGAAAAGTATCGTGATGCATTTCTTCATTCAAATTACTATCTTACCATTAATTGTTACTATTTAATTTAATTGTTCAGCACTTACATTTCGCATTGTCGAAAATAGAATCAACGCAAGACCGTAAAAAATGTATTATCGGATTCCGCATAATCCAGGGACGACGATAAATAGCAAGGCGCCCTCCCTGAAAAATCTAAATTAAGAGCTCTCTCTCTCTCTCGCTCGCTCTCTCTCTCTCTCTCTCTCTCTCTCTCTCTCTCTCTCCGTCTCTCTCTCTCTCTACTGGAGAGCTGGGGTATCAGCTTGCATCTACAGAAGCATTAGGCAAGGCCCAACAACAACCCAGCGAGAATGGCCGTGAAGCGGGTATGTAAGGTTATAGAACATTTTTTGTTATCAGCTTGATTCTTTTTAAGTCAAAGTTTGAAGAAAGTGGTGATTCAAAACCGGACTTCAAGTTTCTGGGCCGTATCGGATTCTCTTTTTGGGCCTGATGGGCGTGGCCCATCCATGCGCTCGGTTGTGCGGATAAAGAAGACAAAATATTTCTTGAATAAATATATTATATTATATCATATTCCAAGAAAATGAGGAACGTCGGGAGGTGGAAACGAAGCCTCGCCCGAATATTTTATTTTCCTTCTAAAGATTCCGGGACGAAAAAAAGATTTATAGACGGAGGAAAACCGATTCCATGGAATGCATTCTGGTATTCATTCCTGAGATCTTATCTCTCGGAAGCTTCAGTGGGAGATACGCCGCCTGGAAGTTGTCTTCGTGTGCGACGTGGGCCCGACTGGACTGGCCTCAGTCCATTACGAACCGCCCGGCCCATTCAACCATTCGCTCCCTCTCCCCTCACTCTCTCTCCTCCCCCCCCCCCCCTCCTCTGTTAAACCTATCTCTCTCTCTCTCTCTATCTCCCTCTCTCTCTCTCTCCCCCCCTCTGTCTCTCTCTCCCTTCGCGCTGACGTTGTAGAAAGGGACGAGGAAGAGGAGGGCCGGCACAGGCCAGTCTCCTACGCCAGCACGTCTATTTATCTCTCTGGCTTCAAAGCTTACAGGCAGTCGCGCGAGAGCATCTCTTCGCCACGGGATTCTCTCCTCCTATTCAACTTTCTCGTTCGGGGGCCGGAGGGGAAAGTCGTTTTGCCGGACGGCATGAGGGAATAGGGGTTTTGGTCAGAGGCCCCTATCTCGGCGATCCATCTCCGGGAGCGTTCAGGGTAATGTGAGAAACCCTTGGGCCACTTCTCCTCCCCCTCCTTTGAGTTCTATCTTTGCCATGCGGGTTTCGCCCGCTTCGATTTCATCTGAAAAATTGATGTGCGGCTTCTAGTTTTTTTTCTTAATTCGTCTGTACAGATTGGGTGATTCTCTCAATTGCAGACATCCGTGTGGTTAATTGATGAGCCCTTGTGTGGTTGCTTGGAAACCAGCATGAACCTGCCTCGATTATTGTTGCGGTCTCTTGGGAATTATTCCTTCTCCCTCGGGTTTCATGCGCGCTCAACTCTCTCTCTCTCTCCATCTCTATCTATTATATATATACATGTATAGATAGATGTAAATTTGCATCTATATCTCTCTGCTTCCACTATTCTCTATTGGAGAATCAAAAGCGGATCAGTGTTTTTTGTCCCCGAAAACGCTTTACAGCTGTGTAGTCATGAAGAATCTGTAGACAAGGGGGTGGGATTTCTTTTACAGGGTGTTTGAGCATATTCAATCGGCATCCGGTGGAGTTTGACCAACCTAATTGGACGGCTAATCTTGCAGAAAGTTGTTGGGCGAGCTGAAGGCCAGCTATCGATCTTGGATCAGGACAGGGTTCTTTTCAAACTACGCCTACGATGGAGCTCGTCCTTTCCGATGAGCTGCTGGGCACCTTCGTCCCCATTATCGTCTACTGGCTATACTCCGGACTGTACGTTATTTTGGGGAATCTGGATTCCTCAGGCGAGTATCGTCTTCACCCAAGAAGCGAAGAGGCGAAGAACATCGTCTCCAAGGTGGCAGTGGTGAAGGGCGTTCTCGTTCAGCAGGCATTCCAGATCGTCGTCGCTCTTTGTCTGTTTGCGGTAATCATCTCTTCTTCCCCTTATTCTTTAATCGATCTTCCTCCCCATCCTCTTATCAGGGGAGGCAATGATTCTCAGTATTCCTGCCTAAGATTGTCCAATATGAAGTTATTTACCTGCACAATTTGCTTACTTTCATTTTTTGGAACACAACTTGATGTGCGCGTCCTAAAAGGTTTGAGTTTTTCTGATTTGGGTTTTCCCTGTGTGAAGTTGAACTCCCTCAGCTTCCGTGAATAATAGCCTTGCTACCGACACCCATCCCATTTTCTGGGCTTCCCAGAATGACGTATGCCTTTCACGTATCCATGGTATTTCACGAATACGTACACACATTACATTTGTTAGATCTCTGAGGATGATGCAGCAGATGTTTCATGGGGAGATCAGGCCATCTTCTTCTTTAAATGGCACCTTCAATGCCCGCCCACACATGATTTTTTGTGGGCCTCTGCGAGATAGTAACAGATATAACATTTGGGCTTCTGAGAGTGATATAACGCATATTTCCTTTTATAAAAGTAACACATGTCCCCCAAGAACAACTTAGTTGTCAGCTGGCATGACACTTCCTGGTCTCTATGAAAGCTGTATATATCTATAATAAATAATTCTCGCGGTTTATGTTTTGTTTTTTTTTGGGGGGGGGAGGCAACCCAGTTTCTGGCCAACCTGTGTGTAAAGTGACAGGTCAATGCCCCAAGAAATAAAGGAATAGAAAACTCGGAGAGGGCAAGAAATTCTTGAAGCAGGGAACCTTTACCCCTCATGCGAAGCTCCTGCAAAATTGGGTGGGGCCTCTCCCGAAATAAGGGAGGATATTTGGTCGGCAAGTAACTCCAAGTAGTCAAATTACACCCCCCGCGCCTTCAGAGGAAGGCCACTGCCCCCACAACTTGTTAGAAGAGGTAAAAATAAAATACCGCGTCCGATGTTTTTCATGCCTAAGCTGTTCAATACTCTTGATTACGTCAGGCATATGCATGAGACATGGTGCCCTAGTTTTTCGGCCTTGTCTTTTGGAGTTTATCTCTTCACTGGCGCCATTCTTGCTCTTGAACCGCCTGGCCTTCTCTCTTGTGATTCCATCTCTGATACTGGCATGAGGTGTTACTGATATTTGGAATTCGTTGTCTAATTCCTGTTCTCTCTGTCATTTATTTCTGCTCGCGAAACTCCTCACTGGTGCTCTCGGAAAGTTGTTTTGCATTCTAGTATTGGAATGCGCCGCTCTACTGTCCTTCTCTTGATCATTTCTGCCCGCACAACTCCTCGCCGTCAATCTCGGAAATTTTCTTTGCCATCTAGTTTTGAAATTTGTCATCTGGACCCATTCTTCCTTTTGAAAACTCACATTTCTATGCAGAAACTCTCATTTTCCTTCCATCCTGGCTTCCTTCGAATCTGGACCCATCCCCCTTAACAGTTCTTTCTCTCAACTGGAGCTCATCTCCCGAGGAAGAGCTGGAGCTCCCGGCCCTCTCTGAAGCTGATTCCTCTCTGCTCCTACTGCAGCTGGTGAAGGACGACAGCCAGGCGTCCAGGCCGCAGCCGCCCCTGCTGGTGGTCCTCGCCCAGATGATGGTGGCGATGGTGGTTCTGGACACCTGGCAGTACTTCATGCACAGGTACATGCACATCAACAAGTTCCTGTACAAGCACGTCCACTCCAAGCACCACATGCTGGTCGTCCCATACGCCTTCGGGGCCCTCTACAACCACCCGGTGGAGGGCCTCCTGCTCGACACCATCGGCGGGGCCATCTCGTTCCTCGCCTCCGGCATGAGCCCCCGAACGGGCATCTTCTTCTTCTCCTTCGCCACCGTCAAGACCGTGGACGACCACTGCGGGATGTGCCTCCCGGGGAACGTCTTCCACATGCTCTTCGGCAACAACAGCGCCTACCACGACATCCACCACCAGCTCTACGGCAACAAGTACAACTTCTCGCAGCCCTTCTTCGTCGCCTGGGACCGGATCCTCGGGACCCACATGCCCTACAGGCTGGAGAGGCGGAAGGAGGGGGGCCTCCAGGCCCGGCCCGCCAAGGACTAGCAGGGACGGGGGCGGGCTCCTTTTCCTTTTCTTTTTTTTTCTGGGTGTTCTTGCCCGCCGTCCGACGGCCGCTCCTCACCGCGTGTGGCGATTGATGTAAATGCGTTCACAAGGGTTGTAATTGAGACGCTTCTTGTATACATCCTTGAGATGAACACCTCTGGTTTTTCTTCGTTCGCACAGAGATGGAAAGTCTCAACGGGATCTCCTCGGGGAGCCGTTCTCGTCAAACACCGGTGAAGTAGTCGGAGGGGACGGGAGGACGGGGGACAGCGCGCCCCTTTTTTCTGCGCCGTCCGTCCACTGGTGACCGCGGCGTAGGAGAAAGGGGGAGATTCAAACACCCAAAAAAAATATATGTGAAAATGGATAGAAAATCTGATCATTTGGATAGTTGACTAAACTCCCTTTCTATCCATGCAAATGTAAGTGATTGGTTGGTTCTTCATGAGGACGTACGCCGCCCAAGTGTCACGATTCATTGGAGACCAAACTCCGGCGATGACTGCTAAGATGGCGGCCCGGGGGCCCTCTTTTCTCAAGCGACACAGACCATTCTCCCACATCTCCAACATCCCTTTATGTCGGTGTGTTACGATCACCCTTATCTTAGCCACACTCTCTCTCTCTTCCCCCCTTTCTCTCTTCCCATTCTCTCTCTCTCTCTCTCTCTCTCTCATCCCTCCTCTCCCCAAACTACACAATATTACAAGATATGGAAGACACCCACATAAGGGGATCTTTTACTATATAAAGGAAAGTATAGACAAATGGTTTTTGAGGAATTCTAATTTTGACATTGCCACCAATACTTACAACGTTAAAATATTGACTTTTTCTTATATGATATTAGCTGAATATTTACAAAACTTTTGGAAAGATGCTTTTTAACCCTTTCGAAGTTTTTTAAGTTCTCTTGCGCTTTTTCCTGTTTTCAGAAAAGATGACTCATGGGAGGTGTCATTTGACACTACAAGTTTACACACATTAAGATACTAAAAGGAAAAAATAGTAGTTTCATACGAGTACCATGCTATTTGACTACCAACTTATTACTGATAGCATATGTTAACTCTCACCAAAGTTTCTTAAATATTTAGGATTACTTGGCTACAAAATAAACTTTCACAATTATATATATTGGAGCCAATTGACATTATATAAAGAAGATTGGTTCACAATTATCATTAATAATACAATGCAAAACATGTAAAAAGAATGTGGTGTAAAAGTACATAGATATGAACTTTTGTGCAACATATAAGCACCTAATTGAATTATTAAAACTAAAAGTCAGAGATAATTTTTGGACTATTTTGAAGTACCAAAAAAAAGGAAAAATATTCCTATAATAGGCTTATATCTATCAAAATTAAGAACAACCATTTATATGAAAGCTAACACTTATTCTTACTGTAGTGGCAATTTATGCAAATATTAAAATATTCACAGTAATAAATAAAATAATAATTTTAGCTTTAAATTCATCAAATATAAAGCTCCTATTTCAACTAAGTATATTATTCACAGATTTAAAATGAATCACCATATCATTGAGATAAAGCATAAGTAGAATAGTAGAACCATTATTGAGAAAGTAGGACTTTATATAATTTCAAAACAATTTTTCTGAAGGCTACCACAATCTATAAATAATACAAGAAAGATTTTCACATCAGCATTTTTATCATCTCATTGATCAAAGGAATGTAGTTATGGAATATAAATCTCTTCATTTAAATTTTTAGGATAGAGTGCAAGTTTTACATTGAGTTAATATTTCTAGTCTCACATTAACATCACTTCAAGGAAAATTCAATTGAACAGTGATAACATAATATTACTTTACAATTGCCTCTCTATCTATCTTTGATTCTTGCCTTTTTCTAGTTTCCTTCCACATGATACTTGTTAGTTTCCTAGACACTCATTTGCATTTGGTCAGCTTAAAATCCTTTGAAAGTTTGACCTAGTTTCAAGCCTAATTCTTACAAAGAATAGCCAATTACTTATTTTCTAAATTAACTTATTATTATTATTTTATCTTCTCTTTTTATTTCCTCAAATTTCAGTAGTGTTGGGCATGTTGAGGCCACGAATGAACTAAGATCGAGGGAGAGAGATGGGAGTGAATATGTCTTTATATTTTTTAATTATTTAAGATAGAAGGGAGTTTGAGCCATTAGTGAGGGACACTACAATCTGAGCGAGTTGACTTTCTGTGGATAATTAAAAGGATCAAGCAAGATAGATGTACAGTTTATAGTTGTTTGACCCTCTAGACCTACTACACTACTAGAATTATTTTTTTATCTAATGTGCCACGTAGGTCCATAGCGTCAAGGATGGCGCCAGGCCACCATGGTTTGGGTTGTAAAATGAAGTGGGGCCTGCATTGACTTTGATTTAGATCGGTCATAACCGTTGGGATGTTACATTAATAACCAATCTTATAAAATGGGTCCATAACAGCTAGGCATTGACCGATAGACGGTTGACACGTTGCATGCTGCACATGGGCGAAACACAATAGCTCAAACTTTCCTCCAATGACTTATTCAAGAGAAAATATTCCCCTCAACTCATCCAAAGTTTTAATAGAATAATCCATTTTAAGTAAATAAATGAGTTTCTTTAAAATAAAATAAACAAACAATCCGAGGGATTCTTCACCCGTCAGGGACAGCTGGGGGCTGACTTCCCTCGGACCCTATGATGGCAGTTCTCTTCATGCGAGTAAGGGTGATGTTAACATGTCAAATGTTGAGACTGAATGTATATTTAAGGTTAATCTAGCAGGCCATTGCTTAAGGTATTTATGTACGACAGGATTAAATCGTAGGATAATGGTTGTGGGTTGTGAAAACGGCTAAGTTGTCCGCATCACTTCTCTTGGAAAGCCAGTCTACATGTGATAAGTTGTTGTCACAGAGGTCTCACTCGTAAAGCGGCTCAGTATATCATGTGATAAAATAAATGAGGCTCCTCTAACCATGGTCACTAACTTTTGAGGTGTTCAACTCTACCCCGTTCTCTCCCGTCTTCTCTCTCTCTCTCTCTCTCTCTCTCTCTCTCTCTCTCGTCGCGTGCAAATCTAGGTCGCATCCCGTTGGACACTCCATGCAAAGTGTATGGGCAACAATCAGGCTGGGATTCTCCCTTATAGCAGAGAGAGGGAGGCAGGCAGAGAGAGGCAACGAGAGAGAGAGAGAGAGAGAGAGAGAGAGGTGGGGGGATGATGGAGTTGTTCACCTCGGACGAACTGGTGGCGACGTTCATGCCAGTAACGGTGTATTGGCTGTACTCGGGGCTGTATGAGGTTCACGCGGCTGTGCTGGAGAAGTACAGACTGCACCCGAGGAAGGAGGAGGACGCAAGGAACCGTGTCTCCAAAATAGAAGTCGTCAGGGGCGTTCTCCTCCAGCAGGCTCTTCAGACTGCCGTCTCCTTGCTCGTCTTCAAGGTCACTCCCTTTCTCTTCGATCTCTCGTTTCTCTTGTACTGCTGCTTGTGTTTCCTCTCCCTCACCCTCTCTCTCGTTGTGCATGTAACTATTCCTGTCTCTCTTACTTATTTATTCACTCGTTACCGTAAGTATGATCGTATTTCTCTCTCTTTCACTTCCTATTTCCTGTCTCTCTCTCCCTCTCTTGTTTCTTTCTTCTTCTCATATGCACAGCTGGCTCGGGAGGGATCCAAGCCGGCAGAGGAACCGGGAACATGTTCCCTTGTATCCACCGCGTGGCAGCTCTTCGTCGCCGCCGTCGTCATGGATGCGTGGCAGTACCTAATGCACCGGCAGATGCACCGGAGCCCGTTCCTCTACAAGCACCTCCACTCCCACCACCACCGCCTGGTCGTCACCTACGCCTTCGGCGCCCAATACAACCACCCCCTCGACGGCCTCCTCATCGAGACTGCCTCCGGCGCCGCCGCCCTCCTCGTTTCCGGGATGTCGGCACGGGTGTCGGCGGCGTTCTTCGCCTTCAGCACCGTCAAGGGAGTTGACGACCACTGCGGCTACCTCCTCCCCTGGAACCCCTTCCACGTCCTCTTCCGGAACAACGCTGCCTACCACGACGTCCACCACCAGCTCGCCGGCGGCAAGTCCAACCTCTCACAGCCGTTCTTCACTGTGTGGGACCGGCTCTTCGGGACCTACGTTCCCTACTCCGTCGAGGAGAGGCCCGCCGGTGGGTTCCTAGCCAAGGCCGCCCCCAGTGACTAACCATAGCTCCATGTAACGAAAGACCCACCCCGTTCTGTCAGTCTTCCACGTCGAAAGTACACCAATGCTAAATTGAGACGCCGTATGTGCCACTATTTTCAGAGCCATCTCTCCATGTAACGAAAAACCCACCCCGCTCTGTCAGTCTTCCACGTCGAAAGTGACCAATGTTAAATTGAGACGCTGTATGTGTCACTAATTTCAGAAGAGCTGTAGAGAGATATATGTGTTTGGACGATATGTAAGACAAGAAATTGAGGAATATTTAATAAACAATGAGGAGAATATCCAAGAGGCGGTGTGCACCACCATTACCTGTTCTCGGTGTCATCATCGTTTGCAAGAGAGCCCTGCGGACGAACGTTTAGCCTCGAGAGAATGGAGAACTGGGCAAGAAAGATAGAACCCCGCGATGCCTTCAGCCGGTGAGTCGGGTTAAATGTACCTACAAGGTGGGCCTAGGGAACTGGGCCCGCCTAACAAGACAAAAAGAAAGAGAGAGACACACACACACACACGCTCCGGTTTTCCCGCCTACAGGGGTCCGCCGATCCGCCGAACCGTTGGTTGGTCCGCAGCTCCGCCCCATCCAGCCCGACTCGCCGATCCATGGGGAGCCGTTGCCCGATCCCCAGGTACACTCGGAACCAACTTAACACAGCAGAAGAGGGAATGAGGAAAGACGGAGAGAGAGGAAGATGGTGGAACAAGAAGAGGAAGAAGAGAGAGGAAGCCTGATCGCCTCCCCCTGGGTGGTCGTCGCAGGGGAAGCTCGCCGACGGGAGGCGGTGGCCAAGGAGCAGCTCTCCCCGAAGTCGCATCAGGGGAAGATGCAGTTCCTGGCAGAGGTCTCCATCACCTCCACCTGAAGTTTCTCGGCTGCTGCTTCGAGAAGGGGAGCCGGCTCCTCGTCGACGAGTACCTCGAGAACAATGGCTTTGACCGAACCCTCTTCGGTAACCCACCCTAATCACCTCCTTTCTTCATTCCTTTTCTTCTCTTCCTCTAGAATCGACAAGCGGCAGAGGGTTGCTAATGTGCCTGATCTAGAATGTTGTAATATTTTAATACATTTTATTTAAGTGAAAATTGATGAATATCGATTAAAAGACTGAACTAAAGATGAGAAAAATTCTTTTTTAACCTGAGTCTGTAAATACAACCTGAGTTGATGTTTTCCATGGACTGTTCAAAACAAGATGTGGTTGATTTTAGGGCTTACCCTTATGTTTTGCTCGTAAACATATATCTGTTATTGAACCATGGTATGATCTAAAGTAAATTAAAGTCCATGTTAAACATCAGCCATTGTCCAAATAATTGTCATAGTTATTTATTTTATGTTTTGGGAGTATGTTCTCTCTTGTAAATTTTATTAACTTGACAATCCTCGAGATAAATTGAAACAATAGAAAATTTCTATTTTGACTTTACGATTTCATGACTTGCTATTTAGAATTCCAATAGATGCCAATTTAAGATTGCAATAAATTTTGATTAAAACTTGTGTTTTTCTACCTTTTCTATCTATTATACATGTCCAACATGGTGCTCATGATTAACAGTGCATTTCAGGGAAGAAAAATTCATATATTACTTCCATTCTGATCATGCTAGGATGATTATGGCTAGTTAGAATTGAAAAAATACAAATATTGTGAAAATACTCCTCAAGTGCATGTAAAATTTTCATATAATTGAATTGCAAGATTTGCACTTTATATTTCAATACATGTTACTTGGTAGGTATTGAGAATCCTATTGAACACTTGAGGGGTGCTAATCAAAGGAATAAATGACTTCGGACTTTGGCCAAAATGAAGATGAGCCTTTTTCTTTATTAGCTACAATCCCGAGCTCTCTCCCTCCAATGACAGCTTGCCTTTCCCCAGATTCTTTGAATTCATAAATAATGTTTGAATCTATAAGTAGAGAGAGGATAACTTCAAATGAAGAAAAACTTATTGTATTTTAAACCTATTCTACCAAAAAAAGGGGTTCGATTCAGTTTTCTTGTACTTTATTTGAGCCTAGTAAGTATTTGGGCCCCTTTTTAGTCTCCTTTTCTTTAGAATTCATTCTTAATCTTTCAGATCTTCATTTTTTGGCTTCTCCCACTAGACAGTTCAGACAAGAAGTCTCTCTCTCTCTCTCTCTCTCTCTCTCTCTCTCTCTCTCTCTCTCTCTCTCTCTCTCTCTCTCTCTCTCTCTCTCTCTCTCCTCTCTCTCTCTCTCTCTCTCTCTCTCTCCCTCTCTCTCCCTCCTCCCTCCCTCCCTCCCTCCCTCCCTCCCTCCCTCCCTCCCTCCCTCCCTCCCTCTCTCTCTCTCCCCCTCCCCTCTCTCCCTCCATCCCTCTCTCTCCCCCTCCGTCCCTCTCTCTCTCTCTCCCTCTCTCTCTCTCTCTCTCTCTCCTCCCTCCCTCACTCCCTCCCTGGCTCCTTACTTTTACTTGTTTCAAAACAAGGTTCAACGTAGATTTGTATTGGGCCATCCCTAGTCTTACCAAAGGGAACGAGATCTTAGAATAGGCATCATGACCACAACAATGAGATCTGGGATCAACCACATGTCACAGCCAGCACCTCCCCATTATTATAAAAATAGTTTTCTAATTTTCTATCCATCCAATTTATTAGAATTACAAGAAATATATTTTCATAACTGTAGAAATACTTCTCAACCATGTGCATTTGTAGGATGTTTCCATGTTCCTTCTCATGGAGATAGAAACCCATCCTCAAGTGGCCTATGTACTACTTAACTCGAAGGCTATCAAAAAACATAGATGATGTGAGGTAGTTTGCTAGAGGAATTAATTTCAAAATTAAGATTTAGACAAAAGGATTTCAACTTGTATTTTGGTGCCATTTTATATTTTATATTGTCAAGCAAAATGCAAGTGAAAAATAGTAGTTTTTATTAGTAAACTTATGACAATCATTTAGGATAGCTGAATTTCATTCAATGTTGTTTTCAAGACCATCATATTGCTTTCATTTTTCAATAATAGGGTAAAAATTTGAGTTGACTCAGTAATATGACTTTCATACTCATAGTGAAGAAGATATTATACAATGACATAATAGTCTTTTTTATTAATATATATATCTATTAGATCATTTATCAAGAGAAAAAATATATCAGAACACTTTAAAAAGTCCCCTATATGTTTGAGTTTTGTTACTTTCATATTTATATCCTCAATTCATTTTAAGTGAGTAAATGATATCAAATTTTTAGTGATAATTGTGTTTAATTATGTATTATCTATTTATCTATATTTTTACACACATATTATCCAATATTTATGTTTAAAATTAGAAAACTATATAATCCTAATCTATTTATTGATTTAGAGATACATGAATTAGGTAATTTAAATGATGGAATTGAGATGCAAAAGGAATCAATCAGTCCACGTTCAAGCCCAACTAGATATGCCCAAGCCTATTTTCCATGTTTGAGTTAAAGAGACCTATTTTTAAGGGAGGATTTTAAATACTAAAATTAGAGGCTGCTGATTAATTCCAAGATATGGGAGGACAAGATCTAGGGCCCATAATGGATCAATCTTGACCATTCATTCTAAATTTCTTACAAAAAGAAACTAGAATTTTGATATATACTCTCTTTCTCCATCATTGTATATTAACCTTGAATTGCTGACCCAACTTGTTGTTCACGGCCTAGGCAACAATATTCCACTTTCTTCTGAGAGTGTTTGAATGAGTGAAAAGTGATATAGGACTAAGAGCTTGGAGGAGGAGAAGGAAGAAGGATCTTAGGCCTTGATCGATGTGACAAGAGGTTTATATTTTCTTTCTTACCCTCACCCTTTTCTTTTCTTTTCTTTGGCCAAATTATCTTTTTGAAGAACAGCCAAGGTCCAATGCTTTCCAATGCTGTAAACCAAGTCCAAAAATTTGTCAAATGGCGAAAGTTGCAGCCAAAACACTCTACTACTCATTGTCATGTTATTGCTTGCACACCCATTGCTTGCACACTTGCATGCCGATTGCTGGTGCATCACCACCCACATGGTTGTTGCATGCCCTCGTGTGTGCATGTCACCAACACCACCACAATGTTGGCCAAGGTAGGTTTAATTCGATTTAAAGTTGTGTTATTTCCTTAAAAATCTCAAAAATTCCTAAAACTTAAAAAATCAACATAGGTAAGACTTTATATAAATAAATAAGTACTTATTTATATTTTTTAAATTATATTTGATTATTTTCTCTCATTTTAGTGCAATTAATTCATAAAAAGCTATATAAAATCTGAAAAAACAAATATATATAGTTCTAAAAATCTAAAAAATTATATGTTTTCATAAAAAGTTCATTGATTTAATACATGCTCTATGTGATTCGACCCTTACTCATCTTATACTAGTAATAAAAATCTATAAACTTTTTTTATAAATCAGAACCTTAAAATGACGATTTTCACCCAAAAATATGGTTTATTAGTAAACCACCTAGTAAGAAAAACTTGTACTAGTAGTAATAACCAAAGTATCACATGAGGTGAGTAACTCAGCATAAATGAAGAATTCATACACTATTTGAGTAAAAGGAGTAAGTTGACTCACCAAGTAGAATGAAGACCTGACACTATTATTGAATAAAGAAGGGGGTCACCTCACATACTCGAAAAAAGGCTCATAACTCCTTGTAACAAAGTTATTACTCAAGGAACAAAGTCAGATCATTTAGTTGCCTTAACACATAAAGAGAAAAATGCATACATGGGGGGAATGATGATTTTACATTGTGAAAAAAAAAGTTACATACTCTGTGACCATTAATTATATAGTCAATGTTCTATTCTACTTTGTAAAATGCTATTAGTCAGTAATTTATGTGAAAAATACATCACAGATAAATCACCACTATTACAAATGGAAATCGGAGTGATCATGAGTCATTTTATTAATATAAGTTTAAAATTAAAGTTAGAATGCTCTAAGAGAAATTTCTACTATCTAGAATCAATATTTTGAATTATTTTTGTTCTCACCGTAGTAGTTGTTGTCTGAATGAAAAAGTGAGTTCTAAGGTCCATTCTTGTTTAAGAATATATTGAAGGAGAGATCATTAAAGGTTATTCAAGGGATTAAAAATTTTTGCATCACTCGACTTAGTACAAACACAAAAACAAGGTTTGTGCCATTCCCTCCCTTGATATTTATTAATCTCATCTCGATAGTTTAGGTTAGAAAACTTTCATTTTTCTTATATTTAAATTGACTTAATCATGATATAAGTATTATCTTAAATTATTCACTCAAATTCTTTACTATAATTAATCACATTCTCCACCAATCTATGTTATTATTTCTTCTAAATCATTTCCAATCAAATATCCTTCCAAAAATTCTTACTAAGATTATATAAATAAATTCTAACCTCTTAATATCATAGATCTTTCAATAATTGACCTTTGCTCATCTTAGATTAAAAGAGTAAGGTTTTATGAATATTATTTGCATGAACATGATTGTGCTCACGACAATAATTTTAACCACTAAATTGAGTTCATGAGTATAAAATAATTATTTTGTGTTATATTAGCTGCCACCATTCAATTGAAGATGATTCTTCCCTTGTGTTAGACATTAAATGGTGTGAAATTTTTGAGGGTGGGAGAAAGAGAGGGCAAAATGGGTAGATCAATATAGACAGCTTGAGAAAAAGAAACATGAATAGTCATCTATGTATAGATGCATACATATAGATAGGTAAATAGGTAGATAGATAGAGAGATAGATATGTACATACATACATACACACACATACATACATATATTCTTACATAGAGATAGAAAGAGAGAGAGAGAGAGAGAGAGAGAGAGAGAGAGAGAGAGAGAGGAGATGGGTATGCATATAAAAAGACAAGTGGATGAATAGACCTAGACATAAACATTAATGAATAGAAAATGGATTGATAGGGAGAGAGGGGGGGAGGAAGAGACGTGGTCCGGAAGTGGGTCGATAAGGGGCAGGCTTTAGGCAGAATCAGCCTTCTGTTGAGGTAGACGTTTCTCCGGATTACATGCCGTGGAGGAAAGGTGTCCTTCGTAGCTCTGCGTGGAACGCCTGCAGAGTTAGTGTTCGCGCGGGAAGCGTCGTGCGTGGATCCCAACCACATCAATTGCCGTGGCCAACCACCAGAGAACAACCCCGGTGGGGGTGTCGGGCGGAAGGAGCGGCAGTCGCAGTCACTGGTCCTGGAGAGCCACGGAGCCTCCCCAAGCGACTGGGTTACCTGGCAGACGGGTTGGTGCCGTCAGCCAATTGCTGCGGCTCTCTCGCTTTCTCGCTCTATCGTATAAATATACAAATTGGCCTCCTTCAAGCTGCGCTTTGGGTCACAAAACCAGGCCCACCAGGATTTTAGGGTCTCACTCCTCTCGCTATCTATTTATCGATCCATCCATCTGTCTGATTGTCTATCTAGATGCATGTCTTTCTAGTTTATCACTCTGAGCTGGGCTCAAGTTGCATTTTGGGCCATAATGTCAGACCTACCTTGTTACTGTGGCCTCTCTCTCTCTTTATATATATATATGATATATAGATATAGAGGTCTTCTTATCTATCTTATCTATTTGCCTTTTTCATCTTAATTGAAGAACCAATTGATCATCATGTTTCTCAAACTAAAGTTATTCAAATGTTGGGCTACATCACTCGTTTTGTACATGTATGTTTAGAGAAAGGGAGAAAGAGATAGAGATGGATAGATAGACAGATAGATAGCAAGAGAAAGAGAGAGAGATAAAGAGATAAATATACGGATAGACGATATCCAAGTACAACTTTCTTTCTATATGTATATATATATATATATAACCATGTCACTTACATTGCGAAATCGAAGAAATGTTAAACGAGAGGCAACTGTGCATTGAAGTGGCAAAGTTGCAGAACTCAGAAGCCTTCTTGGATCATTCCGATTAAATTCCTGTAATGATTGAATGCTTACATTCAATAAGAGCACTCCAACATGAGAGAACACACTCTCTCTCTCTCTCTCTCCCTCCAAAAAAGCACAGACACTAGAGCTTGCCGTCACCATCCGATCCTAGGCGAGAATCCCGACGCCGCCAGCGTTGCCTCCATTTTCAAACGCTGCCACCATTCTTCATCAGTAATGACAATATGGTATTAATGAATAATTACGCATAAGGACAGAATCAAACACCGCCATACCGTCATTTGACCCCATCTAATCGCTCATCCCCAATGATGACGGGCGAAATAATGTGGGAGTCATTGTTACTAAACATATTGATATTTCAAATTGATTTTAAATACCTTTAACCATTTATGTGTACATTATGAAATTAAAGTATCCTTTTTTTCGTTTCTTAAGGCAGGATTAGACTTCTGATGGGTATATTTTGAGGCATTTTCCCCCAAACCAACATTACCAGGAAACAAAGTAATGTGAAGCCGCCAAATTAGTGAAAGATGTTGAATTATCGCCCAAAGAGTAATTAATGATCTTATTTAATGAATTTCGCGTTCTTCGAATATGAAGCTCCACTTAGAGGAATACAACCCCTAACAGAGGTAAATGGGGTACACAGCGGCCCACACAAATCACGAGCTTGGGTTGGAAAGAAGAATCGTCTTCGAGATTCCGGGCGGGCTCTTCTTCTCAGGTTCAGTTTTGAGGTTCAAGGCCGGGAAAAATGTCTGATTCTCGCAGTCGGTTTTGGCGAGAAAGAGCGAGTCTTTAGATGTAATGGATGAACTGGTTATTCAAGGATGATACGGATTGTAGTAAGCGCAGGCGAGATCCAAGTCCCGATCTTTCGGCATGGAGTGAGAGAGAGAGAGAGAGATCTCGAACAGCTCCGAGCTGGACTCGCTACAGGCCTCGGAGCTGGCGCCGCCGTCAAAGGCGAAGATCCCCCGTTTTCTTCCCTTTTTAGACGCCTCCTCCCCACCTGTCGGAGTCTCCGCGTGCCCTCGCTTCGAGGCCGAGGAGAGGAAGGAGGGCATTCGCTTCGTGCCGAAGAGGTCGCCGCCGTCTGGCTCGTCCCTCTCCGCCGCTCGCCCGCCGATCTCGACGCAGGATTCCCCCGAGCAGGAGCAGCAGCGCAGCGCGCGCAGGAACCTTCTTCTTACCGGCAGCGGCGGCGGCGGTGGGCTCCAAGGAATTTGGGCGCCGACCTTCGTCTTCCCGGCGATCTGCTTCACCGGGGACGGGTCCCAGCGGTCATTGTCCATGGAGCCATGCTCCGGGCCGTCGACGGCGCCGCTGAAGTACTTCTCCGCGCTGAACACATCGAGCTCATCGTCCTCCTCGGCCGCGGCGCGCCAGGAGGCGCCGAAGTTGGAGGGAAATGAGGACCCGAACGCGGACCTCGGTGGTGCCAATGCAGCAGCCACCATCCCCGCCGGCATCAAGCTGCTAAAAACCCTGCCCATGGGAAAAGAGCGACGAACGGGGAGAGGCCACTGAGTGAGAAGAGAGAGAGAGAGAGAGAGAGAGAGAGCATCGGGGGCCTTCAAGAGAAGGCCTGGAAGTGAACTCTGGGAGACGCCCGGGGGAGGAAGGAGGATCGCGGTGGGGGCCAGACGGTGACGAGCATGCAGCGGGGGGTTATGACCGCATGGGAATGAAAAGGATTGGCGGTCAACGGGCCGGGCCCGCTCTTATAAAGCCCGGCGCTGGCCTTCGAAAATTTCCCGCCAAATTTTGCTCCCTTTCGCTCCTCTTCCTCCACTACAGATCCCTCGTCCTTGCCTCTTTCCCTCTCTCGCTCTCGCTCTCTCTCTCTCGCTCCCTCGCTCTCTCGCACTCTCTCTCTCCTCTCTCTCCCTCTCTCTCTCTTTCCCTCGCCACCCTCTTTACCTCTGCCCTTCGTCCCGACCTGTTCTGAGGTCAAGCTGATTTGGGGGTGGGGGGAGGTTGCGAGGCGAGATGGACATCAACAGCATCGCCGGGAAACTAGGGCTGGCAGGGTCCAAGCAGGTCATCCGCAAGGCGGAGGAGCTGCGCAGGCAGGCTGACGTCCAGTTCGACTCCTCCGTCATAGGCATTGTGGGGACCTTGTCTCGATTTCGCTCTCCTCTTTGCCCTTCGTCGAAATCCGCCTCGATTCTAACCTATCCGTGGCTATCTTTTTCCCTTTTTCAGGGGGAGGTGTGCAAGGCGATCATCTGCCTGGAGATCGCCGCTACTAGGTGATTCACATAGGAAATAACTCATAGATTTGGATAAATTAGCCGTGTCAAAACCCTCGTGCAATTTTATACGGAAAAGGATTATACCCTTGGATGAATAAACCACGTCCAAATCCCTGCGCTATTTTTGACTGAGAAGAACTACACATTTGGATAAATGAACCATGCCTAAATTATTGCTCTGCGTGTGCCTCCAACAGGTTGCAAGTGCTGTTTGACAGACAAGCCGCGATTAAGATGTGCGGGATGTCGGAGAAAGCCTACATAAGGTCGTTCAACGGAATTCAGAATAGCATCGGCATCAAGTGGGTCTTATTTTCTCTTTTCCCTTCTTCTTCTTTTGATTGTTGTTGACTTCGTCTGCGTGGATGTTAGAGTATTCTTACTTGTGTTTCGGTGGACGTAGGGCGAGACTCGATGTCCGTGAATTAGGGATCCAATTCGGCTGCGTGAGGCTTATCCCTTTCGTCCAGAGGGGTCTATCGCTGTAAGTTTTCACATACGGCCGCTTATCAGGAGAATATCTATGGCCATTTTAATGCGTTACGGCCGCTTTCTCTTCAACCGTTCCGAGAATTTTTAAGGCAACAAACGCGTCACACTCCTTTAGTTGCCCTGTAATATTAACTTAACGGATTGTGGAAGAAGAATTAACAGTTGTTCAAATTGCTCCTGCTTCATGCATGGCCTTCTGTGCAGAGATACACATCATTTTTGATTCGGGGAGGATCCTCTTTTGCATGCGGGCAACTTCATGATTTATACCCCTGTCAGGCATCGATTCTGTGTATCATTGTTGTCATTATCACAACTTTTATTATCTCTTGTAAAATTAGAATCAGATGATGTTCCGTCTCCTTTGGCGAACTCGCAGAGCTCGTTCTAGACTCTAAATATCCCCAGTAGAGCACCAGGAATGGCTTAGGTGTTTCTTCTTGTGAAGCAATTGCCACATATCAGTCGTTCTTATGTCGACAAGTGTTTTTCAAGTTTTTTCTGCCGTTTTCAAATTTTTTTTGATGGAAGCATTGAATTTTCAGATACAAGACCAGGTTTCTGACAGAACTCCCACCTTCTCGCCGTGCAAACACTGACTTCAGTCGACCAGTATTCACAGCTGTTGCGTTCTATCTTTGTGCTAAAAAGCACAAGGTGATCTCAATATCTCTTCCCAATACACACGCGAATATATATCTCCATCGGTGCCTCATCTTGTGCTTCCTGTTGGTAAACGCTCGCTTCCTTTAACAGCTAAAGGTGGACAAGGTGAAGCTGATTGAGCTCTGCGCTACCACTGAATCAGAATTTACCAGTGTAAGTGACCATTTCTTGATTTCTGTAATATCACTTTCATGATCATATAATTTCGATTTGGTATTATCTCTGAAACGGTTACTTTATCTGCAGGTTTCCACTTCCATGAAAGATCTCTGTTTCGATGCCTTTGGGATCTCGAAGGAAAAAGCAGATCCAAAGGCTGTCAGAGGCAACAGAGGTAGCCTTTCAGTTGACTAATGGTTCAGCATTGCGTCCTCAATCAGTCATTTTTCCGATTTCACTTCCAGTAGTTTCCTCAGTTCATCAATTGAAGTTTCCTTATAGTGCATTTTTTGTCGCACATCTGTCACGTTACTATCATGGGAATTTGGTGTACATATCCCCAATTGAGCGTATTATTCGAAGCATCAGATCGTTGTATTCTTAAAAATGAATTTCCATAGGGTTTTTTCTGAATTCTGGAAAACGCATGAACAGAACTATTAGATGCTCTGCCCGCGAAGAGGAGACATGAAGATGACGGTAATGTGTCGGATTCTTCTGAGGATGTTGATGATGAACTCGGGGTAAGTTTCTATCCTACGTTTCGCCATTACGTTTCATTTTGGAGAAAATCGAGGATTAAAACAAGTTGCTCTCTCACCCTCCTCTTCTGTCGCAAATTCGATTCATCACTCTCAAGCTCTGAAGATAATGGGAATCCTGAATTTGGGGTAGTTTAAGCTTGCTCCCTTCAATCCCATCCGGGGAGTTGAAGAAACCAGAGTGTTGACCAGAATGCTGACCCACCCTTCAACCCCATCTGGGGAGTTGAAGACCAGAGTGTTGACCAGAATGTTGACCAGAATGTTGACCCACCCTTCACTCTGATCTGAGGAGTTGAAGAAGACGAATGTTGACCCTTCAATCCCATCGGGATACCGTTAGGTAGCCCGGCAATTGTCGTCATAAAACTATACCGCAGACTGTACGAAAGTGGGACAATGGGGGTTATATCCATCGGAATTTGCCGGTATTCTTGTGGGCAAAACGGGCCCTGTACCTGGATCACTGGAAATAGGGCTGGGATGGGGAATGTCCGCAGAGAGATTAGACTGGAGCTGTTTCGGTCAAATTTCTATTTCCACCAAATTCCTCAGTAATGGCCGTCGGATTAGCCGGATCTGAGGCCCTTTTCCTTTTTATGAGCTTGCGGTGTTGTTGAACCTCCTCGTAAAGAGACGGACTTTCCTCTTGACAGCTGCCCACCTACAAGCGGCACAAGAAGATGGAGAGGATGGCGTACGAGGAATGGAAGTCTACCGTCGTCTCGTCCAACAAGGAGGGCCAGGCCGCAGGTGGGCGTCCGTCACTTTCCTTCCCAGGCGCACACCCACAGCGGGGCTCTGTAAAACGCTTGTTCTCTCTTCCCTGCAGAGTCTGCTACTGGGAGGAAGAAGCAGTCTCGCCTCAACTTCGCCCGCAAGCCCTCTCGTGCCGTCCCCTCCGAAGCTTAATTTAACATGCTGCGATTCCATTTATCTCTCTCTCTCTCTCTCTCTCTCTTGAAATGGCCTGCGGCTGCGGGTGGCGTAGAAAGAGAACATAAGCGGGGCATTTACTGCCTGTACATTCTTTCTGTGGGGGGCTCGGATCGGCCTCTGCTAGTTCTGGTTTATTGCGACGGAGGCGGCACGTGCGAGCGCGAGTCCATGGTGAGCGCTTTCACGCGTGGGTCTGGGAAGGTTTTCCTGGAAACCGGGTCGGCTCTTCCCGGTGGCGGTTACGTCGTCAGCCGTTGGCCCGGTCACCCGTGCTTGATGGTCGATCGGGACGTCTTTTCTTGACATCTGTGTAGATCCGGCGCGTTCGCCCTTGGTTCCCCTCTGAAATCCATCATTGTACGGTCCAGATGCGATTACTGTCCGGATTTAAAGTTAAGAACGGTGGTCCCCCATGGTTAGCCCTCTCTCTGATTACGCCATCAACCGTTGACGGAGCGGATTGCGTTCGCCTTTTTGACTTCTCGTCGGAGGTCCACACATTTTTACGGCCGGATACGATCGCACTCCGGATTTAGGGTTAGTAACAATGTGGGCCCCATCTCTCTCTCTCTCTCTCTCTCTCTCTCTCTCTCTCTCTCTCTCCCTCTCTCTCGCTGCTCCACTCTTCCCTGAGCCCGAGGGTTTCTGCTGCTGCTGGGCGGGAGCGCTAAACCCCTCTCTCTCTCTCTCTCTCCCCGTCATCGACCCTTTCTCTGTCTAGCTATCTCCTCCGTTGGGCGCGGTCCCAATCCGGGTAGGGCTCTTCGCCGGGTTGAGGGAAGGATGGTGGTGAACAAGGGGAAGAAGGCCAGGGTGGCGGAGAGGACGCGGGAGGAGAACGACCATGTGGACGGGGACCTAGTGCTCTCCATCGAGAAGCTTCAGGAGATTCAGGATGAACTCGAGAAGGTGAGGGACTCCGTGGCCCTATACCTTTCCTTTCATCCTTCTCGTCCCCTTTCACCATTATTTTTCTTCCCGGGAGTTCTGGCTGAAATGCCCGCAATGTCCGTCCGGGAGATCCTACTTCTTTGCTATTCCAACGGAAGGGATTCAATTATCCCCATTCTAGAGCGTCCAGGCCCTCCCCATGGATCGTCCTCTTCTTCAGATCCTCGTTCCTTTCGATTTTGCGTCTTCTAATTGGCATTTTAGTTTCTGGGAGTCTTCATTTCCTATGACGATATCTGGCGTCTCCCCTGATTTACGCTGCTGCCGAAGGAGGGCTTCATAAACCCTACTTGTCATCCCATTTTTGTTTCAGACGCTCGAAGGTTTTCCTTTATCTGTCGAGGTCTACTCCCTCTGAAAGGTTGCCTGCTTAATCTGTGCCGCAGAATGATCCTCCACTCCCCGTTTCTCCGACTAGGATGACGATTTCAGGTCATTGTATTTCTACATGCCCCAATCTATATGGATAAAATGGCAGCTCCTGGTGGATGGTCGACATTTAGTCCTTTAAAATCTCATTTAATCCTTTTGTGGGCCATTCTTCTTCTTTTTCCTTTTTTCATTCGTTGTTAATTTTTGCCTGAGGGCCTGTGGGGTGCTCGACTTGTGGAGGAAAAGTAGTCGTGGTTGGTTCAATTTTCTTTTATCGGGAAAAGAAAGATATGATCCAATGATTTTCCTAATGTTTAGTTTGGCCAGGCAAACTGTTATCATCGTCCACTTGGGTTTTAATAGTTGCAACGATTAATTCTGCGCAGATCAACGAGGAAGCAAGTGATAAGGTTCTAGAAGTCGAGCAGAAGTACAACGAGATTCGGAGGCCCATATATAGCAAGAGGAATGAGATCGTCCAAGCAATCCCAGACTTTTGGTTGACCGCGGTCAGTATTCATTGATGTCACACACTTGAATGCCCTCTGGCGTCATGTTCTTTCTCTAATTGATCATCTTAGTTGACTCCTGCAGTTCTTAAGCCATCCTGCTCTCGGTGATCTTCTCAGCGATGACGACCAAAAGGTTGCTGGGTGTGAAGACGCACAATCAAGGCACCAGTTTCTGATTATCTTCCTGTTTTCTGGATCCTCACGTGCTCTACCTCCTCTTTTCTCTAGATCTTCAAGCACCTTACTTCCCTCGACGTCGAGGACTTCAAAGATGTGAAGTCAGGATACTCCATCACCTTTGTAAGTTGTCTCTCGTAGCCTTTTCCATGATCATGGGGCCGGGCGCATATCCATTTATTTTCAATGACTGCGAGCCTATACTTGCTTATTCTTTTGCCCTCAGACGTTTTCGCCGAATCCGTACTTTGAGGACATGAAGCTTGTGAAGACGTTCAACTTCTTTGATGAAGGGACAACCAATATAACCGGCACGAGAATAAGATGGAAGGAGGGCATGGTAGGTGTCTCTCTTTGTCATATGTGCCATGTCATTGTAATTTTGGCCCTTCTCTTGGTTACGTCGGAGTCTCACTCTCAAATTCTCCTAGGATATTGCGAATGGAACTGCTCCGACAGCCAAAGACGGAAAGCGGAATTTCCATGAAGAAAGGTGGAGCATGCGTAATATGCATATGTTCCTTCTTCATTGCTGCAATGCCCTCTGTTCTTGCGCTCCAATGTTGAGAACAGGAAGTTTTGGGGGCTGTTTTCTTATGTTTTTTCTATTACAACTACCTTGTGTTCTTCCATTTGGCTCTGCTCCTTGTACCCGCATCTGATGTTGATCATTGTACTGTGTAAAATCCAGTTTCTTTTCCTGGTTCGGGGAAAATCAGCAGAAAAGCTTGTCTGATGGTTTCCAGGACGAGGTAAGTTTCCTTCATTTTTTTCCTACGATCAGTCATAAAGGTACCCGTGCTTACCGAGCATTTGATTCTCAGTAAATCTTTTATGCGGAGAAAGCTTGTGTATTCCTGGTTTAACATCATCTACTGTGTCGATTAGCTTTTATGAGTGATTAATTTTGCTTCCTCAGTTAATGAATTTGGTGCTTTCTGTAGGTTAACTCCGCATTAATGTTGAATCATTGTAAATATTGCACCTCACTCCTGCTATTATATTCTCCTGTAGGTGGCGGAGATAATCAAGGAAGATCTGTGGCCCAATCCTTTGAAATATTTCAACAATGTAAGCCATCTGTTGTATTTTTTGGACTGTCAGCATAGGTCTCAGAACTTCACTCAAAGTTTTTGGTCCTCCTTTACAGGAAGGCGACGAGGAGGATTTTGATGGGGATGAAGATGATGAAGAGGGTCTCTCTCTCTCTCTCTCTCTCTCTCTCGCTCTCAATATTTTCCTGCTCATAACAAACTTTTGTCAATGCATTTTAAAATTAATAACAAATGGTAGGCATGGATATCTGAAACTCTCTGAAATCGTCTCAGTTGAGTGCTTGATTCACTCTGGAATGGTATGTTTAGAATCTGTTAGTAGCCATTCAACATATTGCATAAATCTCCAGTTTCAAAGGCTTGCCCTCTTCTTTTGGCATACTCATATCTACTTAAATATCTGCTATAGGCGCCACACTGGGAAAACTTTCTGAAAGAATGGGCCATTTTATTTTATTTTCTTGAGAAGCGTGCGTGATTTCATTCCATGACAAAAGAAATTTAGGAATTAAAGGTAAATTGTCACCTCAATTCAGTCCACCCAGGCTTCTTCCTCCTTGAGATCACCTACATTTTCTTGAATTGAACTTACCGCTTCAAGCAGTGCAGCCTAGGCTGACCTGAGCCCACGTTCGTATTGTTAACTTTCGGGTCAGCAAGCTTGGGGAGCACCCGCGTTCTACTCGCATATAGAAGTCGATCGGACGTTCTTATCAGTGCTCTTTGATTTACATGGTCAGGGAAAAGGCACGGACGAGGATGGAGACGAACCGGAGGAAGAGGATGATGAGGAAGAAGACGGCTGAAGCTGGTTCCTCAAAACCATCTGAGGGCCCCATGCGAGCGGCCAGAAACCAGTTTCAGGGTCCTATAAAAGATCTTTAATCTATCTGGCGTCTAATTTTTCCCCTTTCTTGTGGGGTGGGGCAGCCGTTCCTTTTCCCGGTTATCCAGTACCAAATACAGATAGATTGCAACATAGATGACCAGATAAACATTTATACATATATATATATATATATATATATATATATATGCAGAGAGAGAGAGATAGAGAGAGAGAGAGAGGTACAATGGTCGCGTCTCTTGGTTTATGGGCATTTTGGTGATTTCGCTTTCTAGGGAACAGTTTACATCAGTTAACATGTTTGCTTGCGTCCCACATATGATGGCCTTCAGTTCAGGATATTCAGTTTTAAAACGATATGAGGTTCCCTCTCCGATACACGATGCTCTCAGGGTTCAATTTTTAGAAGAAAAAAATAGAAATTAATATGATGTGGGAGGAGCCCATGAAACTGGAAAAAAAATGAAGGATAATGGATGAAGCTGCAGGATAAATTTGGAATGCTATGATTTTTTTTAAAGAGAAGAAAGCAACAGGAGGTGAGGTGAGGTAAATTGGCGCCCGGCAGCATCACATAAGATGTACGTAGCTCGTTCTTGAGCCTGGCTAGCTCGTTCCGGTGGGAGCCATCATCGGTGGGACGAATCTGTGGCCCTTGAGCGTCCGCTCGAAGATATGGCCGACTCTGAACAGCCTCCCCTGCAGCATGAAGCAAGAGAATCAGGCGGCCGATCGGCCCGAACAGATTGACGAGTTAAATCGTCTCGGTAGCTCCAGGTACCTCGTCAAATGCGGCTCCAATCATCTGAACCCCCACCGGAAGGGGAGAGGGGCCTCCAACGAAGCCACAGGGGACGACCAGAGCGGGCAGCCCGGCCAAGTTGACGTTGACCTGCTCGGATCAAAAGTGAGCTCAGAGACCCTCATGTCTGCCGTTTTCTCCTCGGCGTTTGAGGCGACTCACGCGCCTAAAAAAAAATCCGATTTTTGTCCCCAAATGGATGACGATCATGACAAAAATGATAATAATAATAATAATAATAATCAACAAGATCGGCGGCAACTCTACTCATATGGATGCTGCAAGTACAAATGGAGTTTTCCATGGTCTTGGCATTGCAGTTCAAAGTCTGTCGTCCAAGGTAAGGCACAGGGAGGGGAGCAGGATTATATACAAGCCGCAAGCAGTCGTTTCCTCTAGTAAGACGAGATTGGATTCCTTTCAGGGTAAGCCCAGGCGCTTGAAGAAATGGTAGTGATGAGGGTAACGGTCAAGGGGATCTTAGCGGACAAGAACAAACACCCCAAGAAGAGAAATCCTTTATAGTGAAACACTGCCGAGCCCCCTACCCTTCCCTGTTCTTCTTCTTCTTGGTTCCTACCTTGTCTCATTCGAACCCATAATAAGCCAGCTTATGAGCAGCGGCAGAGCTGTCTCACATGGACTGTCTCTTCACGGGTTCAGTAGACATCTCGTATTTCACATGGACGATGAAGCATGGCAATTAATCCAAGCTAGATGATGGAGGCTGACACGAATATATCCCCATAACGAATCTAATATTACATGCAAATCAAATCACATGACGAGAGTTTTACGACCATTCATCCCCAGGAATTAGGTTCTCACAAACTGGATCATGATCAGGGGCTTTTCTGGTGATTCGTATTTCTTCTCACGTTGTCGAGAGTCTTACTAAGCAAAAATAATTTAATTTAGACAGTACGGCAGCACTGCAAGTAAGTTAGAAAGCGTGGAAAGCAGCTTCAAGGATGAGGGTGCAACATCATGCAGTGAATCAAGGCTCATCCAAATTGATGCAGGGAGTATGCAACGGGAGAGCCCCATGTTGTAGAAGAAGGCCAGTGGCGAAAGTCAAAGGGCAGCAGGAATCTTACAGTCATGATGTCGCCAGCGTACATAGCCAAAGGGTCGTTGATCTTCTCTCCTGAAAAGGTTAATCACATTTCGAAAGCTGTAATACGACACAGAAGCGAAAATGTGGAGGGGGGGCTCTCTCTCAATCATTCAGCAAAAAAGCTGAAACGATTAAATGAACGATTCCATGAGAAGGCATGACTAATATAAGAGATTGAAATGAAAGAATATGAGGAAGACTGAAAAGAATCACAGGGCTGCCTCCATTAAGAGGATCAAATGCCAAGCCACGAGCTGAGAGGGGGTATACACCTATCATATATGCAGCTGACGGTGCTGCTGGAGAAATGAGGATATCGTTCTCATCCAATGCCTTCTTGAAGCTCCTCTGAACCAGGGTTCTCACCTACAACAAACAATTCACCACATAAGTGCGAAACCACGTCATTTGGGCCCTATCTTCTTCCCTCTGCAATGGAGGCAGTGGTACCTGCTGGGCACGCTTGTAGTATGCGTCATAGTATCCAGCGGATAAAGCGTAGGTTCCCATCAAAATTCTCATTTTAACCTGACAAGATGAAAATGCCTGAAATACTGTTGACCATCAAAGTTTAAGCTCTTCTCAGAAGCCTCAGTCCAATGCGGGGTGCTCTTATTTCCCCTAAGAGAAACCAAATCGGTAGCAGATCGACTGAATTCTGTTCCAGAAGATAAGTGAAGATCAACAAGTACCTCACAGCCAAACCCACTTGCGCGTGAGTTTCCATAAAGAGAGGCCAACTCATCTTCTGGAACCTGCTTCCCATACCTAATGAGTTCATATGAACTCTTTCAGGAAAACCTAAGAGAGGCGCAAGTAGTCACCAGCTGACAAAGGAAAAAGTGACTACCTTATGCCATCATAACGGGACAGGTTTGAGGATGACTCGGATGAGGCCAGGATGTAGTATGCTGGTAAACCCAGAGAGAAGGAGGGCAGAGACACCTGCATTTCTTTCCAAAGCAGAAGAGAGTAAGCTTCTTATCCTTTCATAAGCAATGAAGCCTCAAAAGATTTATTCGAGGAACACCTCTGATACTAGGGCCCCAAGCTCTTCCAAATGGGCTGCAGCACCCTGAATAGAGGATATTATTTCACCCTCAACGCCCTCTCCAAGGGTCTCACGGATCACGCCAACCCTGGTTCCCTTCAAAGGTTTGGAGCCCATGTGATCAGTGGATATCAGCTCCGAGACATAATCAGGGACATCCTGTGAAGAACGAGTAGTAGGATCTTGTGAATTTAGCGGCAGCCAAGAATTAAATATGGCAGAATTTACCATCTCTAACAAGTTCGAACATATCTGAGTAGCAGACAAGAACAAACAACACTAGCATAATACATAAAAGGAAAAAGCAACATTAATCAATCGTGTATAAGTTCAGAATCATTTTTTTGAAAAGAAAATCAGATCTTTCCCACAAAACTCAGTTAAAATTCGACACTTTTCAAGTTTTGGATCTACAGTCGTCAGCCGCCACTGCATGATCAACATAGCATTCCTTACTTTGCAATTATCTTTACTCGTATCACACATAAACATGGTATAAACTGATATAGGGAAAGAACTTTCAGAACTACTGGTTATGGGTAAAATTTTAAGAATGGATAAAAACGTTGTCATGATGATAAGACTCTTCAAGTTTGGAACAAATAAAGTACGATCACAAGAACACAACATAAACATAAGTCCCTGCTAAATTATTTACTTTCTTATCGAGAGATATCAGTACCATGAAAATAAGTGGCACATTCCAAGAGAGGAAATAAGACCAATGGTTGTCTAAAGATCGGATGCATAAAATGCTGCTGAGAGTCAGAATGCAACACCCTTTGGCAGATATATCTTACTAGTAAAATAATTAGGAAATCTTTCCCGCAAAGCAAATCAAGAAGTTATTCTAAATATAATCATCATCATAAAAATGCTCTCTCAGAATCACAAGATCAAAATGGTACGAAGACAAAAGAGAGAAAGACGTGTACATGCTTACTGCTGGTGGCATCCAATCTGTCATGACCAGATATCGCATTTAGGATTATTGCAGAATCGACCACTGACGATCCAAAGCACCCGATGGCATCTAATGATGATGCATATGCCATCAACCCAAACCGTGAGACACGCCCATATGTTGGTTTGACTCCCACAACACCACAGAATGATGCTGGCTGCCTCACGCTGCCACCAGTGTCACTTCCCAAAGAAACTACACATTGTCTTGCAGAAACAGCAGCAGCAGAGCCCCCTGAAGACCCACCAGGAACCCTACTTATATCCCAAGGGTTTGCAGTCACCTGAAAATTATTCAGTTTCTCACATCATTGGTGCCAATAGATACCAGATCGGTTACACAATGTAAAAAATAAAAATTACATAAAAGGGCAGTAAATAAATTAAAACGACTCAAACATGATCATCTTGTCAATCTCGGACTAATCATTTCTGTGATTTGTTCCAATAAGTGTGTGTTTCTTATGAGCCCTATAATACGAATAGGACTATAACACAGATAGTTCATATGGATCTTCACATGGGATAACGAAGGTTAATAGATCTGTGCGAGGTAAATAAACCTTACTTTATCGGTTCATGTGAATCGAACACGAACTGAAAAGGAAGAATAACTCGATAACAATATATTTAAAGACTTAGTTTAAAACAATTGTATACAGAACACTTCAACTGCCAGACTGCCTTTAATTGATTGTCTTGGGATGAGCCAAGATGAAACAAAACGATTTTGGTTCTGCTACTCTGCTCTCAGTTCAACCCACCGGCCAATACATAACTTTACAAATCAACACAATTTCGTCTAGAATTCTAAACCCACTAACACAAGACAAATAGAATCAATCCGTCGCCCAATTTTAGTGAATTTATACCTTCCCTGAGTAGATTCCAAATACATACAAAAATTTAGAGACAGAAAACTCCATCAAAAGACAGAATCGAAAAAGCTGTAATGCAGAACGAGGAAGTCACAAGGAGCAGAACCTGGAATCCCGAACCCTCGGTGGTGCTACCCATTCCGAACTCGTCCAAGTTGGTCTTCCCGACGAGGATAGCCCCGTTCTCCCGCAGCCTCTGGACTGCTGTGGCATCGAATGCTGGCCGGTAACCCTCCAGGATCCTCGAACCGCCAGTGGATGGCATGTCGGCGGTGCAGATATTATCCTTGACACCAACGAGCACGCCGGCGAGAGGACCCAAGGACTCTCCCCTTTCCACCGCGCGGTCAACCTCCTCGGCCTGCTTCAGTACTTCCTCCGCCTCCACCACGTGGAGGAAGCTCCGGACAGTGGGCTCGGACAGGCGGAGCCGCTCCAGATACTCCGAAGCGATCTCTACGGCCTTCTTGGAGCGGGAGAGGAGGGACTCGCGGATGGAGAGGATCTCCGAGTGGGAGTAGGAGGGCGGGGAGAAGGGGGTGGCAGCGCCAGCAGCGGCGACAGTGGGGCTGCGGAAGTAGAGGCGGTGATGGTGGTGGAGAAGAGGGAATGAGTGGGGCATGCGCCATTGCGCCAGGAGGACGCGGGGATTCTGGATTGCCGCAGGCATCTCTCCTCCTGCGCTCCTCTTGCTCTTTCTTTCACTACCGGCTTTTGGATGACAACGTAGAGTGGAGAGAGAGAGAGAGAGAGAGAGAGAGAGAGAGAGGAATTGTGCGGCGCTGTTAATGGGCCCGGCAAGCCCAAGGCTCAGGCCAGTTGTCCTTGGGCTTCGACTTCTGTCCTTGCCTTTATGTTAAATACATAGATTTTGAATTACAATATACATACACATGTTGAAATAGTACATAGAAAATTTACAATTAAACCTACATTAGATGATTTATTTTGATCTTAGTAATTAATATGTTCATATAATCATCCAAGGTTTATAAACTTGAAATATATTTCATATTTTTCAAGAATGTGTTCATAAGGTTAGATTTTGAATTAAAATTTTTCATGATTTACTGAAAGTTTTTTAGAGTTGTGTTGTACGTGGCAAGTAAATCAATACCCATTGATTAAGCTCTAAGGCTCCTAATTCGCAATAACATAAAAGGAGAATTTAATAAATAGTTTTGGAATGTCATCAAACTCACATGGTAACCATTAAAGACCATGTCAACATGTCATATCAGTTAAGTCAACTTATGATGTAGGCCCAACAGACCTGGGCCCAACAGGCCTTGAAAGAGCAAGAGAGAAGCCTATTATAATATCTTAAAAAGGGGCCCACTTGTTATTGGGTTGTTGTTGCTTTCATTTTAATGGGTCTTCTAGAAGTTGGAGCCTTTTTTTCTCTTTTGGGGCCGTGACTCTTGAAAGTCTGACCTTTTGCACTTCCCCAAGTCAGTTAAGACCTTTCCACTTCTTTTTTTTGAGTTGTTTGTCTTTCATGTAAGGCTTATAAAAAGGCCTTCAAATGTATTCAAAGGGGATGATTTTTCCCCACTTTCAGTGTGACTCTTCCTTAGTAAGAGCTATCCTTCTATGCTTGTGGATTCAGGCACTCCAACCTTGTGGATTCAGGGTATTATCTCGTAGCTTGTGGATTCAAGAATTCTCCTCCCCTTGTGGACTCAAGGGTTGTGTTACTGGTTTTGTGGATTTAGAGCCCGACAGCCTAGCACGAGTAAAAGTTCGTGGATTCGAGCTAAGCATCGTATTGGCCTTATGTCGAAGCTGCATCAACTTAAAATAGCAAGTTTACATAATTTGAAGAGTAAAACTAGTCAACTATCATAGTTTAACCTTCTCACTCTTTCATATTATTTTTTTACTGACTGTGAGTTAATTCATGAAATATATTTGTGCCTCTTCCATGTTAAAAAGGGAGAAAGAGGAGAAAGAAAGAGATATCTTTCATATAATCAGTGTTTTCTCTTCTTCATTGTAGTGAAACAAATAAGTATGGGCAGTGCTCTCTTCTTAGTAAACTTTCTTGCTTTCAAGCATTTAAGTTTTCAAGTTGCTTTAATTGATTTTTTGGTTTGATTTCTCCTATGAAACTCTGTGTCAACATAGTTTCAATAGAATTTTCTCATATTTGTCCCTTATGGTGCAATTTCTTAACCTATATATTTCATTTAAAATTATTATTTGATTATATAATGTGAGGTCACAACACATAGTATGATCAAACATACTTATCTTTTAGAATCATTAATTTTACCATTTTTAGGTTTCATTGAATTATAGATCATCTATTATATTATTTCACTACTAATAAGGTAACCTGCTGGTGGATTTTCCACTTCTTTTGCTTTCATTTCTCTCTTTCCACATTGTATTCTAGGATTTCATAAGTCATCATAAAGTCAAAGGTAGTTTTTAGGTAATATGAAGCTGAATAAGAAATTGTCTTTGTCGATGAAGAAGAGGAAGTTCATTCATAGTGACTTTGTGATTGAAGATACCTTTTTCTCTTTCCTTTATGTTGCTTAGTTGTTTAATTTATAATAAGTGATGAGAACGAATTAAAGACACTTTTACCTTTCACTATATCTTCCTTACAAATCCTAGTTTTTTCTGATGTTGATTAGGTGCCATATTTTGACTCTCACAAATCTATCATTAGGTATTATATATTTATTAGAGAATCATTAATTAATGGAAAGTCAAGAAACAATCCATTGTATGTTAATCTTCTATTGAGGCTGAATATTGGGCATTAGCTACTATTCCTTTTGAAATTAATTGATTATAATAATTATATGATTTTTACATCTAAGCACCTCTTCTAACAATTATGTTAGAAGATAATCAACTTAAGATTCAAATTACATCTAATCCCAACTTCTATGAACATGCTAGTTTATTGAAGTTGACTTTCATTTGGTTTGTAACAAATTGGTCATAAGATGTAAAAAACTTCTTTTATAAGATCCCATATAGCCTAAATGTCATCATTTAGGATGATCAAAGATAAAATTTATAAAACTGATTATAGTGAACTTATAGGGATGTATAGAGTAGAATTTAGGTTGATCCATAGAGAATTAAGTAATATAGAGTGAGTTCAAATAAATTCTTATAAGATTGATTTTAGGGAAGAAAGGGGTTAGAAGATTAGATAAAGGATGACTAGGTCATCTATAAGAGAAGAAACAAAGGAAAAATCAAATTAATGATTACATAATCATCAATTTGAGAAAAATCAAGGGGAAGAATCAGGGAAACGTGATTTGGTGTTTTCATAAGATTTTAAAGTGCAAAGAAAATTAAATCATATTTTATCACATCAACCTAAAATTATAATTCTTCATGAAAATACAGTTAATCCTAATGCCTAAGAGATCAAGTATGCATCAAGGGAATTAATCTTAATGGAAGAAATGTAAAACCTACTCTAAATAACTCTAAATATTGATGAAAGAAACCTTAAATCTTAATTTTCTAATCTACCTCTCTTTGATCAACTCTATGTCACCTAAAGGGTCAACAAGAAGAGAAGTTGTCCTTAAGAAGATAAGAAATTAAAAAACATGAATTTTATTAAATATATTCATAAATAATACATCAAAGAACATAACCTAGACAATAAAAATGTCTTTGTTGATTGGAGTGCTTCAACTAGATCTATTCCTTGGAGTTCTTAGATTGGTCTACTTGGTAAAGTTCTTGGAGTCTTCCTTTTCTTTGTGTGAACGCCCCTATCTTCTACCAGTGGATCCATTCCCATGACATTTTGCCTCTTCTAATGACTTAGGTTAAAAATTGATCATAGCCTTTAATGGTATTATAGACATTTTGGGCCCTTGAATCTTGGGGCCTTCTTGGCCTTAGATGAAGTGGTTGGGAGCTGCCCTAGGGTAGTCCCCCACTTTTATTAGGATAACCTCCTTAGGAAGGATCCTAGCCCTTTATTTGGATGACTAGGATCCTCTCTCAGTACCTCCTCTAGAGGTAAAGGGCATGCCCTAGTGGTTACACCCACCCTCTTTTATTATAAGAGAGACCTCCCTAATTATTGGGTACTTTCCTCTTTTGAGGGGGACACCTCCTCTCTTTAAATTGATGGGATGGGCACATCCATGAAAGGCCTATGAATGCCTCAATTAGGCTCGACCAAGGCTTATACTCATTTCCTAAAAATTAAGAATTAAATAAAATTTATAAGGGCCTTTAATAAAAGAAGAGAAAATTATTTTAAGCATTAAAAATATCGATGAAAATGTTGGTGAAAATAGATCAATAAATTATTTCATATATAAAAATCTTAATATTACTCTTTAATTATATTTATCATTAATCTCTTAGTTATTTAAGACTTAATTAAATGATTTCCAAGAAGTGACAAACAAACAAAACAATAGGAGAAAGGAGTGTAGGATTGGATCGCTGGGGGGCTGGGCTGCCCCAGCTCCCAACTCATCCGGAGAATGAATTGGGCCCCTGTGTTGATGATCTAAAATATTATGAATTAAAATCAATAAATATTTAATGATAGATATAATTTAGCAAAAATTACTAAAATTTGATTTCATATGCCTTAAATGTAAATTCTCATACAAAATTTATAATACAAGAATTAGTTAAGATAACATACTAATTTTAGTCATGAAATCATATAAATCATGTAAGAATGACAATATTAATATATCAAAATAGCATGTTATCAATCCCATCACCAACTAGCAAATACTTCTAAAAAATTGTTACACCCCAATTGTTTATTTTCCCTATCGTCCAAGATGATTGAAAAATACATTTACAATTTTGAGGGAGTCTTAAGCATCTCTCACATGACCCCTTGCACATACAAGGGCTTCAATATGTCAACAAGAAACCCTCGTCTCTTCAAGTCATTTATTTTTATTTATCTCTTTCTCCAACAAGACTCTTCAATCTTGACCAAATGTAGGCCCCATCGAAGATTGGCGTCCACATTGAAGGAGATGAACTCGGGGGCTCGCCCGTTGAGGTTGATGAAGTACTCGAACGATGACGTCAGCGCGTTCAGGAAGGTCTTGTCGTTGTTGAAGGACGACCCGATGATCTTGTCGTACTTGTCCTTTTCGTCCAGCAGGTGCTGCACGAAGTCAACTGGGTCCCTCAGCTTCTCCGGGTCCGTCACAAGCTGCTTCCCCTTCTCCCGGAGATGGGAGGTCATCACGTCCCGAATTGTCGACAGCCCGTCAGGGACCCGGCGGAACAGGCTGTACATCCGCCCCAGGTCCTCGTACCTGTCGTTGACCAGCATGTCCACCAGGCCCGAGTTCTCCATGTGGACCAGCCTCTGCATGTGGTTGGCGATCATCTCCCTCTCCACCACGCTCGTGATCTTGGGCTCGCTCTTCGGATCCAGGTAGTGGGTCACCCTCTCCATCTCCTCGTTCAGCCACCTCTCCGCCTTCTTCAGGTACTCGCCGCAGCTGCAGCACTCGATGAACTGCTGCGATTCTCCGCTGTAGAAGCTCGCCGAGACCTCCAGGAAGGGCTTCTCAAAGTCCTCCTGGTACACCGACGGCCCCAAATCCGACAGCATCTTGGTTATGTTCCTCATCAGCCCCCGGTCGATGACCTCCCCCGTCCGCTCCCTGTATATCTGCTCCAGGAGCATGTTGAGCAGCCGCGACCTGATGTTCTCAGAGTGGATGATGTGCTCCTTCCACAGGCTCAGCCCCAGCTCGTGAACCGGGGTCTTGTTGTTCGTAGAGACGTAGGTCCTGTCCATGTACATCAGGATGTCCCGTATCATCTGCAACGCCTTGTTGTGCTCCCCCCACTTCCTGTTCAGCTCCTCGAGGAACAGCCCGCCCTGAGCGGCCTCTATCGACTTGGATATTTCCTTCAGGTGCAACGTCATCGTGACGATGAGGCCCGAGTAAAGCTTGTCTCCAAACTTGTGTAGCACCATGTTGTAGGCATTCCTGCATTCGAGAGATCGTGAGCATGGATCTCTGCCGTAATAAATTCATGTGATGACTATTGGGTTTTTTTTTTCTTTAAAATATGCTCGGGCCAAAGCAATCGCCCTGACTTTATGTTATGTCATGCATCAGCGGTATTCTTCCATACATCAAACTACCACACATGAAACTTACGAACATCTTTCCAGGTGTTCAAACAGGGCCACTCCCATCTGCACATTTAACCAAAAGCAGTTAAACCAGTATCCATTGCATCCAAGAAGATGCCCATTGGTGGGCTCATCGAGGCCCCATGCCCTATCACAAAAGGAGTGAAGTGTATGGCCCACTACCTTGGTCCCAATAGTTCTAAAAATTATAATAGAAGCGCACCAGAGCCAAACTTATCACGATGATTTCATTGACGATTCTTAGCACTCCCATTTAATAAACTGACAGTCTTGTAGATCTTGTACTGTCTGGTCTACATCCTGAGATGAAAAAGAGATGGCCTCTATTTATAAACCTCCTGGAACCACCTCAGGAAACGTGCCAGTGACTCCTCGGGAACCGTGCCTGCTTCTGGGAAACCTCCTGGCTGTCTCTGAGCTACCACTAGGCTGGGAAGGGTGGTGGGCTGCGAATCAGTTCACCTGGAAGACTGACTTGTTTGCCAAGCTGAAAAAAAAATTGATTTAAAATAAAAAGGCTAGGGAGGAATGCAGACACGACAGGTCCTGGGTTATCACTGTTCTCAGGTTATCATTATCAATGGCAAAAATGAATGACTGCAAAACCTGACATCTTGATTTAATTATTTTTATGCAAATTGAAGTGTTAATAAAATAATAATCAAAGGAGTCTGTATGCCTTATTCCTGTGCACCTCCTTTTCTTCCATGAGGGGAGAGTTGTCATGGTAAGAGAAGACTCTGGCTGGCTTTGGAATTATCATGTTTGCATGACTTCAAAGGTCGGATTTTCTTGGCATCTCTGCTCTTTACGATTTCTACTTGTTCCTTTCACTCCAGCGGAAAAAATATATATTCTAGAAGAACCAAATCGATAAGGTCAAATTGGATAACGGAAAGGTTTTTACAAGTTATCTGTTTTGTCGCCACATTTTCGAAAACCATTGGAAATAGTATGTCAGAGACCTGTGCGTCAATTGGTAACATAGCCTCATGACAAATATTAGGTCTGCCCTATTCGGCTGTGGGAAGTATATGATAATGAAATGTCAAAGAGTGATTATCCAATACGTAGGGTTTCGGTTAATGAACGCCCAAGGTTTCTAATAACCGATTGCAGGAAGTGAACCAGAGGGAGGAAGCCCCTCGTCCTACGAGAGCTTGTGTTCAGCCAACATCTGTTCAATTTCACTTGTCTAACCCCTACATGGCCGTCTCCTCCTCTTCCATGTCTCTCGCATGCTCCGATGGCTCCATGCACTCAAAATCATCCCAGTTATCTAAACATATCCTCCCATTTAATCTTCCATCCAAACATCTAGCGGTTCCCTCAAATATCCCCGCATGCAACAGATGTTCTCCGTACGTTACAGGTTTGTGGTGGCCGCACATCTGAACACCTTCGAAGTTGAGAACGACGAGCGAATTCAGGAATGAAATGACAAAATCATTCAGGATAAAGCGCTGCCTGATGACACTGGTAGCCACACATTCTATTAAGATGAAGCAGCCAAAAAAAATGATTCAAAAGCATCAATCTATCGCCCTATCCGGACAAAAATAATGAAAAAAAAGGCATAAATCCACGAATCGCCAACAGAAACATACCATCTGCATTGAAATAACATCCCTAACATTGACGAACGCATTTATGATTCACACGCTAGCATGGCAAGCATAGTCTACCCAACAATTGCACCGTATGATGAAAAAACCCTCCTCTTGGAATAAATCAACTTCAGCGATGAGTGATGGGGCCAATACTAACCTGTAGAGAATCTCGAAGTTGAGCCCACTAGTGTTTCGATTGTAAATTCCGTGTATCGCGTGCTCCAGCACTTTCCAGGTTTCCTCTGCGGAGTCGGGATCCATTTCCGTCTCCGCCCGGTGCCTGAAAGCCTCTATCTTAATGTTCGTCTTCTTAGGCATGTTCACAGTTCACCCTTCTCGCCCACAAATCTTCTGCAATCAGATAAACAACCAGAGCCAAATCAAGCCGCCGCTAAAAATAAAGGAGAGATCTGAAAGAGATCTCCACGCAGCCGAATCCAAATTGAATTAAGAAAGATAAACCCCGTCATTTGTTAATTACAAATTGTAATACTCTTAATAGACATTATACTATTCAGAATATTATACAAAAAATATTAAATTATACATTATGGAAAAAGTCCATGTTATCCAAGGTCCCTCGAAACTCTTCATCAAAGTTGGGCCCCTGCTCTAGACGCAGACCAACTAACCAATACCTCCCCCCCCTTCAAAAGTAACAAAATATTGATAAATGTACAGTGGGGAACCTCAGCTTGACGGTTGATCCAAGGCATTCATAGTATGTACGACAGTGGTGGTGTAGATCTCTAAGCATGTAAGGGCATCATAGGCATTTTTACCATGAGGAATAATGTCCTCTATTTAGCATATTCTACATAATAATATATATACTTTTAGTACACATTCTATGAATCTTGGTTGGTGATATGAACATGTGGTAGTCACCTAATTTTACGGTTTTTACCTCAAAATACTAAGATTAGCGAAATTATGGTGCATTTTCATTTATTCATATGTACTCACCGATTGTTACCAAAATATGTAATTACCATTCCTGAGGTAGCAAACCCCTCCCCCAAAGACACATATCCCATCTATTTACCTATCTTGAAATTCCAAGCCAGTCCCTTCTCCCATGGTCACCGGTTTTACTTGAAAGCACATATTTTTACTGTATTAATATCATAAAATTGCCTTACGTAAGCAACGCCCCACATCTGTGTATGGCTACAACTACTAAAATAGCCAGCGGGGAGAAATTAGGGCATATATATTATGCCAAAGCTCGTGAGGACTAGGCCTCAATGCATCCACGTTTTTAAGAGATCCTAAGAGTCATTGCATGCATTAAGAAAATATAAAGTTATAAATTGCCTTGAATGCTATTTCAAACTAGAGGTATATTGGTGATAAATTATACAATAATGGGTTACTTATGCAAATATCTACATATGTGAAGATTTTTTTGTGAAATATTTTTATTTCTCTATTCAGCACTCATTCTACCTTGATCTTAGATCTTGGCATCAGCGGCAGCGGGAGCTGCAGCGACGGCGAGGCTGCTGAAGTGGGGCTGCGGCGGTGGTGGAGAATAGGGAATGGGTGGGTCAGGCGCCTCTACTGCTGCTCAAATTATCCTCCCTTCTCAGTTCATGTTTGATTCAAACGAACAGATAAACTAAGATTAATTTGCTCTGTATAGATATGTTGACCTTCTTTATCTTAATGTGAAGACCCGCATGAACTATCTTTATTATAGTGCTGCTCATCGTATAGGGATCGTCAGAAACACACACTGACTACAAAAAATCACAGAAATAGTTAAGGGTGTCAAGGGGATGAACTCCAGTATAAACTTTAGCAAAATTGGGACTTTGGGAAGGCTCGAAAAATTGGCTTCTAATGGTCCACCTGTGGTTGAGCCCTCGTAGTCCGACGTTTTAGATTTTGACCATTGCAGCGGCAGTGGAGCTGCGGAAGAAGAGGCGGCAGTGGTGGTGGAGAATAGGGAATGATGGGCGGGGCAGGCGCTATTGCGACAGGAGGACGCGGGGGTTCTGGATTGCCGCAGGCATCTCTTCTCGTCCCTCTTCCCCTTGCCCGCGCTGCTCGGTCTCTTCTTCTCACTACCAGCTTTTGGAGTGACGAGGAGAAAAGCGATGAGTTTGAGAGAGAGGGAGAGAGAGAGAGAGAGAGGAACGATGACGTAGGAAATCTGAGAGGGGGCATGGATTGCTTCTGGATGAGGGCTCTTCTTGTGGAGAACGCCGACATGAAAGAACGATCCCCTGAAGACGAAAAGGCTGCCAAATTCCCCCGAAGGACAAGGAAGGAGAGGTAGAGGTAGAGGGAGAGGTAGAGGAAGAGGGAGAGGGGGGCCGGGGAATTCATTAAGCAACCAGGGGGTGGGCCCTCGCTCACACAGATGGAGGGAGTGAGATGACAGCGAGGCCGGAGGGGAGGCGGCGCCATCTCAGGCGAGGTACCGGTAGAGCTTCCGGTCGGCCTTGTCGCGCTCGAGGAACTCCCGCTCGATGAGGGACTCGATGCGCTTCTTGATGACGACGGGGTTGGGCAGGAAGCGGGACTGCAGCTGGCGGGTCACCTCGGCGACGACGTTGTTGTGGTCCAGGACCCGGCGGGACTTCATGATGCGCACGACGGCCGCCTCGATCTGGGGCTTGCGGTCCTCCTCCACGCGCTGCCGTGTCTCCTGCTTTTCCGGTTCCGAGTCCTTCTGCGCCGCCACCGTGCCGATCTTCACCTTGTAGTACTTGCTGGCGAAGGAGTCGTTGACGAAGAAGGCATCGTCGTCGCCCACGTCCTTGCTCATGGGCTCCTTGCGGAGCACGTTCTTGCCCTTCACGCAGGCCAGCGACTGCAGGCAGCGCCGCAGGTCCGCGGCGGGGATCTCGGTGGCCTGCTCGATCTCTCGGTAGCCCAGGCGGTCGGCGGAGTTGAACAGCATCAGGATGCACATCTGGTGGGTCGAGACGTTCAGCTCGTGCCGCTGGTTCCTCGCGAAGACCGCCTTGAGGTCCGCCGTGCCCATGTTCGTCTGCCACGAAAGCCGCCGCCCCGTATGCGTGCCGAGGTAGTAGGCCCGGAACCTTTCACAGACGGGGAGCAGCTCCGCCGGGAGGTTGCAGGCGGCGCTGGGCTGCATCGGCCAGGACCCAGTCGTCAGGACCTGCACGACGATCGCGGGGCCCTCGCCGGCGGTCTCAGGACCCTGGCCGGCGCTGAAGCCCTGCATCGTGTCCTGGGAGGTCTTCAGGTCCGTGAACATGCCCTCCAGCTTGGAGGTGAACTGGTAACCACACTCCGTCTTGAGCTTCACGATCAGGCTCCTCTCCGCGTCGTCGGACACGGTCTTCCCGTAGAGCAGCCGCTTGGCCAGGTGCTGCTTGTAGTACTTCTCGAACACGTCCTTCTCCTGGAGATACCTGAACAGGGTCATCACCTTGTCGAGGACGGCCTCCACGTCCTCCTCGCTGACCCCCCTCAGGCCCCGCCGGAACTTGTCGTCCACATACAGGGAGATGAACTCGGGGGCTCGCCCGTTGAGGTTGATGAAGTACTCGAACGATGACGTCAGCGCGTTCAGGAAGGTCTTGTCGTTGTTGAAGGACGACCCGATGATCTTGTCGTACTTGTCCTTTTCGTCCAGCAGGTGCTGCACGAAGTCAACTGGGTCCCTCAGCTTCTCCGGGTCCGTCACAAGCTGCTTCCCCTTCTCCCGGAGATGGGAGGTCATCACGTCCCGAATTGTCGACAGCCCGTCAGGGACCCGGCGGAACAGGCTGTACATCCGCCCCAGGTCCTCGTACCTGTCGTTGACCAGCATGTCCACCAGGCCCGAGTTCTCCATGTGGACCAGCCTCTGCATGTGGTTGGCGATCATCTCCCTCTCCACCACGCTCGTGATCTTGGGCTCGCTCTTCGGATCCAGGTAGTGGGTCACCCTCTCCATCTCCTCGTTCAGCCACCTCTCCGCCTTCTTCAGGTACTCGCCGCAGCTGCAGCACTCGATGAACTGCTGCGATTCTCCGCTGTAGAAGCTCGCCGAGACCTCCAGGAAGGGCTTCTCAAAGTCCTCCTGGTACACCGACGGCCCCAAATCCGACAGCATCTTGGTTATGTTCCTCATCAGCCCCCGGTCGATGACCTCCCCCGTCCGCTCCCTGTATATCTGCTCCAGGAGCATGTTGAGCAGCCGCGACCTGATGTTCTCAGAGTGGATGATGTGCTCCTTCCACAGGCTCAGCCCCAGCTCGTGAACGGGGTCTTGTTGTTCGTAGAGACGTAGGTCCTGTCCATGTACATCAGGATGTCCCGTATCATCTGCAACGCCTTGTTGTGCTCCCCCCACTTCCTGTTCAGCTCCTCGAGGAACAGCCCGCCCTGAGCGGCCTCTATCGACTTGGATATTTCCTTCAGGTGCAACGTCATCGTGACGATGAGGCCCGAGTAAAGCTTGTCTCCAAACTTGTGTAGCACCATGTTGTAGGCATTCCTGCATTCGAGAGATCGTGAGCATGGATCTCTGCCGTAATAAATTCATGTGATGACTATTGGGTTTTTTTTTTCTTTAAAATATGCTCGGGCCAAAGCAATTGCCCTGACTTTATGTTATGTCATGCATCAGCGGTATTCTTCCATACATCAAACTACCACACATGAGACTGCGACGGCTGGAAAACATAAATGGCCCGTCTAGAGATATTTGCTTCCTGATCTGTATACTGAGAAGACAGCTTAAAGAGCATCTCTCCAGGTGTGCAAGCTATGAGAGAACCAATCAGAAGCTCTAATAGCAGGGGCACTCCCATCTGCACATTTAATCAAAACCAGTTAAACAAGCGTACATTGTCTCCAGAATATGCCCGTCCGTGGGGCTCATCAAGATCCCATGTCTTATCGCCAAAGGAGTGAGGTGATTGGCTCGCTTCCTTGGTCCCCATAGTCCTAAAACCTATAATAGAATAGCCAAACTTATCGCTAATTTCTGTTCCGGTAATATCTATGATGATTCTTTGTGCTCCCATTCAATAAATTGACGACCTCCGAGATCATGTGCTGTCCGATCTGACTTTGAAAACCCTCTACTGAGATCTCCACTCTGTAGAACTCCACAATCATACCACAGTAACTAGTGAAAAACAACAAAAGAAAAACCGTTCGGATCCACCGACCCATTCCCTACTGAAGCAAGACCATTACATTCACGCCAAAGACTCAAAGGGCCTACAATGCTCACCTGCTTCTACCTTTGATCTTTTGGGGATCGATTCCTCCACTAAAGTTCCTTTCAAACTTCCTTTGTGAATACTATGGATATACTGACAATTTACACTGAATAATTCCCTTTTGTAATATCTTTCTCCTCATGCTTCACAACCCTAATAGGATTTTCCACCCTCACATCAACATGGGGTAATATGTTGTACTTTTGATATCTTCACTTGATTATTTTTACTCTCCATCTTTGTCACCAGCACCATTCTTCCCTTTGTAGTGTTAGATTTCATTAAACTTTTCACGCATTTTTGTGTTGCATGTCTTCCTCATTCGCACAACTTTCTACAAAAGCATCGAGCTCTTCTTGTATTTTTAGAAAAAAATCAATCTTCCACCTCGTCCCTCTAGGTGTTCCAGGCGTATCACATTGAACAATGTTAGCATTGTAACCGATGCTTGCTCTCCCCTTCAGCATGTCAACGAAGTCCATTTCAGTACCACATTGTATCCTTCGTTTCTCAACCATCACCTCTCGAAACTGAAAATGCGCTTCCTCATGTGCCTAACATTGCTCTTGAAAAGTTAGGCCAGTCCTCTAATCTGAGCCAGTTTTCATTATCAGGGTTGCAAAGGCGTCCAGTAACTCGACATAGAAGAAACTTGGTTACCCGTAATCAGAAGTGTCTTCCTTGGGGTCGCACCAATTGAACTGATTGCTGATAGTGCATACAGCAATTATAGTCACCTCGACAATATTGTCCGTGACGCATTCGATCTTCCACCGGTGTATCCCATCCCACGTTCTGCTTCTTAGCTGTAGTATCAATTTGAAGTTCCCTCCAATACTTAGGGTAAGCAAGGTTTTCCACTAATCACCAATAATGCTTCCCAGACGGAGTCTACATAACAAAAAAGCGCAAACAATCCGATTTGGAATCCTCAAGGGTGGGATATTGCAATGCCTGCCCTCCTATAAGAACCCCATCACTCCAGCCATGTACTCATTCCATAGGAGCACATCCCCAGCCAAACTCTCTACCACTGGCAAAGCCATGCCTCTAGTTGAAAGTCAACCAAAGCCCTACACAATCTCCTCTTCTCCACCCTTATGTTTTTCTCTAGTATACAAAGCACGCCGAAATTACATCGCAGTAGGAGCCGCCATACCACGATTAGTGTCCTTCCTGTGACATCCCTTAATGCCCCATTCGATAATCCTTGTACCTATGCTAATGTGTTATCATCCTCTCCCTCACCAACTTCACCATCTGGTATCAACCCCAAGTCTTCTAACCAATGCTCAATCGTAATCTACTCATCACTTTCAAATGACACATCCATTAAATCGTAATCTACTCATCAGTCCACTGATGTAGTCCACCTCATCTGCCAAAGTCTTCGTTTCCACATAATCCTTCCCCTCCACCCTTAATTTCTTTTTCTCCTCAAGGTTATCTTCTCTGAGTTCATGTCCCATATGCGAGACGGGAAGGATATTCTTTGATTGTTTATCGAGAGAGAAGAAATCCACCAGAGGATCAAATATAAGAACATGAAACGAGGAGATATTTATGAAGAAGATTGATGGTGAAACAGAGGGCAAAGTAGAGATAAATTAGATAATCAAATGAGATCTAGTCGTTTGTCTCTATCATGGAAGTAACTATAGACAAAAGGTAGGTTACCAAAAGAAAAACATTATGAGATATGATTTTATTTTATCTGACATCAAATGTAAAATCGCATTATGCCCTACACAAAAAACATGGATTCTACGTTTCCAAATCTCTGTCTGGGGAGTATGTGATGAATACATGAACTATTATACTAGTTACTAGATATTACTTGCCACTTTATTTCTCCTATAGAATTTTTATCTACATGGTCAATCAGTCATCCCTCAAATCCCCTTATCGAGACAATCTTTTTTACTTCCTTTGCCTTCTCCCTTTCGATCAGAGTTAAGTTGAACTCCATACGCATACAAAAAAATGGCTAACAAAAACGAGCTTTTTGTGACATTTAGCCGTTCTTGTCTCACAGCTCTGCCAGATTGCTTAGTTAGTTTCATCTTTGGGGCGGGGGCACCTGATCAGTGAGATACTATGCACTTTTTTAAGGGTGCCTGCTTCTGGGAATGTCTCCTTTCTGTCTCTTCACCCCTACCTCCTTCATCGCTGAGCTATCACTAGGCTGGGAAGGATGGTGGGCCGGGAACTAGTTTACCAGAAAGATTGATTTGCTTGTAAAGCTGCAAGAAAAAGAGTGCCTTAAAATTAAATGGCTAGGGAGGAAAGTAGACATCACAGATCCTAGGTTATAACTGCTCTCAGGCTATTTTCATAAACGGTAATCATGAGAGATTGGAAAACCTGACACCTAGATCTAATTCTATTCTGTAAACGAAATTTTATCAAAGAAGTCTTTATGCCTCATTACTCAGGATCTCGTTTTCTTCCATGAGGAAAGAGTTCTCATGGCAAGAGAAGCAACTAGCTGGATTTGGGACAATCATTCGTTTATAACTTAAAGGGGGGGAATTTTCATGGCATCTGTTCACTTTACGATTTCAACTTTTTCTTTGAACTCAAATGGAAAAAATACATATTACAGAAGAACTGAATAGATCAGATCAAATTAGAAAATAGTAAGAGTTAACAAGTTATAAGTTTCATCGCTGCTTTTCAGAAAATTGTCAGAGATGGGTACGTCAGAGAACTGTGAATTGATTGGTAAAATAGCCTCATGGCAATAGACTGGTAAAAGAGATCTAACACAAATTGTTGGATTTGTATTAGGTCAGTCCAATTCGACTGCCGGAGGTATATGATAAATAAATTTCAAGAGTGACCATTCAATAAGTAGGGTTTCGGCTTATGAAGGCCTATGGATTATAATAACCGATATCAGGACGTGAACCAGAGGAAGCCCCTCGTCCTATGAGAGCTTGTGTTCAGCTCAAATCTGTTCACTTTCACTTCTATAGCCCCTCTATGGCCGTCTCCTCCCTTTCCATGTCTTTCACACTCTGATGGCTCCATGCGCTCAAAATCGTCCTAATTATCTCAATACATCCTCCCATTTAATCTTCCATCCAAACATCTATGGTTCCCTCAAATTTCTCCATACGAAATAGATGTCGTCCGTATGCAACAGGTTTGTGTGGGCGGCACATCTGAACCCCTTCAATGTTGAGCAAGACATGCAAACCAATGAATGAAATGGCAGAACTATTCACGATAAAGAACTGCCTGAAAACATCGATAGCCACACATTCTACCACCATGAAGAAAACAAATAGATTCAAAAACATCAATCAATCACCTTACCCCAACCAAAGTAAAATAAAGAGGCATAAATCCACCAAACGTCAACAAAAACCATACCGTCTGCGTGGAAATAACATTGCTAACATTGGCGAACGCAATTATAACTCACACGCTAGCCTTGTAAGCACAGACAATCCAAAAATTGCACCGTATGAAGAAAAAACTTCGCTCTTGGAATAAAAAAATTACATCGATGAGTGATAGGGCCAATCCTAACCTGTAGAGCTCCTCGAAGCTGAGCCCACTAGCATTGTGATTGTAAATCTCGTGTATCGCGTGCTCCAGCACCTTCCAGGTCTTCTCTGCGTATTTTGGATCCACCTCCACCCGGTGCTTGAAAGCCTCTATCTTAAAGTTCCTCTTCTTCGGCGTGTTCATCCTTCTTTCTCTCCTACAAATCTTCTGCAACACAAATCAGATAACCACCGGAGCCGGATCAAGCCGCCGCTCAAAATAATGGAGAGATCTGAAACCGATCTCTACTGCAGCCAAATCAAACAGCAGGGTTCCCTAGGGTTTTGGAATTTGAGGAATTCCCCGGGGACGGAGAAGCTGGGACCCCAAAGAAAGAGAAAAGACGGAGGAAAGGAGGGTTAGAGGGAGGAGACAAAGCAGAGGGATGGATTCCTCTACCAGGAGAAGGGGTTGGTATCCTACGGTAGCCTCTGCAAATGGCTTCCCTCCGCCGTCGTCCCCCCCCCCCCCCCGTGTGATTTCTTTCTTTCTGTCGCCTTGTTGCGAAGAAACGAGAGAGAGATAGAGAGAGAGAGAGAGAGAGAGAGGAGAGAGAGAGAGAGAGAGAGAGAGAGAGAGAGAGAGAGAGAGAGAGGAGAGAGGGGGAGGGGGAGAGAGAGGTGGGAGTGGTTCGAAAAGGGACTAAACCGTAATTGTCCAGAAACGCTGGGGGAAGCTAAAGTAGTTTTTCAAATAACTTCCTTGACAAGGCCAATATTTAGTCTTTAATATAAAATATAATATGTATATATAGCCCTAGGTCACCCATTTACGCTCCTCTGCGCCACGTGGATCAACAACAGCATCATATTTATAGTCATTTTGTTTACCAAAAAAATGATTCTAAAATAATGAAATTTTCTTTAGTTTTGAACCCTCTGAAACCATCTTTATTATTGTTAGAAATAAAATAAAACAAATATAATTTTTACATCATTAAGGATAGGCCACGTCCTTTATTTTATACAAATGTGTGATACACTAGATATATCAAAAACAATGAATACCAAGTTATTATTTATCAAAAATAATAAATCAAACATTAAAAAAATCGCATTCTCTTTTGGTTTAGCATTGCTCTCCATTAGGTTATTGGAACTCTTCATCAAAGTGGGGCCCATGCTCGAGGTCCAGACCAAAATTAACCACTACCTGAAAATGTTGGATACATATTATGGAGAGGAGGGAAGCCTTTGCTTGGTGGTTGATCCAAGCCATTCATCATTTGTACAAAGATGGTGGTGCTGGTTTCCAAGCGTGTGAGGGCAATTTAGACAATCCAAAGTGAAAAATACCCTTAATTTAAAACATTTATTTAGTAATATACATCCTTTGTGTGTGCACACACTAACCCTTGTTGGTGACATGGATATGTTTTAGTTATTAGTGAATTTTCTAGAGTGTACTTTTTCCCCTTATATGCTTAAAATTGTTATCAAATAGCCAACAACCCCTCAATTGCTATATTTACATCTATTCAGATCTGCATCCTATCCCTCCTCCCATGGCTGAACCTTATTTTACCTCAAATAAATTAATTTTGTTTTAAATAATATCATAAAGATTGCTCTATGTAAGCAATGGTGCACATTTTCATCAATGGTCATAATTATTATTATAATTTGATGCCTTTATGTTTTCCATGGCTTGGCAATGGCCAAATCCCAAAAAGTCAAAGGGTTGCTAGATCTCAACCTCAAGTCGGTCATCTCAAAGCATATTTTTCTGTCCTTGCCGAATTCCCCATTTTATGAAAACGTATAATATTTAAGATATTTTTATAAATATAAAATATTTAAAATAAAAACGAGCAACGCACACCAGGGTCTTCCTAGATGTGGGGCTTCGAAATCTGCTCTGGACCGGCATTAGGCTCAGACACCGTTCGGGCTGTCCAGGCTTAGATAGCGCCCTGCCCGAAAGTCCACAGATCTCTGGCTTATTATCAACGTTATTTTTCCTCGAACAATATTTCGAGCATTTCAATGCTCCCGGCCCGGCCCGGCCCGGCCCGCTGTCTAAGGATCATTTATAGAATTGCCACGTGGATATGGCGGACCCCACAGGTATCGCTAGCCCCACGAGTCGACTGGGGGGATACGAGAAGCGAACAGACCGAGTTACGGGGTCCGGGTCGTCGAAACCCGCAGGGTCGCCTTGCGTCTTCCTTACGCAGATGTTATGTCACTGAACCTTCGGCCTTCTTCACCCGTCCATCCTTCCTGTCCTACGGCGGCCGCAGGAAGATGGCCGGGGATGCCTGCGTGGAACGACCCCTTTTTGGCGGCTCCATCTCCAGCACGCTACCGCTTCGCTTCCAGGTGCAGGACGACCTTACCCCTCCTTGTCTTCCTCTGATGACTGGGAACGCCGGAAATCTGAGATTACTTTCCGCCATGTGAGACGCAGGATGTCAGCAATGTCCGGGACGTCCCCGATCACCAGGTCAGTGGGCGTGCACAGTCGCCAGGTTTTCCAACCTTGTGCATTGTTTTCGGGGGAATCATAAGTCTTTCTTGGTGGTAATGATCACCTTGTTCGTTGAAAAGGAGGCGTTCGTCGATCCAAGCCGTGATGAGAGCATAGTATTCGAGCTTCTGGACTTGAAAGACGAGGTTGGTGACGAGGGGAGCGCCGGGTGGTTCCTCCGTGACCTAGCCGCCGAGCAGGATGCCGAAGGCAGCATGGTGAGGGATTTAGTTCACGTTGAAGAATTTTCTTCTTCGCTCTGTTCCCTCTCGTTAGAATGCTTCTTACCATTTCCTCCAATGGCAGATTTTCAGTGGAAATTCTTGATCATAACTACTTACTATCCGTTCTGTAAATTCATATCATGTCAAGAAAGGTTGTGTTGAAATTCTTACTTCAAGGCAGGATTTCAGAATTCATAATGGATCTGTAGAGTTCATTTTGTTTAATAAGTCATGGGTGAAAAATTTCTCCACACAATCGTCCACTGTTCGATTTCCTCTCTTATATTCAAGCCCATCGTTCTTGTGCTGTTTATTTCCAAACCCCTTGAAGTTTTCTTTTACATTTGGTTAGATTCTTGAGCATACAAGTGCCGTGGAGCCATTATCTTTGAGTCACGGTGGCATATCTTCTACAATTACAACAGCTGTCGGCCAGATGGTAACGCACAACGCTTCCTTGCATGTTTTCGTTGCCATTCTTCAGCTTCATGTGGGTTTTATGCAGTTGGATGTAGCTGCTAGAATTCACAGCCGCTTGCTTGACAGTCATAATTTTGTGTTGACGCTCCTTATTTTAAGTTTGTAGCATTTTTCTGTCCATCATCATTTTTTGACCTTCACATTGATTGTCCTCAGATTACACAACTCCACTGAAATGATTAAACCTCCTCTCAGGAAAATTATCACGTTGTTTTTACAGAAATGTAAGGGAAATAAGAAACTCGGGTTTCCCTTGTTTTCTAGAAGGGTAATAACCCATTATGGTGGATAGAAATCCGTTGAAAAAATGCAATATAAATTCGATATTTATCTTAAAATGGAGGAAGCCTAGATAAAAATGAGCTAAAAATCTTAGGAACTGGACCTCTACTAAGTCTCTTGGTTTATGTTTACATAAACTGGCCAAATAAAAAAAAAGTTGATATTCATTTAAAATATAAGAATACGGATCACTGAGCCAAAAATCATGTTAGGAAAACTTATTTCTCGTTTCAATGGAAGCCAAAAGAAGTTAATAAGGTACCCGAATAAGGGTAGACTTGTCAAAAGAAGGTCGGATTACACCATTCCTAATCCTAAATAGAATGTCACAACGAAGGGATCCATATTTAAACATAGTTTCTATTTACAGACGCGCGGATGGCCCCTTCTCATAATGAGAGTGTACGTAACTCTATTACGGTCCAGTCAGGCATGGACTGAACTTATAATCTGATTATCGAGTTGAGTAGGTATCTTTGGTTCATATATAACTAAACTGATCAATTGGAAAAAGATGATATTTCTGTAGAAAACGGAAGAAGTCGTTTAGTAAATAAGCCAAAAAATATTTGGTGGAACAGGGCCTCTCTTGAATAAAGGGGGCGTGTTGTTCTCTAAAACGACCAAGGTCTCTCCCTGATGCCATTCAACATCTTCTGTAGGCCATCTCCAAAGGTAGACAGGGAAGAGAGGCCGGAAATCTATTGAGGGTGCGTCCCATCGTCTTCTTGGCCTTTTTTTCTGACTTCTCTCGCAGATCATTAAATGTGTGACAACTGATGAGATTCTCTTGCTGCTTCACCCTTCGTCAGGTTTATCTGGCAAACTTGCGTCTTAAAGGAGTTGGAACTGATGTCCTGATTACTGTCTATGAGCCAATTATAATAAAGTAAGCATCGATTATTAGCCTACATCCTTATCAGCCTCATGCATATACATCTATATACAACACAGGGAGACAATTGAGAGAGACTGCATGTGCTGGGCAATCCCAGCGCGCTTTCCTGAAGATCATCTGTGCCACAACAGGCCCGACTACTCTACTTAAAGCACAGACTGATCTACATGGCCCTGAGTGGGGCTGCCCTGGCAGAGAAGATGTTGGCTTTTTAGTTGAGGCAGAGCTATTGGGGAGAGATCAAAGGAAAAAGGAATGGGCTCAAGAGGAGGGAGATGGAGGAGGGGAGACGTACGTGCAGGGATGTCGTTATAAACTCAAGAGAGGGATGCTTGTGCCATTTCAGACCCCAATGGGCTTAGGGTTGAGGGATTTGATTAATCCACCGCAATTTTTTTTTATTAATTTGTGATATAGAAACAACCTAAGTGGCCCAAGCTCTCCTCTCTGGAATTACTCTCTGCCAAGCAAACGAAGGGTGATGCAGATACTTGGCTTCGTCAAGAGGTGGTTGTTGGGATTAGATTGATAAGCCCAAGTGGGTGTGTGTGCGCGCGCGCACTGTCAATGCAGATTTATATGCATATACACAGATATTGCATCATATTGACCAGTGAGGCTTGTCTGTCACTCATGGGCTTCAAGCTTTCATTGGATGCAAAACATTTTATAACTGGAGATTTTGCTTTATGTTAGTTCTTTGAATATTTTGCTTTCTACTGCTTCTTTGCTCTGCAATTTTTCTTTTCAGCCCCTTGAGTGAGAGCGCAATGGCAGTCGGCACGGGCCCCGCCATCCCTGCTGCACAGTCTGGTCTCCTGCCAGCTTCTGAGATCTTCAGGCTGGCTGTCACGGGCTTCAAGGTCAACGACTGGAGCCTCTTCGGCACCACCGGGCTCTGAGAGAGGCCAGAAGCTGCAGCTCGATGCTCTTTTGAAAGGGGCTGTGGGTTGACTATTTCTAAATGGGGCCTCCCTCTTTTTGGAACTCTATGTTCGTTCGTGTGGATTGGCTTGGACACTTATGTATGTATGCAGGGATCGGGATTATCCATGGTTAGAGAGAGAGAGAGAGAACCCTGTGAATAAGTTGACCCAGTAAATCCAAGGCTTGGATTCCATAATTCTTAAATCATTGGGGCCCCCTTAGCAGGATATTAGAGATTCGGGCCGTCGTTGTTGTCAACTGCTCCATTATTCAACTGGTAGCCTTTTTTGAGTAGGCAGTTGAAACACGAGATCTAGAGAGATAAACAGTCCTCTAAAATAAGAAAATAAAATTTTAATTGGGGATCACTTTATTAGGAAATCACCTGGAAGAAGTGGTGGACCGTAGGGTTCATTTGGGGAGAAGATTCCGCAGCACCCAAGGTAGGAGGCGCAAGACGCGGCCGGGAACTAACCATAAATGCCTAAGAGAGCCATGGGCATTTGTGTTTGTTTATATAGTAAGTGTTTGAGGCCCTTTTCCCGTTTCCTACGAGTGACGGACCGACACGGACCTTGTGTAGGATGCTCAGAAAAATAAGCCCCCTAAAGTCCATGTAAATATTTCCATGACATCCCAACCTTTCCCTTTTGTGGAGTCTGAGAACGGAAGAGAAGGTCCGGAAAGAGCGAGAGCGAGAGCGAGAGAGATGAGCGCCTTCCTCAAGGTGGTGGCTGAGAACATCGACGTCTTTGCCGGGTATGGGGGTTCCTTCTGGAGCGTATGGAGAAGGATCGGCGTTTTCCCCGTTTCCCTCTGCCGTTTTTTCCATCCGATTGCGGTGCCTCTGTTAAAGTCGTTGTTGCTCCTAAAGTCGTCGATATGTCTTCGGGTTTGGTTCTTCCATTCCGTTCGGGTTCGGAAATGATGGCCTCGTGGTATTTCTGGGGTGATTTTCGAAGGGCTCCAGGGAGCGGCCTGGATTTTTGTTGTTTATTGTCGGGAACTGTTGGTTTCTCTCTGCTGAAGTTGGGAAGGCTCAGGGGAGAGTTTGGTCGGGTTAGTGCGATGAACCATCCCCCTCCCAACCTTACGAATCTTTTCATTGGCTTCTTCCTTCACATGCCGCTTGGAGCCAGTTATTGGGAGCTACTTCTTCTTCTTCTATGGTTTGCTAAAGTTTCATAATTGTCTGATAAGTTTAAAAAGAAGTATATCTTCTCCCTTCGCCATGTAGGTTATGCAATTGTTATGAGGCGAGAACTTATTTGAGGAAAATCACAGAAAGAAGGATTTCACGTTTGTAAAGTTCGTTTGTATGCTACAAATCGCTCTCCTCCCCTCCCTCTCTCCCTCCCCCTCTCTCTCTCTCTCTCTCTCTCTCTCTTTCAGGGACACAAATATATCTTTTATTAATCTACCATATTTTATGTGTGACACCGGTCTTACGCTGAGCTTTGCCATTTTTTTTTGTCACTTTCCATTCTTCTCTCTTTTTAAGCTTTCAGTAAAGTGTATTTTTTATGTGGCTCAAGCTTTCCGTCCTGTCTGGACTTCAATACATGTTTCTGGGGCTGGGAGTTATTTGTTTATTATCCACATGAGCATCCTTACTAATATCATTATCGTTCTACTGGCCTCATTTTATTCACATTCTTAGTGGAAATATTATGGGGAAGTATCTGCTTGCCTTCATTTTGTGAAAGAGGAAAACCGGTGAGTGGAATGAAAACCGACTGGGAGGGAGCAAACGAAGAAAGAGAAGGAAAAAAGAAAACCTCACTTGGCGTGGAATATTCACTTGTTCTCCTTTTTATGTTAGCAAACTGTACCGAATATCATAGACTTGGTTTATTATTCTGAAGGGTTTTCTCTTTTGTTGTGTGAATTACAGGCCAGTGGTTTCTTTGGCGTACCCTTTGTAAGTCTTCTCCCTCCACTCTTGAATAGCACCTTCTTTCTATGTCGGTTGGTTGATGTCCTGACCATGTTGATATTGCCGCCAGGTATGCTTCGGTTAGGGCAATTGAGACAAGATCCCGTACTGATGATGAGCAGTGGTTAACATACTGGGTTCTGTATTCTCTTGTCACTCTCGTTGAGCTTACATTTGATTGGCTGTTTGAACTGTAAGTTCTTTGTCAGCCTTTTATTTTTCCCCATTCGTCTGGATGTCCTTGTTTTCCCTATACTGTAGTAACCCAGAACACCCCACCTCCTCCCCCCAAAAAAGATGGAAAATAAGAACAAAAAATAAGGACACTTTCTCTAATATGCATGACTCAACTGTTCAATCTTAGTTGGAATTCTGCATTACCAGCGATATTTGAAACGCAATGATCATTGTTTGTTAATCAGTGCTGTTCTCAGCGGTGCTGGTTGAGGCATGCAGAATTTATCCTTTCAATGAATTTATAAATAAAAATATATTATGAATTAGATTTTAATATAAAATAGTTTGGGTATGTAGAATGATTAAATAGTTGCTTTATTCATGTGTGTGTTAGAACCCCAGCTGATTCTAACAAGGGGGGTAAAGCAGAGGGCGAAGAGGAGAAAAGATTAACAAAAAAAGTACTCAGATAACAAGGAATAGAGGAACAGAGTAACAGAGGAAGAGGGATTCCAGAGGAAACCCTAGAACATTTGAGGCGAGTTGAAGAGCGTCTCACTCTCCCGATGACTTCTCTAAAGTGTCTCCACAGTCGGGCCCTAACAGTTCTGATATGTCCTCCTTGTTGGACCCCTTGACCCACCTATGACCCTACCCTCTCCGGGCCTAAGTAACATAGGCAGTGGGCCTGGTAATGGGCTCGATTGTTTGGGTCCTAACAATGTAATATTAATGGTGCTTTTGTACGCTTCAGCCTAGCTCATGGAAAAAGGTACAGAGTCACTTTTTTGGGGAACCATTGAAATTTTGGTTATGCATACTATCGTTTTGTGCTATTTCCTGTACCAATCACTGTGGGTGTTCTTCTGTGTTTCTTGGATGGTTAATCATCATATCTGTGACTGAAAAAGTGGGCTATATCTAATTTATTTTTCATATTTGACTAATGGAAAATCATGTAATGTTAGTGGAGAACCTTTACGATGATTTTCCTCTTCTTTGGTCGTTACATATAAGGCTCGTGATATCTGCTCAAGCCTACCGAATGCTCTTAATTCATCAGAGGCTGCTTTCTACAGATAGTCAAGTATGGTTTTAATTCCATTTCACTGCGTGAGTATTTTACATCGTCTTCTAGGTTGCTCATTTCTACCTTTGCTTTAGAGGCTTGAGATTCGTGGGATAGCTGTGTATCTGGTCATAGATTCTGCTTCTACAAAGTTCATGTATCTGTTGATCTTCACCCATGTACTACTCATAATACACATGCCTTCGCCTGCTTCAAGAGGCCATTATTCTTGAGAATGGGCGGTTTGGTGCTAAGGCTGTTGATTCTTTACCTAAAGGGTCAACGCATAAGGCCTTCCTTCCAGTTTAATGTTTCACCAGCTGCCCACCATCGGTGTCACAGGCTTCCCTTATGGTCTTATTTCAAGCTGGCCGTCAACTGCTGGCTGGTCTTGCCGTACTTCAGTGGAGCTGCATACATCTACCAGCATTATGTGAGGCCTCTGTTTGCGAACCGCGCGATGAAATTTTGGTCTGGACCCAGGAAGAAGGATTCGTTCAATAGAGCTGACGATGTATTGCTTGCTGCGGAGAGGTTCGTTGAAGAGTATGGTCCAGAGGCCTTAGAGAGACTTATCAGCAAGGTAGGCTACAAATATTTTTTTTAATTGTATTCCTCGTGAGAACTTTTTATCTTGTCTGTGGCATCAAAATTATCAATAAGCCCCTCTCCTCATTCTCAGCTTGCCTTATGGGCCCCACAAAACTACCCAGCTCGTAGTTGTTAGTTGTCAAGTGACGGGATCATCACCTTGAAATGCTGCCACTCCTGTTAAACTGATGATAACGACCATGTGGTTAGTTCTGCTCAGTGGCTGAGTGCATGGTTGGAGGCTGTGACTTTAAGATTGCAAGTCTAAAAAAGAGAGGGGTTTATCAGTAACTTGGCTGTTTTGTAGGGGGTTAAGGCCATGAACCGATGATAATTCTCCTTAATCCCTGTCGAGGCTGTTTTGTCGAACAAAGGGTTTTTCTGGGTTGAGTGTCAGAGGCGGGAAGGTGGATATTATTGTGTTTCTTCTCCATTTATATTGACCCGCCGTGTGATGGCTCATGGGCCTTCAGGCAAAGCTCAGGCTTTCCGTCTGGTTTATACTCCTTTCAAAAACACCAGTCTATACCTTTTTGCTCCACCGTAAAATCATGATAATCCTCTTGCAGGCTAAGTCGTCCAGGTTCCCGAGTTGGCGGTCCAACATACTTCATGACGTGCAAGCTGAGAGGGAATCATCCTATTCTAAGAGCATGTATCCCTCGATATCTGATGATGATTGAGAACCCACCACCCTCTCCTTTGGATCGGGCATCTCTGTGGAGGGGAGGAGGAGGAGAAGAAGAAGAAGAAGAAGAAGAAGAAGAAGAAGAAGAGAATAAGAACCATGGCTGTGGACTGGCGAATCGGTTTCTGTATGTGTAAGTACTTGTGCTCTACACTGATTGGACAGCATCATCTCATGGAAGTCTGTCATCCGTTGTGTCATATCCACATAGATTGACCTTTCCATTTTGTTGTGTGTGTGATTTATGTCAGGCTTGGTAAATGCTTTTCCTTTTCCGGGCCAAACTGATCTTGGGCCTTGTGATGTTAGATTCCTGGTCTTGACTGCCCTGCCCTGGGACAAGGTAAAAGCCCAGATTCGCCTGGCCTGGCTAACTTGGCCCGTCGAGACTCCGGCACTATCTTGATAAGATAGAAATAGGTTGGGGGGGATACCAACGGGCTGGGCCAGACCCAAGGGGCAGCTGGGTCCATTGTCAATCCCAGTCATAGGCTTACCATGTTCCATCAGTAGCACCTAACCTATGCCGATTTTGGTGGACCGTGCTTCACCCCGGTGAACTCATGGTGGTAACTGGACTATTAGTAATTGTTTGAAGATTTAGTACATTAGAAATGTCAATAACTGTACCTATGAAAGCTGCATTAAAGGAGAACAAACTAAGGTGAGTTTTCCACTACTTAGATTAAATATTATTGACCAAACTTAGAGATTTTGCATCTTGATCTTTTTGGTGCATCCTAGATTTGTATCTTTGGAGAGAAAAATTCGGTATTGTCACTATGAAGGACTTGCCTATAATGATTTAGGTTTATTTTCTAGCACATAAAGATGAGACTTTAAGGTGTTATGTAAAAATCAAAATATTGAAAATGAAGTAAGATATTCTACAAAGAAAGTCAGAAGTGACATAGAGAGTTTGAAACTTTGTGAATTCTCTAAGACTCCTCAACAAAATGACATAGGTGATCAAAAAAATAGAACACTGATGAATATTTTTAACGTCGTGTTAATTGAAAATATTGAAAAGTCAAAACTAAAATTGCGAGGAAATAATTAAAATACAGATCTAGGGATCTGAAGAAGCAACTCAAACGTGAATGAACCCTCGTTAATACTTGAGATGAATGTACGAACCAACTTTGTTTTTTCAAGCATTAATAAGGCCGCAAATCTCCATTTCTTGTAATCTTCTTATATTTCAAGATCGTCAGCTAGGCTATGCAAAAAATTCTCCCTAGAGAATGACTATTGTTTAGACTCTTCACTTAGTAATTCCTGCAAAGCTGCCATACTTCGTAAATAGCTCAAAGCCCAATGTAGACACTTCACATAAGTTCATGCTGTAGCCTTTATCGTCCCTAGTATAGGTCCAATTTAAACACCCAAATACATCACCTGTGTAGTCCTCAGAAATAACAAGGATAATTAATTTCAAGGTTGAATGCCAAAAGATTGCCGGCTAAGATTCTGATAATAAAGGTTGTAAATGAACACAAATCACCATTATCCAAATTTCAATAGGTGATGTCATTAAAATACAAAAAAATCCTGAATGGCTGAACTAAAAAAGAAAATCCATCAGTCACTAAACAAGTACCCTCTTGTAAGAACTTAAGAGATTAGGGAGGGGGAAACGAAAAAGAATGGAGAAGGGCTTCCCCAGTCTACAGCAGATGCTCATTCCTCATCCTCCTCATCGTCACCGCCTGCAGCCTTCTTGGCAGCAGCCTTGGCGTTCTTCCTCTTCACTCTACCAGGTCGGCCACCACCAAAGGGACTGGTGAGAGAAAAGTCAATGTGCTTTTGAGAGTCGACCCTCACCATGAATGAAGGGATGTTCACGACCTGCCTCCCAACCCTGCATGAGTAACATTATTTGGATCAGATGGGTAGGAAATATTACCTGACATGAAATTCATTGACTTCCCATTGGTTTGTTGCAAAATGATAAAGTAGGAGCACAATAAATACCCCATTTCACACCCACAATTTACAAACAAAAGAACCGTCCTAAGTCGCGGATCATGAAATGTCAAATCTCTCACAGCCTCAGTCTCATGTTCAGGAAAAAGAAGAATCATCCAAGGTTGACTACACGGTCAAAGGCGACATCCAACCACATTACTCTACATAGCACGCATATCAGATAGAGGAACATGGCATGGCTCATTCAAATGAGAACTGCTGGTAAAAGACCACTGAGTATCTCTACAGAGCGGTCCCCAAACCTATATTTCTTGCAGGTGGCCTAGATACGGTTTCAGTGTGTCCATGTCAATAAGAATGATGACAAACACACCAGACAACAGAATGAACATCCTACAGATCGACATAAGCTTGCAAGGGTGATGCAAGATTGCTCTAGCATGATCCCGAATGACCTAATCATACAAGAATAAAAAAGTAAAATAAACATTGAAAGCGCGTCAATTGATTAACAACTGACAAGTGCAATGAAAAACATACCTTCGTGAGAAGCAACTTGAATCTGCTGAACTAATTTATGGGCATAGGGAATCATATGAAAAGTTATCAACATTAATCAATGGTGGGAACCTCAGCAGGGCACGAAACTATTATCTTGGATTCCATATTTCATTCAAGGGAGGGGGGGAAATCATCATGACCAATATTTTTTCGTCATGAATTTAACAGAACCGGCAACTTTGAGAAATCACCACTTCAAAAAATGTAACTGACGGAAGGGTTTATGTTAAAAGTTTCTCAGGTCAAAAAATTAATTTGCATTGAATAAAACTACCTATATAAAACAACAAAGCCAACAGAGTAAGCCCGAAGGCTTGTATCAAACAACCAGAGCGCAGGACCCTACGCAAAGACAGAAAAAAAGCAGCATATGCCATGTCTGCTATCCATAAGTTATTAACATATTGGTATCAGAATGAAAGTGCATTAAAATACAACAGATAATAAACTGAATAGCCATTCATACAACCAAGTGCAAATGTTAATCGACCTGATGTGACGCTGCCTAATGAGGACACGAGCATGGTGGATAGATTTGGCCATCCCAGACTTGAAGACAAGTGTCTGGAGTCTTCTCTCAAGGAAGTGCTCCGGCGTCAGGGCCAGGACATAGTCTAGCTTGTTCTGGCTCTCGTCCAGAAGACCGTATCGGTTCATACGGCGGAGGAGGGCCTCCCCCTCAAAGATACGTTTCTCATCCTTCTCGTCTAGTTTAAGCAGCTCCTTGGCAGCATTACGGATGCGGCTCAGCGCGTACTGCACCCTCCAGAGCTCTCTCTTGCACCTGAGACCATACTCCCCGACAAGTTTCAGCTCTTGATCAAGACGCTCCTTCTCGTAAGGACGACGAGGCTTCTTGAAAGTCTTCCCATCTGGAAAAAACACATGGAAAGTCCACATTAAGAAGAGTAGCCAGGTAAGTAACCTCGACGAAAAATTCATCATTAGAAATAGAGAACGACGTGCGTCGAGACTAGCAAGTCAAGAATCCTTCGATCTCATATTTCGCTAGGTATAGTCCTTAGGAAGAAAAAAGTTCATACCTGACATTTCGTCAAACGCAAGAGTTATAGTTCTTTACGAATAAATTAATGTTAAGAAAAAAAAGCATCGATATCTTCGTGTTCATACAAAACACTCCGACGATCAAGATAACCTAGCCAAAGAGATCATAAATAGAAACAGCAGCTCAATGGAACTCCAAATAAGGGATCGGTGGAGATCTAAAACCGCCAAAGGTCGCATAGGCCTCAAATATAGCTACATCAGAGATACATGAGAATATAGGAGTCCATCAGCACTGGAGATGGAGAACGACTCGCTCGCCGGTACTGATATGCAACGGATCAACATCTAGAGTAGGGCGGGAGCAGATATCTTACAGTTCCGGTAGAATGAGACGTGCACCATGACTGACGGCCCCGCGCAGCCCCTATTCTTCCTACCACGACGGCCGCTCTTGCTTCTCGGAAAGCCGTGTTGCGAAAAACCCTACCCCAGTATATACCTTCGGGGAAATTTGGGGGACTCTTCTACGCCGTCCGATCCTCCTCGGGATCGTAGCCTCCGACTAGTTCATTCCTAATAAATCCTACATCAGCATTTATCGAAGAGGTTATTTTATAAAAAATAAATATACGAAGAATGATTTTGGACATTTCTTTGCTGTACTTGTGTTGGAGATATTACTGCAAGATATATATTCGTGTAGTCTGCCTCAATAAGTATTTTAAGGGTCATCATTACTGGTCTACGGGCTTATGGTCTCCAAAAATTCAAGAGATAATTGTAAGTTGATATGATCATTACATTTACAAATAATTTTTTAACATTTAAATTAACATTAACAGAACTTAAGGGTTCATTTAGGATGCAGATTTCGGTTTGTCACTAACTTTAGATTATGAGTAATACCTAATATCAAAGAGAATCTTCCTTTTTATCTCTCATAGGTTTGACTCACTATTATTGACCCTAATCATGAAGTGACTAACCAGTATTTCTTGTGTTTTCTCTTTAAAATGATTTCTTCTATTCCTGACTAACTTTTCAACATTTTTACCTCTTCTTAGATTTTTATTTTATAGATTTATAATGAAAATCACAATAAAACAACACAAATCAAATATAGAATGTTGATTTCTTCAAGCCTTAGTGTGGAAGAAGTGTATTGATAATCACTTTTTCATTTATTTCTATTTTTATGAAAAAGGATTTCCGAGCAATGTACCAATACTCAATATTACATTTGGTCATTGTATTTGTTCTTAGTCTATTAAGTCTTTATCATACAAGCCTATGAAGGGATCCCAATTCTATGTTTCTCCTTTATGGTTCCTCATTTTGAAGATATTTATAATTTTTTATGAAACTTTATTTTAAATTCATTCTTAACTTAATGATTCAAGTGATATAAAGAAATTGGAATGCAAAATTTGTAAATCTTTAATGGAATTATAAGATTAGTTTCACATATAAATGGATCTTCTCAAAATTATCTAACTAGTGATGAATGTGATGTGACCCTAAGTCATTTTTAGAATCATCATTTAATTTTAATAATTTATAAAATAGATTCACTAATATATATATATTATTAAATAGATATAATGGTGAGTTAGGTCGTCTCCTTAAGGAAAGCTTTTAAAAATATTTTTATTCTCTAATTTAATGGATTATGAAGTTGAGTTGAAGATCTAAATTTATATTCAAAGCAATAAAGGAAATAAAATGATAAATAAATATATATACGAATTTAAAACTTAAGTAAAATAGAACAATAAATGAAATATGCTTTATAATGATAAAAATAGAAAATAAACAAATAAAGAAATGATTAAAGCTAAGAAAATAAGTTTATTTTTATGTCAAACAAGAAAATAATAAAAAATCTATTAAAAATCAAACTTACAACTGTTGGAATGCATGACTTAATGTTGACCTCTAGGGTAACACTTCTCACTCTTGCATTCATTTTAACAGAATAGATTTAAGGTAAGAAGGGTAGAGGAGAACAATAAATATCAATGGTGCAATCCTTAGAATTCTATTTTCACATAAAAAAGAACAATCATTTTCTCTCAAGAATAACTCAAAAATAACTTGAAAAAATGCCTTTCTCTCTCCTCTTCCTCCTTTTTGTTCCCTAGATCCGCAAATCACATTTTTTATTTTAAATTCCTATTTTTTCATATTTTTCTGATTTTTATTTTATTTTTCTAGCATTTCATCTTTTCTCGTGTGGCAATAATCGATATTATTTTTTTAGCAGATGATAATTGATATTTAAAAACATATCCTTATGTTGTAAGAGATAATAATTGATATCATCTGTTTTACTAGATGATAATTAATATTTGTAAATATGTCTACTAACAAGTGGCTCAATGAAAACCATTGTATCCTCACTTTGTCATTTTACTTTGAAAGGGATGATGTGGCCTCTTAATTGTCGTCATATTTATTTCACCTCCTGCTCCTTTTTCATGTGCTTTTATTGGGATCTATGTGGGCATAGACCATGTATTAGTGGTTGGAGATGTGGTTGCTTCTACTACGTTAGATTTTAAATAGCGGTTGTCGTTAGATCTAATGCTGATTTTTGCGTAGTGTTGGGTTGTGACATGGTAAGTTCATGTGCGTTAGATATAAATATCACCACCATTGGATTGATGGCTACTTTTTGTATAATGGTGGGCGGTGACTTGGTGGCTTCTAGATCATCAGATCTAACTTTTGATGCCGCTCTGCCATCGAATATGAAAAAACTAGGAAGGTTTAGTCCCATATCAGAAGTTTGACGTAGATTAGAGTAATATATATTAATTGATGTCACTAACTCATCACAAGCACCTCTGAAAGGGATGATCCAAATTGAGACCCGGTTCCTAGTAGGTCGTAGAGGTGATCTATTCGGCCTGAACCCATGATCTAGATCTACAACTTAGTTTACACAAGTTTGAGGTGGTGAGCCCTTTAGGCCCACTCTCAAACATGATGTGGCCTCCTACATGTGTTGGGTCCATTAAGCAGTGTGCCTCTAGCCAACACACTAATGGTGCACCCATTTTTTTATTATATTTATTTTAATAACTAAAAATTTAGAAACATTGTAGAAAATATATTTCAGTTAATCATAAAAATTTAGCACAATAGAATTTTATTTAAAAATAGACTAAATGAGAATTAAGCTTCAATATATGAAATAAATTTTCATCAATTTTCTTTTTATTCATAAAATATCAATTTAAATTAATATTTAAGGAGGTTTATTAAAATGACAAATAAAATACTTAACATGATAGCTTGTGAAATAATTCTCAAATATGTATAATTATTTTTAATTTAATAACACATTAACATATAATTTTCACAAGTTATCACTCCCCAACTTGAATCATTGCTAGTCCCTTAGCAATGAAAATAAAATGTGTTTAAAATTTTAAGAAACATCATCAAATAATCATGGATCAATAATATATTAGAGCTAATATGAAGTAACCTTATCTAATGAATATATGATCTACGTCAAGCATAGTTAGTGAAACCGCCTTTGGTATCAAAATATTTACCAAGGTATATACTTCAAAACATTTTCATGATATTAAACATATTTCTCAATACTTTACATATAATAATAATTGTACTACATTAATAAAGGAAAGCAATGTAATGACATTAACAACAATGTAATGACCACACCATCTTGATTTTTTTTACAGCTCCACTATTTGTAAAGTTAACAACAATGTAATGACCATCCCATCTTGATTTTAATTTTTCAAGAAATAAACATAATATTGAATTGAAAAGCCATATCTTTTGATCAACCTAAAATGATTTTCTTGAAATATATTTATCATGATAAGCTTTCATATGAGATTTTTAAATACAAGAATTTTCATAAGCCTCATTCCTAAGCTCTTCTAATTCAAATAATTGAAGAGATCTATGATTTCCAGCCTCCTACAAGTTAGAATTTAATTGTTAGGTTGTCCAATATGTTCTATGTTATAATTCCACTAGTAAATGAGATAATTTTCTAAAAATTAATCTAAATGGTGACATGCCAATAAGAGTTTTATATGCTATTCTATAAGCCCATAAAGCATCATCAAGTTTCAATGACCAATCTTTTCTATCAACACAAATTACCTTTTGATGTATTTGTTTGATCTCTCTATTGGAAACTTCCACTTGCCTATTTGATTGAGGATGATATGGTGTAGAAGTCTTGTGAGTAACTTCATATTTCTTTAATAAAGCTCTAAATTGTGAGTTAATAAAATGAGAACCATTATCAATAATAATAGTACGTGGATAGCCAAAATGAGAAAAAATATGAGACTTAAGAAAATTTATAACTTTATTATAACAAGTATGTGTAGGTATAGCTTCAATCCATTTAGAAACATAATCCACTACAACAAAAATATATTCATAGCCAAATGAATTAGGAAAAGATCCCATGAAGTCTATACCAAATAAATCAAAAATTTCTACAAGTATAGGATGTAAAGACATCATATCTTTGCAGGATAAATTTGTGATCTTTTGACATTGAAGACAATATTTTCTAAAATTATATGTACCTTTAAAAAGAGTTGGCCAATAAAAACTAGATTTTAATATTTTTACAACTATTTTTTTACTTGAAAAATGTCCACCACAAGGAGATGAATGACTTAAGTTTAGAATATTTTCATATTTTATTTCTGGTATATGTCTCCTAATAATTTGATCATGTCCTAAATAAAATAATTCAAGGTCAACTCAAAAGAAAAATTTTACCTTCTTGAAGAACATATCCTTCTGTTGGTTAGACCAACCTTCTAGAATTTTTCTTATTACTAAATAGTTAACTATGTGAGCATACCAATAAATAATCTTATGCTTTATACACATGATCTGTTCATCATGAAATCAAATAAATTATCATTTTTAGAAGGTTGAATACGTGAGAGATTGTTTGCAATAGGATTTTCAAACTTTTTTTTATCTTTGATATCAAAATCAAACTTTTGAATCAATAAAATCCATCTAATGAGGCAAGGTTTAGAGTCATTCTTAACAAGTAAATGATGTAGGGCTGCATGATCAGTAAAAATAATCACTTTTGAAAGTATTAAATAAGATTTAAAATTTTCTAAAGTAAAAATAATTACAATAATTCTTTTTCAATGATTGTATAATTATTTTGTGCATCAGATAAAGTCTTGCTAACATAACTAATGACCACTGGTTTTTCCTTTATCCTTTGTCCCAAGACCACCTATGGCAAAATTTGATGCATCATACATCACTTTGAATGGTTCTTTCCAATTAGATGCTTAGAGAATTGGTGCTTGCACCAATTTCGATTTGAAGGCTGCAAAAGAATTTAAACATTTTTGATAAAAAATAAAGTATATCTTTGGCCAAAAGATGTGTTAATGGTTTAATTATATTTGAAAAATCTTTGATGATTTTTCTATAAAATCCAGCATGACCTAAAAATGATCTCAATTTTTTAATAAAAGTAGGTGGAGGTAAATTGTTAATTACCTTAGTCTTGAGTTGATTCACTTCAATGCCATGTTCACTTACCACATGACCTAAAATAATACCTTCTCTTACCATGAGATGGCTCTTCCTTAACTCAAAACTAAATATGATTCAATGCATTTGGTTAACATTTTCTCAAGATTAATAAGACAATCATCAAAAGAATATTTAAAGATTGAAAAATAATCCATAAATACTTCTAAAAATTCTCCAACCATTTCTGAAAAAATAGATACCATGCATTGTTGAAATGTGGCAAGATCATTACATAAACCAAAAGGCATTGTAGTAAAAGTAAAACTACTAAATAGAAATATAAATGTAGTCTTCTCTTGATCATTTGGATTGATGTCTATTTGATTATAATTGGAGTAACCATCAATATATACATGCCATTTGGTTGAGTCTTACTTAAGTTTCTTTTTTCTCTTCATCCTTGATGATGTTAAGTCTTCATTTCTTTGATACAACTTGAATTGGACTCACCCATTTGCTGTCAAAAATATGATAAATAAAACTAATATTTAACCATTTCATTATATCTTTAACAACATCTTTCATGTTGGAATTTAATCTCCTTTGCATCTTATGCTTAGGTTGTGCATCTTACTCTAAATAAGTACTATGTATGTAAGTTTCTGGACTTATACCTTTGAGATAAGAAATATTCTACCTAATTACATTCTTATATGACGATAAAACATCAATCAAACATAATTCTTTGGTAGAAGTCAAGTTTGCTACAATAATGATAGGGTTAGTATTTTTTGGGCCTAGAAAAATATATTTAACACTTTTAGGCAAAGATTTGAGATCTAATGTTGGAGAAGGGATAGAAGGAGGAGAAAATTCTTCTTCACATATTTCTGTAGCATATAAATTAGATGGTTTATCATGTAAAAATGTATTATTAAGAAAAGTATCAATCATATCGATTTTAGAATAATCTTCTTCTCTCCTTGGATAATTAACTGCTCTAAAGACATCAAGAAACATTTTATGTTCTCCAAAGAAAATATCTAGCATTTTGGTCTCATAATTAATATTTAATTTTTATGTAGCAAGAAATATATGTCCTATAATGATAGACATTTGCTCTACTTCATGTGACAATGTTATATTTAAAACCAGAAAATTAACAGGAAAATAACATTCACCTACTTTGACAATGACATGTTATAATATTTCTTTAGATTTCTTAGTGGATCTATTTGCAAATTGAATAATAGTAGAGGATGGTTTGAGCTCACAAATCCTAAAATGTTCAACAATAGTAGTAGGTAAAAGATTAACACTAGCACCTAAATCAAGTAATACATTATCAAAAGTAATTCCACCAATTTCACAAGAGATTAGAGGTGCACCTAGATCTTTTCATTTACAGGCAATTGATCAAGAATAATTTCACTTGTGATAAAAGAGTGATTTTTTTCTCCCTTTTAGGTGTGCACATCTCCTTCAAAAATTTTGTATAAGTTGGTACATGTTTGATGGCATCCAAGAGAGGAATCTTGACCTGCACTTACTTAAAAATTTTCATCAACTCATCATTATGTATCAATCCCTTTGTATCCTTTGGTTTTAATGCATGAGAGAAAGGTGTAGTGGAAACATATTCTTCAAGATCAATATTTACTTGAATATTTGATTTTTCAACCTCTTCATCATCACTAAAATCATCATCTTCCTCCATATTTTTTAATTTTTGATCTTCTGAATTTTTTTCCATGGAAAAGAGGTCCTTTCCATCATCCTTTTATTAGTAAGGATTGCTCAAAACTTCCCATTTTGTAGTTGAGAAATGGCCTTGATGTCTTCCATTTGAGATGGTACAAAAGGTTCTTCAAAACCTGCATTTATAATGTTAGTTTGATGCTGAAAACTAGGAGGATGATTTTGTGGGTTGGTGATGGGTTGACTTGATAGCTAGCCTCCATTTGGTCTAATTTGTTGAGTTGTATGTGTATGTGTGAATTGATGCATAGAGTGATTTTGTTGTTATTGCTGTAGCAATTGATGAATGACTTGTTGTTGGGTTTGTTGTTTTTGCAATAATTTTTTAATACTTTATTGTTGCTGAATTATGATATGTTATAAACATTTTAATTTATTGTCTATGTCTTGATTATTTCCCATAACTTGTGGTCCTTGATCTAATGGTGGGCATGCTTGAAAATTTGGTGGATGTGGCTGACCTTGAATATGTGAAAATATTTGTTGTTGAGGTCTAACTTGTATGTCAAGATAATTAGAAGATGTTTGCACACTAGACATGTTTTGATTTTTCCATGAAAAATTTGGATGATTTCTCCATCTAGGGTTATAAGAATTCTGCATAAAATTATGGTTAGGCTTGTTAAAACCTTGAGCTAATTGAACTTGTTTAGATGTATATGATGGAGGAATAATTTGAGGACATTCATTTTCAACATGATTCAAATTTGAACAAATTGTGCAAGTTTTTCTCTTAAATTTTCTTGAAAGAAAGAATTTTTTCCATTTTAGAATTTAGCTCATCAAATTCATTCTTCCATTTTTTTTCATCCAATTTTTGAATCTCATAAATTTCACCCTTATATTTATCAAAAGAAGATGAAGATACATAGTTAGAAGAGTTCTCACTAAGTTCTTCTAAAAGAGAATATCCTTCATCTTCATTTTTATTCATAAATGTGCCACCACATGATGCATCAATCATTTGTTTCTTAGCTGAACAAAAATCATCATAAAAAATTTGAACTATTTTCCATTTAGGAATATGATGAGGACATCTGATCATCATAACTTTGAATCTATGCCCATAGTAGGAGGATTCCTCGGGTTCATGAAATTCATAAAAAAGCCATAAATCATAAATCTATCTAATAAGAGTCCTTACCCCGCATTCATCAATATCAATAAAAGTAGCAGGCGTGAAGAGTCGTGAAGGTTTAGTATACTAACTTCTAGTTACTGCACAACATCCTTTCTTCATGCAAAGGTTCATTAATATTTTGTGTAAAACTCATAATATTCTTTCTTATCAACATAGTTTTCCCTCTAGGATAAATTTTTTTTCAGAAATTCCTATACTAAATCAGGCCATAATTTAATCTCCTTTTCTAAAGTAGAAATCCAATAGGTAGCATCACTTTTCAAAGAAAAAGGAAACAATGTTAATTTTAATTCATCATCAGATTCTTGGATAGTCCCACAAACCTTAAGAAATTCTTGCAAATAATCATAAGAAATTATTTTTACCATAAAATGTAGGCAACAATTGAAAAATTCCTAATTTGATATCATACTTGCAAATAGGTGGTTGTAGAAAATCAAGTGCAGATGGTGAATTAAAATAATCTTTAATAAGTCTAGGGTTTTCTCTATTTTCCTCCACTTTTTGTGAATTAAGTAAATTGTGAGGTGATTTAACTCTAGATATAGGTAGTTCTACTAATTTGGGTTTTAATGACCTCCTTCCTAGCATACGATTGTTAATTCATAGATTTTTTTATAAATAAGATAAGAAAATAAAGAAAAAAAAATAAAAAAATCCTAAAGAGAATCAAAGATTTCAAAATTGCCTTCATTAGTAGAGGCACCAAAAATTGATGTGACCCTAAGTCATTTTTAGAATCATCATTCAATCTTCTTATTCACTAATTTAATAGACTATGAGTTGATTTGAAGATCTAAATTGATATTCAAAGCAATAAAGGAAGTAAAATGATAAATACATGTAGATAGAAATTTAAAACTTAAATAAAATATAAAATAAATCAAATATGCTTTAGAATGATGAAGATAGAAAATAAACAAGTAAAGAAATGATTAACGCTAAGAAAATAAATTTATTTCCAAGTCAAACAAGAAAATCATGAAAACTCTATTAAAAATCAACCTTACAACCCTTAGAATGCATCACCTGATGTCAACCTTTAGGTAGCGCTTCTTAATCTTGCATTGAGTTCAACTGAATGGATTTAAAGTGAAAAAGGTAAAGGAGAATGATAAAAAGTCAATAGTGCAATCTTTGGAATTCTATTTTTGCATAACAAAAAAGAGCAATCATTTTCTCTCAACGATAACTCAAAAATAACTCGAAAAAGAGGCCTTTCTCTCTCCTCTTCCTCTTTTTATTCCCTAGATACGTAAATCGCATTTTTTATTTTAACTTACTATTTTTTACCATATTTTTATGATTTTTATGGCATTTTCCTCTTTTCTCATGCAAAAATAATCGATATTGTCTATTTTAGTAGATGATAATCGATATTTGTAAATATATTTTAGCAAAGAGAATAATTGATATTATATGTTTTATTAGACAATAATCAATATTTATAAATATGTCCACCGACATGTGGCTTGATGAAGAATGCTGGATCCTTGTGCCATCATTTTGCTTTGAAGGGGATGACTTGGCCTCTTAATCGCCATCATACCTATTTAACCTCTCACTCATTTTTTGTGTGCTTTATCGAGATATGTGTGGGCGTGGACCACATGCTAGAGGTTGGAGATGTGGCTGCTTGATGCATCATCGACGGTTGACTCACCCTACAATGAAAAGGGGAATGCGTCACTATGGGTAGGTAGGGTCCTATATGGGCTAATGAGATTGAGTTGACTAAGGCAAATGATGAGCTTAACGACCAACTCGTCAAGCCTTGTGTGCATGTGCTAGAACTCGCACCACGGTGAAGCCCAACCTGTTCCACCTAGCTAGGTCTGACAATGGTGGAGCAGGTGCAAGGTGGCACTGTGAGATAAGGACTGAACAGAGGGGAGGATAAGGGCTAACCTGGGGGTCGAGGCTCAGTCAGTTGTGGCTGAGCAAGAGAAACCTCATACAGAAGCAAGGTCGATGGTAGTGAGTTGGCGCAACTCCGCCGGTTGCAGCCGAGGGTGGCGGGTGTGGCTGCAGCGTGATGACTAGCTTCCTGTCAACACGTAGCAATGTTTGGACCAGCACGTCGTTGGGACGTGTGGACCAACACGGGCTTGCACACTGAGGATAACTCCAATTTGAGTGTCAGTGTGCGCGCAGGTGCGTCATCGGTGTTCAGAGGGGGAAGGGGGTGTGCAACAGCAGAGCTTGGCAAACACTAGATGGGGCTGGGGGAGGGGCATGGCAGGACAACCTGGGATGCACTGGCAGGGTTCCGTGGGTCGGGCTCAACGGTTGACTCCAGAGCTAGCGTGGCAGCACAGAAACTGGCTCTTGGGGCTTGCGGGTGCAATGGCTTTTGTGCATCAGGGCGTGATGGGGCACGTGTTGAGTGCGTGGCAGGGGCATGCATGGGTGATCGCACAAGACCAATGTGCAAACGGCAGTGCAGGGAGCAACTAGTGACCCGAAGCGACATCAGTGGTGGGGTGGTGCCCTTCTCTCCTCAGACCCCCTTCTCTCCAAGTGGACTTCAACGGACACATTTTAACTAAAAAAAAAGAATGGCCTGCCTATGGTGGTTGCTCTCCACCCCCTTATACAGGGGCCCACATGGGCCGAGGGTGGAGGACCATGCGAGAGGCCCAAAATGCCAAACCCCCAGATAATACACATAGTCCTGGGTGGGTCCTCTTCTCTATTGGGCTTGGATGAGAATGGCCCAACAAAGAAGAGGTGAGGGGAAGATGGACACCAAGTCCTCCAATTGGGCCCACACATATGGCCCAATAGGAGGAGGGAAGAGGAAGGAAAGAAAGCAAAGAGGGGAGTGAGACATGGACCCTAGGGATGAGAGGCCCCACACATGGCAAGGCAACGAACCCTTACTGTTCATAGACATGGGACAACGACGACAAGAAAAGAGGCATAGAACAGGAGGGTCCTTCATGTGGTATAACAGAGCTTGGGGTCCTTCGTTCTCACTCGGGCTCCGCGATCTGGTTGAATGAGTGTGGGTGGGGTCTCCTCTATCACTACTTCTAGTGCATTGGATTTGATAGCAGCTGCCATTAGATATAGTGCTGCTTTTTGCACCGGTGATAGGTGGTGATGTGGTGAGTTCCTATGTGTCAGATATAACTATCACCACTATCAGATCGACAACTACTTTTTGTACGATGGTGGGTGGTGATGTGGTCACTTCTAGATCATCAGATCTAGTTGTTGGTACCACTTTGTCATCAAATCTAAAAAAGGTAAGAAGAATGGTTTAGTACCATATTAGAAGTTTGATGTATATAGAGTAATTTATATTAATTGATGCCTCTATCTCAACATAGACACCTCTAAAAGGGATGATTTGGACTTGACTATCAGCTCCCAGTAGGCTACATAGGTGATCTATTTAGCCTGAACCCATGATCCAAATCCACAACTCGATTTACATAGGTCGTGAGGTGGTGTGCCATTTGGGCCCACTCCCAAACATAGTGTGGCCTTCAGCCAACATTGGGCCTATTAAACGATGTGCCTCCGGCTTGTTAACGGTGTGCCCATTTTTGTTTTTCTAATTTATTTTAATGCCTAAAAATTTTGAAAAATTTATAGAAAATAAATTTCAGTTAATTATAAAAATTTAGGAAAATATAATTTTATTTAAAAATAAACTAAATGCGAATTAAACTTCAACCTATGAAATAAATTCTCATCAATTTTACTTTTATTCATAAAATATCAATTTAAATCAAGATTTAAGGAGGTTCATTAAAATGACAAATAAAATAATTAACATGATAACTTGTGAAATAATTCTCAAATATAATATACATTATTCTCCCTGATTTAATAACACACATATAATTTTTGACTAGTCATCAGTTAAATTGATTAATTTCTATTTTCTTATATAGAAAATTCTCATGATGAGGTTGAAGGTGTTTCTTATTTAAAAATAGAATAAATGAGAATTAAGCCTCAAGATATGAAATACATCTCATCAATTTTCTTTTTATTCATAAAATATTAATTTAAAATAAATATATTTAGAGGTTCATTTAAATGACAAATAAAATAATTAACATGATAACTTGTGAAATACTTCTGAAATACATTATTCTCCTTGATTTGATAGCATTTTAGCATATAATTGTCACAAGTTATCATTTCCTTGTAAGTCCTTGGTTATTTAAAACATAAACTAAGGGAGTATGAGAACTCTAATTTTTATACCGATTCAGCTCCTTACTTATGTCTATTTTCTAAGAACAACTTTGTTCTTGGGTACAACTAATTATGATTGTGCAAGTATATATTGCTAATTATTAGGCTCAACTCTCACAATATTTTAATTTGAAATTATTTTGTAAATTAATGACTATAGAATGTCAATAACAATATAAAGTGATAGCACTCATGAATGATCAAATAATATTTCAATCATAAGTCTATCTCACAACAGACATGGAATGATTTCACTATACATAATATTCAAGAGGATGATATTTACTTCAAGTGTGTTTGAAATTTCAATGCAGATGATGATGATCAAAACTTGATATTTATGGTCCTCTTCTTATTAACACAAATTCTTTCACAACTCTATATATTTAGATTGGTTGTTTCACGATTCTCTTTATTTCCTTTTCTTTTTCACATTGAGAACAATTGATAATATCTCATTTTCTAGATGCAATGTGAGTTAAACTAGTAAAATGTTACATGAATGTCATAGAAATGAGTTATAGTTATGAAATAAAATGGTGATTTTATATATTTTCATGAATTTAATTTAATTTTTATAATTTATTTTAGAGTCAATTTCATTGGATTTTTTTTGAAATAAAATAAATAATTTTAAAATAGATATTTAATAGGGGGCCCAATAGGTAGATCGCTACATGTCCTAGGTCAGTGAGGATCGAAGTCTATGCCATTGGGCCATGTGAATCAAGGTTTCTAGGCCAATGGGTCAACCATTTCAAGGCTCATTGGGTATTCATGAATATTTAAATCCAACGACAAATACCCATTAGGCTCAACCACCTAACCACATCAATTCAGTCTTTTTAGAGACACACCCTTTGTGGGTAGGAACATGCTATCAACATCTCATGCATTTACCTAAATCTCTCTCCTCACCACTCAAGTACTATAGGGGCCTAATGGAGAGTAACAACATTTGAGATGAACATTCCTTAGGTCACTAAAGTTAAATAAAATTGAGATACAATGATTTGTACTCTTTTGAAGCTCATGGTGATAGGTTGATGCAGGACTGCCGATGATTCACCCTCTAAGGCGGGAAAGGGTGTGTCTCTAGGGGTGGGGAAAGAGGGCAAAGTAGGTGCTGAAGGCAACAACGCCGGCAGATGCTCGTCGGTGTCAACACAGGCAGGGCACAAGGAGTCCTTCCCATCCACATTTGTCGAGAGAAACCCCAATGCCATCTACACAGCCACTATTACCTGAGCTCACCGACCAATGCAGCAAGTCTTGCGCGCGCGCATCAGGACACACACCCAAGGTGAGACCCAACCCGTCCCACCTAGCTAGGCCCGTCAGCAGAGGAGCAAGAGTGGGAAGGCACTACATGAAGTAAAACAGACAAACAAGGGGAAGAGGGCTAACCTGCAGGTGATTTGGTTGGCCAGAGTAGGGCAAGAGACTCCTCGTATCAGGACAAGGTTGACGGCAACAAGAGCGGTGCGAGCCTGGTGGACGAAAGGCATCACAACAGGAGGCTAGTGATTCCTTGTTCACAGAGGGCATGACGTAGCAGTAACGCGGAAGATAACAAGTTTGGGCCTTGAATCCACAAAACTCAAAACTTGGAGAAGAAACCAACTTCTGAATCCACAGATTCAGAATCTTTAGCCCTTGAGTCCACAAGGGGTCGCCTGAATCCACAAGCAAAAAAGGAGAACTCTCACAGAGGAGAATAGATAATACTTCAAAAAGATCTCCTTCTCAGGTTACAAGGGGGGCCTTTATATAGGCCAAAAAGAAGCTGGGGCGCTCCCAAAAGTAGAATCCTCTAAAGATCCTAGGACAGAGACCATTAATGTCTGACATGACAAAAAGCAGACTCTGCTAACATTGAAAGTTGTTCCCTAAAGAACATTCTAGAAGGATAGAGATATAAAGTACTTTCTAGAGAGAAAGAAGTGACATTAAGTAAGGAGCAGGCTCTATCTGTCCTGAAATGACCTGGGACAGATTGACAACATTTACTGCTGACGCCTGCAGCACATTCCACAAGGAATGTAACATAAAGTAGCCTTCTCAGATGTCAATATCCATTATAACTATATGGGCCTTGTAGTAGTATCACTTTATGGCCCAAATTCGTAGTTGGGCCACTTGACTGACTTTCCTCATTATCATTCTGAGCACTTGGCTACATTAGGGCAGTCCCACATATAGCATTCAGCGTGCACGTCGGCACGTAGGATGGTGTTCGGGGGGAGAGGCTAGTAGTAGCACTAGATGTACTATGAACGAGTTGGGGTGGTGACACAGCCAGATATTTTGGGACTCCTTGCCACGTTCCTAGTTGGAACTAGTGGTGAACTTGTAGATGGTTGCAGCGGCATGAGGACAGGCTCCTTGGACTCGCGGGCACGTCGGGCATGGAGCGTGGTGTCAGGCGTGGAGTGTGGTGTCGGGCGTGGCACGTCGGGCACGACGACTGCAGCTCGTCAGGTGTGGAGCGTGGTGTCGGGCTTGGGGTGAGCAAATGACAAGAGCACCGGTGGGCAACGCGCAGGACCCACGACGGCGGCGTGGCGGCAAGTGACCGAGAATGATGAGGTGGCATTGTCGGTCGGACAGTGCCCCAACCCTCAGGCTTTCCCTCTCCCCCACCCCCCCCTCCTATAATCAAACTTGCAAACAATCCTTCTATTAGAAAAATATTCGGTCCCTTTTAGCGGTGGCTCTCCACCCCCTTATATAGGGCCCACATGGGCCAAGGGTGAAGGGCCACCTGAGAGGCCCAAAAGGCCAAGCCCCCCCTGACGTGAATTAATCGTTGTATAATAAATCACGCAAATTTAAAATTTTTCTAAAACTAGAAAGGACCAATTCTTGGAATTTTAAATGTTTATCAGAGTGAATAAATCAATTATAAATTGATAAAAGATTCCAAAAATAGTGGGAAATTTCCAAGTCAATCACAGGGATGGAATATAATATCAGGTAATATTTCAGAATTTTCCTGAAGGAATATGATTTTTTATGAATTTTTTAACTAAATGATAAATATAATCTATTTAATAAATGCGAAAAGGAAATAAGGCAATGACGTCAGGTGACGTCAGCGCCTGAAGAACACGAATCGGGTGGAAATAGAGTTCCGATCTATGATTCTTTCGTAAGCGATTACTGTGAAATTAATAGATCAAATTTAGTTCTGTAAAAGCCCGAAGAATCGTAACTCAAGTACAAAATAATTTGGATGTTGAAATCGTGCCAAAGATTACTAATTTAAGTGAAACTAAAGTTTAAAACAGGAAAAACAGAGTTTTGGCTTCGCGGCGGCAATCGCCGAAATTCTGCGTGTTCAGAAAAGAAATCGTGCAATGTCCACGGCCTCGAAGGCTCTCCTTGGACAAAGACGATGTGGGTGATCTCTAAAACTTCTTTCGAAGCCCAGAAATCGGTGGAATGGATTGCCAAATCATTTCGGTGGCTGTCACCCGACGGAACAGAAAAATGGTGACTTATGGCCCTCCGGCGACTGTCACTCGATGGAGATTTGTTGGATGGAGGTGGGGCGCGTCTTAGAGGCTTCGTCCTCAAGTCAGCGCAACGAGAGGAGGCCCTTTATCGCATCTGATATGCTCTTAGGAGGTGGCAACTCGTCTCTCGGCGGATCGTCCTCTTTCCAGCGACGGCTTGTTCGTCGATCAAGCGGAGATGATTTCTTCGTTGAATTCACAATCTTTTGTCCAGAATCCTACACCAATTTTGGCCACAATGCTCCGCGAATCGCGTTGACTAAGTTTTTGCCGAATTTTTGGTGATTTTTGCAGCTTAATCGCTCTCCGGAAATCGCGATATCTTTGCCGGTTGTCTGCCTGCAAGAGAGAGAAAGAGGGAGAGATGAAATAAGTACTAAAATGCCCTCAAGCTATGACGTCATAAGGATCATTTTATATCTGTCATTGAGGGGCATTTATGTCATTTATAAAATATGCGGGAAAAAGTAAGGCGCGCGGTTTAATCCCACATCGGTTTTCTAGGCAAGTTTCACGTGCATATATTACGGGCGATTCTTTACCTATCAATAGGTACAAATCACCCACGTGTGTACAAACACTCCTTGCCCCATGCTCGGCTGGCCACCGGTGATGTGGAAGGGGAGTGACGCACACGTCAGCCGCTCGAGCCTTGAGCTCGCGGTCCTTAGCCGCCCAGCGGCTTCGCCTGACTGGGCCTCCGACCCGTTGGCGGGCTTGGTTGGCTGGCGGATATTTTTGCTTTTTTTCATAAATATTTTTTTTTCATTTCTCTCAACAAAATAAAATTATAAAATCATGTAATTAAGCAAAAATTCATATTAATCAACTAGAAACCACTTCTCACGATTTAACATAAAAATAAGTCTATTTATCATGAGTTAAGACTAAAAATATCATCTTACTAAATTATTAACTCATAATAATGAAGACTTATCACCCCTCAACTTAAATCATTGCTAGTCCCTTAGTAATGGAATTAAAAATATAATTATCATTTAGAAATTTCAAACATCATATTTCAATGCACAAAATACAATTAGAAATGATGAACCTCTAGATATTTTGGACTATTTTATCAAGTATTGAATAAAGTTATCAAGCTTTTAAATGTCTAAACACTCCTTGGAATAACAATATAAATTTCATTTCTTCAATCTACATCTTTATCACTTCTTTACTCATAGATATAATTCACAAGATGGTCCAATTATCAATAATCATCCAAGCATAATATTGTTCCTACCTTTCCCTTCCCTATGGCTTGATTTTTAAAGTTTGCACTATATTTCTTCTTCCTCTTTTTTTTTTTTTTCGTGGTGAATAAGCAACTTTTCTTGTAAGCAAATTTCGACAATGAGAATGATGTCTCACACCCACCATGTGTACTCTTCATTTCCAGGGCTTTCACATTATTCACTTATTTTGCAGCAAGTGTTTTTTTTTTTTTCACACTGCTCATTTTTTTTTTCTATTTTTCGAAACAAGTGATTTCTCCTCACAAGTCCTATAGATCAGGGTGTAAAAATCTCTATTAAACTCAAATGATCAATCAAAATTTCTCATCAAGTAAATTCTATCCATCAAGATCATAAAGTGAAAAATCTGTAAAATTAAATTCATGTTATCTATAATGTATCCAAGGAGTATTCCAACATTTCAAGCTATTCAATCATTCTTTTAACTCAATAATAATCATCCTAATATCCTTTGGTATCAATCTATCTAATTGATTTAATTTTTTTGTGCACATAATATAATGTAAAAATTAGATCTGAAAATTATGCCTCTGTTTTAGTTCTGTCAGTTCTGTTTTCAGCAACAATCTATTTGTAAAAATAATAAATCAAAACTATCATTTTCATAACAATAATTCTGAATTTCAACAATATATGCCTAGGGGTTTGAAATGTGAGAAAAGAGTCTCTAAAATTTCAAGTTTCGTACTGTTTTTATAATTTTTTTCTGCTGGTTTTTGACAGTTTGCACTCTGCACTGTTTTCTGTTATTTCTGACAGAACTAAGAAATCAACACTATATTTTTCAAAAAATTGCTCTTATAGATGATGAAAAATTGCCAAAACATGTTCCTGTTCATTCTATAGCATTAAGACTTAATATCTTCATCACCTTACCCCCCAACTTAAATTTGACATTGTCCCCAATGACACAAATTATAGAAAATGTAATTTTCAATCAAGTATGCATATAAATAAAATTAAGCACGAAAATATTGTAATAAAGGATCAAGTTCAGGAACATATAACCTCAGGCTCACTTTTAATTTTTCACTTCGTCTTACACTCCTCCTCTTGCACTTTTATTCTTTTTTTTTTTTTTGAAAGAAGAAAACAATATAGAAAAATAGATGTTGCAAAATTCAACAAAAGTAAAACAATAATTTTAAACAGAACCATGGGTTGCCTCCCATGCAGCGCTGAGTTTAATGTCTCAAGCTGGACACATTAATCTTATTCTCGAATTTCTTTTAATAATAAAATCTCTTTTTCTGCAGGGCATTCATGTTCTATGTAAGGTTTATGTCTCTGTCCATTTACCTTAAAACTATGATCATTTTTAATATCTCTAATCATTACAGCTCCATGATCATATATTTCTTCCACCACATAAGGTCCTATCCATTTTGATTTCAATTTTCCTGGAAATAGTTTCAGTCTAGAATCATATAACCATACTTTTTGTCCAACTTCAAAAATTTTTCTGCTGATATACCTATCATGAAAGATTTTAGTTTTTTCCTTATAAATTCTATGATTTTCGTAAGCTTCATTCCTTAACTCCTCTAATTCATATAGCTGAAAAATTCTATGCTCACCAGCTGATTTTTCATCCATACATAGTTTTTTTATAGCCCATAATGCATTATGTTCTATTTCCACAGAAAGATGACATGGTTTCCCAAAAATGAGACGAAATGGAGACATACTTATGGGATTTTTATAAGCTGTTCTATATGCCCATAATGCATCTTGTAATTTCGTGGGCCAATCCTTCCTATCTGATCTCACTATTTTTCTCAAAATTCTCTGAATTTCTCTATTTGTTACTTCAGCTTGCCCATTTGTTTGAGGATGATATGGAGTGGCTACTCTATGGTGTACTTCATTTTTTTTCAATAGTTATCTAAAATGTCTATTTGTAAAATGTGTTCCTCCATCACTAATGATCACTCTAGGACATCCTAATCTTGAAAAATATTTTCCTGCATAAATTTCATCACGATTTTATAATCATTAGTTCTAGTAGGAATAGCTTCCACCTATTTAGACACATAATCAACAGCAAGCAAGATATATTTATATTTTTTAGCTGATAGGAATGGCCCCATGAAATCTATACCCCATACATCAAAAATTTCAACAACTAACATACTACTCATAGGCATTTCATCTCTTTTATTTAAGTTACCTATAGATTGGCATGAAATGCATGTTTTACTAAATTCAATAGCATCTCTAACTATTGTAGGCCAATAAAAACCACATTGAAAAATTTTCGCAACTATTTTTCTACTAGAAAAATGTCCTCCACAGTTAGATGAATGGCACATTTTAAGAATGCTATGATATTCTTCTTCAGGAACACATCTCCTAAGAATTTGATCATTACCCAAGTAATATAAATCAGGATCATGCCAAAAATAATTTTTAATCTTAGCAAAGAAATGATTTTTTCTATTCTTTTCCCAATGTTCTGGAATTTTTCTAGAAACCAGAAAATTAACAATATGTGCATACCATGGTGATGGTTGATGTTGAGCTCTCATCAATTGCTCATCTGGAAATGCATCTTGTAAAGGTGCTGTATTTGTTCCTATATCACTCAATCTAGAAAGATGGTCAGTAATAACATTTTCGAAACCTTTTTTATCTTTTATTTCCAAATCAAATTCTTGCAACAATAATATCCATCTTAATAAATGTGGCTTTGCATCTTTTTTATTAAGCAAATATTTTAATGCTGCATGATCAGTATAAATGATGATTTTAGCTCCTAAAATATATGATCTAAATCTTTCTAATGAAAATACTACAGCTAATAACTCTTTTTCAGTTGTGGTTTATAATTTAATTGAGCATCAGAAATAGTTTTGCTATCATATGAAATAACTATGGGTTTTGACTCTTTTCTTTGTCCTAAAATAGCTCCTACTGCATAATTTGATGCATCACACATTATTTCAAATGGAAGAGACCAATCAGGAGCTTGTAAAATAGGTGCCTCAGTAAGTAATCATTTTATTTCAGAAAAAGATTCAAAACATTTCTCATCAAAATTAAAAGGCACATCTTTAGATAATAATATGGTGAGAGGTTTAGAAATTTTTAAAAAATCTTGAATAAATTTTCTATAATAACCTGCATGTCCCAAGAAAGATCTAATCTGTTTTACTGAATTTGGGGGTTGTATTTTAGGTATTATATCAATTTTCACTTTATCTACCTCCAAACCTCTTTCACTCACAATATGTCCCAACACAACTCCTCTAACCATAAAATGTGATTTCTCCCAACTCAAAACTAATTTTTTTTCTATACATTTCTTCAGCACATGGTGTAAATGGTTTAGGCATTCATGAAATGATTCACCAAAAACCGAAAAATCGTCCATAAAAATTTCCATGCATTTTTCAGTCATATCAGAAAAAATAGACAACATACATCTTTGAAATGTAGCTGAAGCATTACATAATCCAAAGGGCATGCGTTTAAAAGCAAAAGTACCAAATGGACAAGTAAAAGTCATTTTTTCTTGATCTAAAGGATTTATATAAATTTGATTATAACCAGAATATCCATCTAGAAAACAAAAGAATCTTTTTCCAACTAGTTTTTCAAGAATTTGATCAATAAATGGTAAAGGAAAATGATCTTTTCTAGTTACTGAATTTAATTTTCTGTAATCAATATAAACCCTCCAACCAGTGGTTAATCTTGTTTGTATTTCCTCCCCATTTTCATTTTTTATAACTGTGATTCTTGATTTATTTGATACCACCTGTGTAGGACTAACCCATTTACTATCTAAAATAGGATAAATAATATCAGCAGCCAACCATTTTAAAATTTCCTTTTTTACCATTTTCATCATGTTAGGATTTAATCTTCTTTGTGGTTCTCTACTTGGTTTAGCTTCTTCCTCTAAATATATATTATGTATGCACACATTCATATCAATGCCTCTAAGATCATCCATTTTCCAACCAATAGCTTTCTTATTTTTTCGAATTACTTCTATTAATTCTTCCTCTTACTCATTATTCAAATCAGTTGCAATAATGACAAGGAATGAGTTATTTTCCTCCAAAAATACATATTTTAAATTAGAGGGAAGAGGTTTTAGCTCTAAATTCATGTGATCTTCTTCCTTCTTCTCCCCTAAATTGATGTTTTTGATTTCTTTTAATTCTTCCATCACACAATCATCAATAATATCTGGGCCATCATAATCATCTAAAAATTCTATGGTATGACAATCATACACTTGAGATTTCTTAAGATCATTTGATACCTCAAAGATTTTAATTTCTACTGATTGATCTCCACATGAAATTTTTACAATATCTGTGGGGAAATCAATATTCATCTTTGTTGTATGCAAGAATGGTCTCCCTAAGATGATTGGGGTGTCATAAAATTGTCCATTAAAATCCATTTCCAGCACTACAAAATCAGTTGGAAATTTACATCCTTTCACTGTTACTATCACATTTTCTAAAATTCCTTTAGGATTTTTAATTGATCTATCAGCAAATTGTAATGTGACAGTAGATGGTTTAAGGTCAGAAATATTAAATTTATCACAAATACTTGCAGGCAATAAATTAATATTAGCACCGGTATCAAGTAATACATTTTGAAAAATAAATCCAGCAATATCACACGAAATTAAAGGAGCACTAATATCTTTTGATTTATATGGAACTTGATTTAATAATAAAGCACTAGCATGCATAGATAATTTTTCTACTCTAGGTGCTCTTTTTGGTGTACACATTTCTTTTAAAACTCTAGCATATTCAAGAATATGTTCAATTGCAGTAAGTAAAGGAAGACTAATTTGCACATCTTGTAAAATTTTCTTTATTTCTTCATTATGTTCCTTTTTCTTTCTTTGTCTAGGTTCTAGAGCTTTAGAAAATTGAATTTTCGTTCTTTCTTTCAGATTTTCATTGGTAGAATCTAAAAGTTCTTCATTTTCTTCTTCTTGATTTTGTTTTGGACTGTCCGCCTTTTCCTCTTCTTTTACTATTTGGGGATAAGGATTAGGCAAAATTTTTCCACTCCTTAATGTATTTACTGTCCTAATATTATCATTTCGTGGGTTTTTTCCTAGGTTCATACTACTAGACTCTCCTTACTGAAATCCAACAATTGGGCATTTTCCTAGATTTTCTATGGTTTGACTAGGTAGTTGTCCCTCTTCTCTCATATTCCCAAGAGCCTCTATAATTTGTTTTTGTTACAATATTATTTGATTCATAGTTTGCTACATCATTTGACTCATTTGCTGCATCATTTCCATAGCATTAGGTTGAGTATGAGAGGGCTGAATTTTCTGAAATCTGTTTTCTTGTTTTGGACGAAATTCAGAATTTAAATTGGGTCTAAGTGCTTCTAGATTTTGAATATTATTTGGGTCTCTCCATTAAAAGTTATTCCTCATATTATGATTATAAGAATTAGGAAAAGACTTCTTATTTCTATTAAAACCGTGGGTTACTTGTACTTGTTCTTGCATACGCTGAAATGATTGATCTAAATTATAACATTGAAATTCGGAATGCTCATTTTCACCATGCATAGGATATGAATTATTTGAACTAAATGGAGGATTAGGAAGCTTCTGAAAATTCTCAATAAATACATCAAGTTTATCTAACTTTTTATTAATTGGATTAACCTCATTTCTTAGATTAGATTCATCTTGATGATGGAATTCATACATTCCTCTCCTCTTATCCTTATCATATAACTCAAAAAAGGCTTGATCTCTCAAATTTTCACTTAAATTTTCATAAAGGCTATAAATTTTATCAGGGGTTTTCTCCATAAATACTCCACATATAGAATCAACCATATTCCTATGTTGTTCTAGTAATCCATCATAAAAAATTCTATTGAGTTGCCACTTAGGTATAGCATGATGAGGATATTTTCTAAGTAAATCTTTGAATTTTTCCCATGTTTCATGCAAAGTTTCTCCTGGCCTTTGAGCAAAACTCCATATATGTTTTCTCATATTTTGAGTTTTTCCTAAAGGGTAAAATTTTCGAAGAAAAGCCTGTTCTATATCTTTCCAACTAGTTAATTCTCTATCTAAGGTAGATAGCTAATAACTAGCCTTATCCCTAAGTGTATGAGGAAATAATTTCATCTTAATAATTTCCAGTGTAACTTGAAGGAGATTAACTAAATCACATACCATATGAAATTTTTCTAAATGCTGATGAGGCTCTTCTAAAGGTAATCCATGAAAATTAGGAAGTATTTGGAAAATTCTAGATTTATTTCAAATTTAACAGTGGGTGCCAATAGAACTCTAATATTAGATGCTCTTTGAAATGAATCAGGGTTATAATGATTTTTCATGGCCATAGGATTGTTCTCAGTTTGACCTGTGCTACCTTCAGGATCCATCGAAATTAATTTTTCTTTAGAATTTTTAGTTTTAGGCAAAATAATGAGAGGATTCTCTAGTCTTGGATGTAAGGATCTTCTACCATGTATAAAAATAAATAAATTTGAGACAAAAATTTAATAACCGTTACCCTCCTTCAGTTTGCTCTTATCTTTGCTCTGTTGCTCTTCGTGCTACTCTCTTTTTATTTTTCTGTAAGACAAAAATAAAAACAAGAGTTATATTTTTTTATATTCTAAAAGAAAAATAAAAAATTACCAAATATCATGTCATACATCCCTAGCAATGGCGCCAAAATTTGACGTGAATTAATCGTTGTATAATAAATCACGCAAATTTAAAATTTTTATAAAACTAGAAAGGACCAATTCTTGGAATTTTAAATGTTTATCAGAGTGAATAAATCAATTATATATCGATAAAAGATTCCAAAAATAGTGAGAAATTTCCAAGTCGATCATAGGGATGTAATATAATATCAGGTAATATTTCAGAATTTTCCTGAAAAAATATGATTTTTTATGAATTTTTTAACTAAATGATAAATATAATCTATTTAATAAATGTGAAAAGGAAATAAGGTAATGACGTCAGGTGATGTCAGCGCCTGAAGAACACGAATCGGGCGGAAATAGAGTTTTGACCTACAATTCTTTCGTAAGCGATTACTGTGAAATTAATAGATCAAATTTAGTTCTGTAAAAGTCCGAAGAATCGTAACTCAAGTACGAAATAATTTGGATGTTGAAATTGTGCCAAAGATTACTAATTTAAGTGAAACTAAAGTTTAAAACAGGAAAAACAGAGTTTTGGCTTCGCGGCGGCAATCGTCGAAATTCTGCATGTTCAGAAAAGAAATCGTGCAATGTCCACGGCCTCGAAGGCTCTCCTTGGACAAAGACGATGTGGGTGATCTCTAAAACTTCTTTCGAAGCCCAGAAATCGGTGGAATGGATTGCCAAATCATTTCCGGTGGCTGTCACCCGGCGGAACAGAAAAATGGTGACTTATGGCCCTCCGGCGACTGTCATTCGATGGAGATTTGCTGGATGGAGGTGGGGCGCATCTTAGAGGCTTCGTCCTCAAGTCAGCGCAACGAGAGGAGGCCCTTTATCGCATCTGATATGCTCTTAGGAGGTGGCAACTCGTCTCTCGGCGGATCGTCCTCTTTCCGGTGACGGCTTGTTCGTCGATCAAGCGGAGATGATTTCTTCGTTGAATTCACAATCTTTTGTCCAGAATCCTACACCAATTTTGGCCACGATGCTCTGTGAATCGTGTTGATTAAGTTTTTACTAAATTTTTGGTGATTTTTGCAGCTTAATCGCTCTCCGAAAATCGCGATATCTTTGCTAGTTGTCCGCCTGCGAGAGAGAGAAAGAGGGAGAGATGAAATAAGTACTAAAATGCCCTCAAGCTATGACGTCATAAGGATCATTTTATATCTATCATTGAGGGGCATTTATGTCATTTATAAAATATGTAGGAAAAAGTAAGGCGCGCGGTTTAGTCCCACATCGATTTTTTGGGCGAGTTTCACGTGCATATATTACGGGCGATTCTTTACCCATCAATAGGTACAAATCACCCGCGTGTGTACGAACACTCTTTGCCCCACGCCCGGCTGGCCACCGGTGACATGGAAGGGGAGTGACGCACACGTCAGCCGCTTGAGTGCCTAGCTTGTGATCCGCTTCACTAGCCGCTCGAGCCTCGAGCTCGCGGTCTGGTCCTTAGTTGCTTGAGCCTTGAGCTCGCGGTCCTTAGCCGCCCAGTGGCTCCGCCCGATTGGGCCTCCGACCCGCTAGCGGGCTCGGTTGGCCAGATATTTTTGCTTTTTTCATAAATAGTTTTTTTTTTCATTTCTCTCAACAAAATAAAATTATATAATCATGTAATTAAGCAAAAATTCATATTAATTAACTAGAAACCACTTCTCACGATTTAACACAAAAATAAGTCTATTTATCATGAGTTAAGACTAAAAATATCATCTTACTAAATTATTAACTCATGATAATGAAGACTTATCACCCCCCAAGTGATGTAGTCTCGGGTGGGCCTTTCTCTCTAATGGGCCTAAACGACGGTGGCCCCAAAAGAAAAGGGGTGAGGAGAGTAAGGACCAGCTCCTCCCATTGGGCGCACACAGATGGCCCAAAGGAGGAGGTAATAGGATGGGCGAGGGCGAAAATGGAGTGGGCTGTCCCTTCTTGCCAAGGACCCGATGTGGGCCCAAGGGGTGGGAAGCCCCTCAAACGGTGTAGTGGAACATGGGGTTCCTTGTCCTTGCTCGGGTTCTACAATCTAGTTGACAGCGTGGGGCTAGGGTCTCCTTTGTCGCCTCGGCCTTGTGCTGTGGTGGCGATGAGTCTTGTTTGCCACCATAGGCTCTTGGTTGACATACATACACAAATGTTGAAGAGTTCTCTAGTTTCTTCTTAGACTTTCTCCCTTTTTATGTTGATTATTTTTTAATCATTATTTTTCTTAAAAATTGTTCAGCCAATTTCAAAAGTCTTACCATTAATATTAATGCATGGTAATGACCTCAATCCCTTTTTGTACTTCAAAATTTTTGAGTGATTCCTCCATTTCTTTTAAATTTTAAATTAAAAACTTATTTCTTATTAGTAAATAATTTTACTTTTGAGCTCAAGTCTAGATAAGTACATTTAATCTATCATTTTATCGACGCAAGTTTTCTCATGTACACTAATATTAAAATTTTGATACTTATACATTAAAGATATAATACTATATTTTAAGATGAGTTCCAACATATATGAAATTAAATTAATCTCAAGGATAAAATTATTAAATTTGACTTTTCAATTGATAGGATTTCGAAATCATTTAATATGAGCTCTCATCACATATGAAATTAGACAAATATTCAATAAATAAATTTTTACATTTGTAACCCCAAAAAGCAAGGGCATAAATAATCTCTTTTCAGATACTTACAAAACTTGTTTGACAAACTTATTTGTGTTAATCCATATAACAAAGTTTTGATATACATTATATTCATCCACACAATCAACACAAAAAATTTACATTAGCACAAATAAATAGACCTATTTCAAAGTACATGTTAAATCATTCAAAATATTCATTCATACATTTATTTTTCACTCTCAATTAGTGTTCTCCCAAAGTATGTGCACTTATTTAATTTTTTCAGTTTTCAAAATTTCTCTCACTTTTTGTAATATTAAAAAATATACATTTAAATCCTAGGAGGAGAGTTCAAATAAAAAGGGATAAGCTTTATTCAAAGTGAAAGTCATGGGAAAACAATGTGATTTGAAAAATGGTCTTCAATATCTCAAATCCTTTCTTCCATTACCTTGAGATGTTGCTCCACGTTCAAAATTTTTATTAAAATTTTCAACTATGAGAATAATGTGTTAAGAAAAGTGAGTGCTTGAGATAAATAATTTGGGGTGGAATATAGATGATAGTGTCATTAGTCATCAATTTGAATTCAATCTATTCTACGAATAGTAGATTTGTCAATGATATCTTGGGGATGATAGCTAATTGACTATTTCTTAGATGTATCTATATAAAAATATTAGAAGATTCATGTAATAATAAGTCAAGAGGGAGAATAAGATCATATTTGTGTATTATTTTCATCTGGTCAAAAAATATAATATTGAAATTAATTAATATCCTATGTAATGTAGTATAAGATAAAATAATTTTTTTGAAGATCTTGTCATATGCTCTACTTTTGTGTTAGGGAATATGACTATCAAGAAATTGATAACTTGATGGGATACTCACAGCTGAAATGACTTTGTACTGTGTACATTTTCATTCTACATTTTGGTCAACAAGGATAAGAAAGTATTGACGGTGACTTTGTCAATGATGAGAGGAGGGCCTAATAGTATATCAAGAGCTGAGTTAATATGTGAGGAGAAAGTTCTATGAGTGCCTTTGACATAAATAGAAACTTTTGTAGATGTCTTAATGATATTGTTACAAAATAATCTCATGAGGTTTGGATAATTTCAATAAGATCAAATTCAAGATTTTAAGTCTAAGAGCATTAAAATGTCTTTTCATGCCAATCTACTATGATTAAAAAAATAATAAATCAATTAGCTTGTACTAAAAAACTTTTCTTTCTTTAAATGATTAGAGATACTAACTTCTAATTCTACAATGTAGAATAATAAAGAGAAGTATTGAGGAGAGGTAACAATGTTGGATTGACCTTTGTTCATGAGAATTTGACTTTTGTGTCATTGGCTTGAAGTTACTTTTGTTGGAGCCATGAATACATCATATTTTAATGATGACAAAATCACTTAAGGTTAATTAAGAAGAATCACACTAAATAAATTATGCTTCAGCAATATACATGCATTGTTGAAAGATTTATGCATCATAAATAAATATATACCAACTATGATGTAATATGTGATATCTTACATATGGAGCATTAATGTCATGATATTAAGTATGTAATTGATAAGCTAATTAGTGAATGAACATCTCATGTTATGAATCTAAGTATGTGAATCATAAGATTATGAAGAATTTATTATATTATATGTTGTTGTGTGAAAATATTATTATTTGTAGAAATCATGACAACAAAAAGAGTAATGATTTCACCAAGTAAATCACTTGTGATGTTAATTTGTATGTTATTTCGACCTTATTTGAAATCTCTTTGGTTGTCTCACAACTTGGCACATAGTTAAATTCAACAATATGAATAGTAATTCAAAAAATATTTATTAAACTTACATTTAATGTAAATTTCTACTTTTCTATAGATTCATCATCAAATTTTTGTGGTCATTTAGTAATTAGTTTTAAGATTTTTTATCCTTGAACTATATCATAAATTTTAACCTTGGTTTTCCTAAATGTATAGTTAATTTCATCAATCATATGTGACATAGGGTTTGAGGCTTTAGTGGTTTCACTAGCCATTAGATCTACTCCTTGAGATGTGTGAATATCTGTGAATCAAAGTGAGCTCTAATACCAATTGTAAGATCTAAAGGGATATGTGAAATATCAAGAGGGAAGATGAATTGATTTTTCTATCATCTTAAATTTTCTTTTTGAGGGTGAATGTGTCAACACATGTTCTAACTCTATTTTTTTAAAAAAATCTTTTTATGGGCTTTATTTCTCTCTCCTTTTTTTACTTTTCTCACAATTTTCTCTATCACACAAAGAAGACTCTACTAGTTCACCCCTCACTTGACTACTACTCTCAAAAGATACTTCCTCTCATATTTCACTATTTTCACAAAAATACATATTAAAATTTATGAGATTAGTGGCTCAACAATTTAAAGTTGATATTTTGTAGAGATCTAGCCCTTTTAGGTCAACATGGGCTCAGAGCATGTCGTGTCTTTGCCCACAACCTTTCTCCCTACAACTTAATTACCTTAGAGTATGAAAGAGAGCTAGCTTGATTGTGTAGAATGATTGTTTTGATCACTAGTAGTTGGCTAAGATGGATGAAACACTTCTATGCAAAATTGAAGTTTATAATGAAGTTTCTTGATTGTAGAGATGATTGATTGATATAGACCATTATGGAAGAGTTTTTCTTTGAGTTCCTTAGCTTCTCTTCTTTATTGATTATTGTCATTCAATGCTTTCCTGATTTGAACTCAAGAGATAAACAAAAAAAGGTTAGTTCAAATCCTTAACATTTTTCATAACGTGTTGTAACAACTTTAGACCATTTAAAATCACATAACTTGCTATTCCTTTATTCATTTGATTTGAAATTTGAACTAAATATTTTTCTCTTATAGAAAATTAACTTTGCTATTGAGGTTGATTCCAAATTTGAAAGTTTAGTGATAACTCTCAATATTTACATGATAATGTCCTTAGTGTTTCTGTGATTTATGCTTTAATTTTAATTAAAATGCTTGTAGAATACTTTAAATTAGAAAAGTTAGATTTAAAATGATTTATATGATTTTACTGTTAATTTCTAAGAATTACATGAAGAAATCAGTCATGTAATATGATGAAAATATTTCTCACATGTCTTTATATTTTATATTATTTTTGAGAATATTTCTACATTTATTCTGATTTTATAGACATATTAAGGAAATTTGAGAAAAATCATTACATTCAGAAAATCAGTGAAAATCCTGAAAAATCGACAAAAAGCACACCGGATGATCAATTGATTCTCCAGAGAGAAATTCGCCAAGTAAAATTGGCAAAATTGAGGCCATTCAAAGGTGGCCCAAACCAAGGAATTTGATGCAACTGAGTTTCTTGGGCTTGTCAGGCTATTACCACAAGTTTGTGAAGGGATTTGCTACTAGCAATGTACTACTCAAAATGCAAGGTTTGACTATTTCCCAAGACTTCTTACCACTTTCCCTTAGAAGTGTGGATGTCATTCTTGGGATGCAGTGGTTAGTAACACTTGGATGGGTGCATTCCCACTTCAATCTTGAGTTTTTGGTCTCGAATGAGTCTTTACCCATGGGAGATCCTCAACTCAAAGAAAAGCCCTTATTTTTATGCAATTCAGTCGGTGAACTGTCAAATGAAGAGATTGAAGTGAATGATCCGAAGGAGCAGTCACGGAAATCTCGTAATGTTGTTTTATTACTAGTAATGACTTCGGTCATCACTCGTTCTTATAGAGTTATAAGTTAGAGAGTTATGGAGTGAGGCTTTGCTGATTGAGAACACCTCTTGTAAAAAGCACATTTTTGTTTATAAATTGAGGGGTCCTAGACCCTGGGAGATACACCCAACTCAAAGTTGGGGGGATCGAATGCTATTATCACACGAGCCCAGGCATGTGAGAATAGATTCAATGCATGTCATTTTTATAGTTTATAATTGTTTAAAACAAATGAAAAATCAAATCTTTTCAAGGTTTTTGTGTTAATAGTGGACACACAGATTGCGGCAACAAATACGACAATTACTTGTAACAAATTGGCAAAATATGCTCAAATGAAGATTGGAAAGGTGTTTCCGGAGAGGAAGAAGGCATCCTCGATTACCCCCCTCTCGGATCAAACCCCTCTTTTCCGGTCGCTACAGACGTCGGATTTCGCCCAATCCGTCCATCTGATACAAAAGATGGATTTTGTCCAAATTTCCCCCTCATTCAGCTGCTATAGAGGCTGAATTTCTTCTAAAAATCTTCCCCATTCTTCACCCGATACAAACGGTGAAGAATTTCTTTCTAGGATCCTTCTCCGGACGCCGCGGTACACTCGGAGTCGAATCACCTTTGCTGCTCGATTTCAGCGAGTGACAGTTGCTGGGATTGTCAACCATCGATTGGAGAAGGTGTAGGAAACCAATCGATGCACTAAGCCTACACAAATCAATCGTATTTGGGCAGAAATCTGATCGATGACTACGTCACCCAATTCTTCCGTAAACTTTAATTTATGTTCATTTTACTATTTTTAGATTCAAATAATACATCTTTTGATCCTTCATCATGTTTTGAACAAAAGCCTTTTTCTATTAATTTCTTATTTCTATCATTGTGGCTTTGGTTTGATCCATTTACGTGTCAACACATTTCTGTCGACCACGAATTTGGGGCTGTTCTTCGCAGGTTGATGTCAACTGATGTCAATAACCCTCAAATTCACAATTTTAGCTTATTTCATTATAATTTGGCAGAAAATAATTAAAAAATATAATATATCAAATAAAAATCATAAATAATTAATAGTATTTCATCTTCCTTGTGATCGACTTGGAAAATCCACTAAAAATATTTCTTTATTAAGAATTGCCTCATTTTCCAGAATTTATAAATTTTAAATTTGCTGAATTTTCTTAGCAATGACAGAAAATAGTCAGACAAATTTTGGCACTATTGCTAGGGAAGATTGTTAGTTTTATTTCTTATTTATGATTCATTTGAGTAAAATAAAAAAAAAACTTTTCATTGAATAAGAGATAAAAAATATAAAAACAATAAAAAGATTTCATAATCTTTCTTTATATGATCTGTTCTTATTTATCTTTCTAGTTTATCATTATCATATTTTGTGTTGTGGATGTTAGGTAGAAGATCTTTGAACCTAAATTTAGAATTTTCTGAATTTAGAGGAAAAAGGGTTTCTTCAAGAAAATCTAAAAAAATGAATCCTCAAAATGTAGGTTCCCAAAATCTCAATCAACCTAGGTTATTGAAGGATAATTTTACTCCCTATGCATGTGAAGACTTACTACAAAATTCTGTTTGTGCTAAAGAGATTAAACCTAGTGTTTTCCAATACTACCTACTTTTTATGGGCGTGAACATGAAGATCCTTATGCTCATCTTAGAGAATGTCAAAGAATTTATGCTACTATTAAAGATGTTGATGATTCTATGAGATTGACTTTATTTCTATTTTCTTTAAAGGATGAAGCTAGTTATTGGTTTTCCACCCTAGATGAAAACAATAGGACATGGGCTACATTATTGCAAGATTTTTTGAATAGATTTCACTCTAGAGGAAAAACCAAAACTATGAGGAAAGTTATTCTAGATTTTTCATAAAATTCAGTAGAAACATTTCATGAAGCATGGGGTAGAATGAAAGATTTAATGAGAAAATGTCCTCACCATGGCACTGCTAAAAGTCAAATAGTTGAAATGTTTTATGATGGATTACTTCCTCCTTTTAAGTAAATGGTAGATGGAGTATGTGGTGGATTATTTTTGAATAGAAGTGAGGATGATGCATATATAGTTTTAGAAAATTTGAGTGAAAATTCAATGAATCAAGCTTTTGCATCTAATTATGATAGAACTTCATCTAAGAGGGGAGGAATGTACGAAATGAGAAACTTTGAAGATAAGGAATTAAGATATGATTTAAAAGAAATTAAACAGCAAATGAATGATATGAAATCATTGTGTGAAAAATTTGATGTGGTTATGACAAATAAAAATTTTGATTTTTCTAATATGTCATATTCTGGTTGTTCCTTATGTGGTGATAGGATGCATCATGAAAATCATTGTCCTCATGTTGAACAAACAAAACCATCAAATATAGAAGAAGTTTAAGCTACATATGGATATCCTAGATTTGGTGCTCCTTTCAATGAACACAACCCTAATTGGAGGAATCACCCAAATTTTTCATAGAAGAATCCAAATAATATTCAAAATCTAGAAGCTTTGAAATCTCAATTTTCTTCAAATAAACCTATTGAAAATAAATTTAGATCTAATCATATGCCTCCTACTTATTCATCTAATATTTCACCTGTGCAAATCGATCCTTCCATGAGTATGTTGCAGTAAATGATGGCTCAAATGATGCAAAGTCAAATGAATTTTCAACAAGAGATGTAACACAAGTTTGAGCAATAGTAACATCAATTTCAAGAAAATATGATGCAAATAGAGAAAAGAATAACATAAAATTCAACAAAAAGAGAAAAAAGTCAATTAGGTCAACTTTCAAGTAGGACTTTACCAAATCCAAAGAGTCAATAGCAAAAATTTCAGCAAGGAGAATCCAGCTAGTCAAACAAGTACAAAACACCTCAAAATGAACAACTGAAGGCAGTCATTACTTTAAGGAGTGGAAAAATTCTCAACGATCCATATGAAGAAAAAGAGATTGTACAAAAGAGAGATGAAACATTTGAAGAGCTAGAAGGAGCTGAAGAAAAAGAAGAACCACCAAGTGTAGAAGATGAAGAAAAAGATCAACATCAAGAATTTAGAAACATTATGGATGAATCTCTACCAAAGTACAAGAGTGTTCCTTTTCCAAATGCACTGAAATCAAAATAGAAAAAAAAATCTGAGTTCAATGCAAATTTGATGAAAATTTTTCAAGATGTTTACATCAAAGTTCCTCTTTCGCAGGTTGTGGAGGACATTCCAGCATATGCAAAATTTTTGAAAGAACTTTACACACCGAAGAGAGCACCAAGGACTGAAAAATTATCCGTTCATGCAAGTGCCATTTTGTTGAATCAAATGCCACAAAAGCCAAAGGACCCAGGTGCACCTTTAATTTATTGTAATATTGGTGGATTTATTTTCAAGAATGCATTGCTAGATTTAGGTGCTAGCATTAATTTATTACTTGCTTTAATTTGTGAATATTTTCAGATTTCAAATTTCAAATCATCTTCTATTATGCTTCAATTTGCAGATTTATTAGTAAAAAGTTCAAAAAGAATGTTAGAAGATGTAGTAGTAATAGTGAAAGGATGCTCATTCCCTACTAATTTTATTGTTTTAGAAATGAATTCACATACTGAATTGAGTGAAATGCCTATTATTTTAGGTAGACCATTTTTGAATACAACTCAAATGAATATTGATGTCCCCACAGGAATAGCAAAAATCAAATGTGGAGATGAAGTAGTAGAAATTCAAATTCTTGAAAGGGCACAAAATTTATAAAATGAGGAAAAATTTCAGTGTCATTCTATAGATTGTATCAAAATTTTGCTGACTATTTTCTGTCGTTGCTAAGAAAATTCAGCAAATTTAAAATTTATAAAATTTGGAAAATAAGGAAATTCTTAATAAAGAAATATTTTTGGTGGATTTTCCAAGTCGATCATAGGGAAGATGAAGTACTATTAATTATTTATGATTTTTATTTGATATATTATATTTTTTAAATTATTTTCTGGCCAAATTATAATGAAATAAGCTAAAATTGTAAATTTGGGGGTTATTGACGTCAGCTGACATCAACTTGCGAAGAATAGCCCCAAATTCGCAGTCGACGGAAATACGTTGACACGTAAATGGATCAAACCAAAGTCACAATGATGGAAATAAGAAATTAATAGAAAAGGGCTTTTGTTCAAAACATGATGAAGGATCAAAAGATGTATTATTGGAATCTAAAAATAGTAAAAATGAATAGAAATTAAAGTTTATGGAAGAATTGGGCGGCATAGTCGTTGATCAGATTTCCACCCAAATACGATCGATTTGTGTAGGATCAGTGCACCTATTGGTTTCCTACACCTTCTCCAATCGATGGTTGACAATCTTAGTAATTATCACTTGCTGAAATCTAGTAGCGAAGGTGATTCGACTCCAAGCTGGCTGCAACGTTCGGAGAAGGATCTTTAGAAGAAATTCTTCACCGTTTGTATCAGGAGAAGAATGGGAAATATTTATGGAAGAAAGTCAGCCTCTGTAGCGGCTGAATGAGGAGAAAATTTGGACGAAATCTATCTTTTGTATTGGATGGATGGATTGGGCGAAATCGAGCATCTGTAGCGGCCAGACAAGAGGGGTTTTGATTTGAGAGTGGGGTAGAATAATCGAGGATGCCTTCTTCCTCTCCGAAAACACCTTTTCAATCTTCCTTTGTGCAAATTTTTCTGATTTGTTACAAGTAATTGTCCTATTTGTTGCTGTAATTTGTGCGTCCACCGTTAACACAAAAACCCTAAAAAGATTTGATTTTTTGTTAGTTTTAAATGATTATAAAATATAAAAATGACATACATTGAATTATAACATAATTTCCAATTGATTTTTGTCAATTTACTTGGCGAATTTCTCTCTGGAGAATCAATTGATCATCCGGCATGATTTTTGCCGATTTTTCAGGATTTTCATTGATTTTCTGAATTTAATGATTTTTCTCAAATTTCCTTAATATGTCTATAAAATCAGAATAAACGTAGAAATATTCTCAAAAATAATATAAAATATAAAAATATGTGAGAAATATTTTCATCAAATTATATGACTGATTTATTCATGTAATTTTTAGAAATTAACATTAAAATTATATAAATCATTTTAAATCTAACTTTTCCAATTTAAAGTATTTTGCAAGCATTTTAATTAAAATTAAAGCATAAATCACAGAAACACTAAGGACATTATCATGTAAATATTGAGAGTTACCGTTTTGGTTGTCATTTTCTCTATGTAAGTAGTCAACATGTCACCATCTAGTTTTCAGGTTCAAGACTTACAAAAACCTTTTTATATTTTGAACATTTTTTTAATGATTTGAGTGACTAAAATAAAATGGTTGTACTTAAATGGTTAGTTATTAAAAATAAATGAATCAAAATAATAAATATAATTTACCTTGTCCCATTTTCTTCTTTTAATAGTTTTTACAAAAAATATTTATTTTTATAAATGTAGCACTTCACCTATTCATCAAACATCTTAATATCAAGGTTTAATTCTTTAGATTAAGTAGTTAGTTATAATCTCATGAGATGAATAATTAAAGTAAATACTTATAACATAATAAACAGTTAGCATATGCTCTTGGATAATGTTTACCTTCAATAATATATTTTCTCATAAAATGTAATATCAAAAAAATTATGCCCAAGTGTACGAATAGGTTTACCCAAAATAAATATAAGTAATGTCACCGTGGGTTGACACTAGAAGATGAACATTGTGTGCTTCAGATTTCATTAGTAGATGTGAATGTATACTTTTGATGCTTTTCTTCTTGTTGTTGGTTGCTAATTGTGTAGCTTGAAGGCTTCAATGTTGAATAGGAAAAAGAGAAAGTTAAGCAATTTTGATTATTGATTTTGATAGATGTGTAGACTTTAGATGCTTGTCTACTTGATGTGAGTTTAAAACACTTGAATAGAGACGGAGAATACTTAGAAGAATAAAGATAAACATTATGAAATTAGTTTTTTATTAGAAATTAATCATTTTATAAGTAAATTATGTATGAGCTTATTATAGATTTTCCAAGATCTTTCAATATCTATTGATAATGTTTGATTCAAATATAGTTTAATTCAAAACCAACATGAAACTAATATGACATACTGATAATGTTTGATTTTTATTAGAAAGTGAGATAATTTTTGATAATATTTCATTGCATTATTTTTTGTAAAAAAGAAGTAGAACTGATTAAAAATATGTTTTCTAACATTGGATTATTTTTTGGTAAAATTTAGTAATTTTTAATGAATTGTTTCATGTGAAAATGATTTTATAAAATAATTAGAAATAAAATAAAATATTTATTTGTTACAAACCACTATTGGGCCACCACTTTGCTGCCTGAGATAATAGGGACCAGTGTGTGAATTAGTGAGTGCATACAAGGTTTGGATAGGATTTGAATGAGATGATTGATTGGTTTCTCATGATTTTTAGATTTGATAGTAATACAACTCAATTCGACACTATCGGAAGCACCACATTGCCAACTGTCATCAAGTGAGGGAGCATGCACAAATCACAAAAGGATAAATTTATTACGATGTAAAGGGTGAAATTACGACAAACAGATTAGATAGCTCTTAGCTCACCACATGAAAAGGATATGGACACAAAAAATGATTATTATCAGGTAAAAATAGTTGTTATCTATTATAAGCCATTGATGCTAGGCATATATGCAAACATTGATTATTAGTTGCTAAAACAGATATTATTGATTATTGCTGCACATAAAACTAGGAAAATCAGCATATTATTTGCTATTTCCACCAAAATGATTTCTGAGAAAAAATGGGCAGAAAGAAAAATTCAACAATTGAAAGAGGAGATGGGGAACTAATTGAAAGCCTTTGGATCTGGAGGATGAAAATGAGGAAGAGGAGAGAAAGTAGGCTAGGTAGGAGAGAGGAGGGTGCTAGGATGGAGGAAGAGCATAGAAAATAAGGAGAAAAATTCTTATCTTATTATTTGAATTCTATTTATATTTTGAATGCTATTTTCTATGAGTTTTAACATCTTATCTATTCATTAGATAATGGACCTTGAATATAAAAATATTTATTTTTGAAGTTCATTTGATGCATTGTTTTTCATGTTCTTGAGTAAAAAATTAGTTTAAAATTTGACTGAAAGCTTTTTAAATTCTCTTCTCTTGACCTTGGGTGACAGACAAGGAAATAAAATATTTTTATTTAAGTTTTTATTATTTAATTTAAATTTAATATTGTAATTTACAAATTTTCTAAAGGCTTTGCTACTTGATATCCAGCTAGTCCAATTTTCTAGTTTTTAATTTCCTTTGATTCAGAATTCATCTACTACTTTAATGAAAACTCTAATTGTGAACTTGGATAATTTAGCATCTCATTTATTCAAACTTTCGTGAACATTCCATTTCAAATATTATGAAAATATCATCAATTATTGAAAATCACAACTGTAATATTTTTTCATCTTATTTTCTTTTGTTTTCATCTAAATTCGTGATAAAATCATTTTCTTCTCAAAACCGTATTTTTAATTAGTATGGAAAGATTAATAAAATCGAAATCATGAAATCCTTTTATAATGAAGGCTGGTAAACATAGAAAGGACATTTTATCATTTGTCACAATTCATGTTCTTTTTATTCATTTATTTTAGGTAAAAATCTTTGTTATAAAATTAGAACTTATCAAAACTAAATCTCTTCATCCTTGAGGATTGACCTGAACTTATCATAACACTAAGAAAATATTAAAATTTTTTATTTTTATAGATTATTAACTTTTTTATGTAATAAACACAATGATTACTTCATCAACACATGTAATCTTAACATTTCAGATATCCTTTAAAAAATCAACATGTGAATCTTTTAGTATGTAATGTTCATATCCAAAATTAATTGATTCACTTGAAACTGATAAGGATCAATAAAGACCATGCTGACACTAATATAACATGTCTTAAAATAATACTGTTTATCATTTAGATCTCAACCAAATTGTAACAAATAAGGCATGAGGTCTAAGTTTACTTTTTGAAAGGTAATCTCAATATTTCAAATCATAGTTTTTATGCTCGAGTACTATGTGTGATTTTCAGTATATATTAATAATATCCATAAAATACTAATTCGATGGAAATGATACTCGAGAGAACATTTGACTAATCGAATGTTAAATACATTTGAAGTAATGAAGTAAAATCATGGGATGAAAGATGACTGAGCAAGCTTATATATTAATATTTTACTTCATTGAATCTCATCAATTTGAATGTTCTAATCATTCCTATTTTAGTTGTGATAATTTCTATAAATCATGATAATTCACATAGTAGTACACATGATGATGATTTTGCATGATATTGTGATAAGATTATATTAATCCACATCATGGGTCTTTCATAAATTTAGATAACTCTCATCTATATATCAACAATTTGTGATTCGAGCAATACATGTGATTTCATTCATATTCATATAATCATGTATATATGTCATTGAGGCATAGTTCATTCATTCAATCATTCTTAATTGATGTTTAATTATTTTTTCATCATCCAAGTATATCACCTTCTTGACTCCATCAATAAACACATCTATATTTTTCATATGTTCAAAATCAATAACCATAGGTTTTTTGCAACATACATCCTCTTGTTCTTCATTTCAATTGTCAAGTGTGCTCAAGAGGTTCAATTTTCTTTTTCTAACCTATCAATTATGGGTGTATGTTATTTTTTTATTTATAAAATATCAATTGATGCTTAAAAGTATGCTTTTTCCTCTATATAATTTTTAAAATATGCGTAACAATTTCAAATGCATTCATCATTCTTCAAAGTCTTCTTGTTATTGATCTTTAGAAATAGAATAATCAGATCAAATACCTTTCAAGATCTTGCCATTAGACATATATTTTATTTTTCTTCACATTCTTCATCAGCATTGAAATCACTATCACTCCATATTGTCATCATTGTCTTCTTTTTGTGATTTGAATTTCTTTTATATAGTGGGTATTTGGCCTTGAAGTGACCTAGTTTTTTACAATTAAAGTATAAATTATTATTATTTTTAGGAGATTTATTCATTCTTTTATTATGCATTGAATTTTTATTTTTTTTCATAAATGTAATCAATTTTTTGATCAATAAAGCCATCTCTTCATTAACATCAGAAATTTCAATAGATTTACGAGAAAATTTAAAATCCTTCTTTTTTTTGACAAAGATTTATTTTTAGCTATATCACATCATGCTTAGTAAGATCTAATAATTTCATCAAAAGTAATAATTTTTAAATATTTAGATTATAAAATTTTACTTTCTTAGTCATCCAAGCATTCATCAAAGATCTAATTAATTTTCTATTCACTATTTTTATAAAACTTTTACTAAGTTTTTCATGCAATTAATAATTTCATCAAAATATTTCCCAATATCTTAAATTGATTATATTTTTTCATCTAAAATAACTTAGCCTACTTACCAAAATGTCAATTTTGGTATCTTTCACTTGAAATGTTCGTATAGATTAACTCTAATTTGTCTAATATTTTTTTACCATCTCACAACTTGAAATAGTTAAATTCAAAAATATTAATAGCACTAAGTAAAATGTGCATAGTCTTTACATTCAATGTTAAGGTTTGCTCATCTACAAACCCATCTGATGATTTTCGAGGTTCATGTTTAACCATTTTTTATACCTTCAAATCCTAACTTATGACATAAATCTTGACTCTAGTTTTTCAAAAGCATATCAATAATTATTGATTATTGTGGGGTAAAACTATGATTATCGATTATCGCTGATAAAATAAAAAGGGTGGAGGTTCGCCATCTTCTCCCTCCTCTGCACAATCAAAGCATTTGACGACTGGTGAACCCTCCTCCTAAATCTCTTGACTACACCTAAAGCCTTTGGCAGGTGGCCACAAGTCTTTTCCTTTATGTCAAAAAGTGGTGACCATGGTGTCGAACCTTTCTCTCCACAGAATCTTTCTAACGAACAACACAGAGTTGTCAGATGATACTTTTGTGCCTTCTACTATGCTGTGACATGACTAGACGATACAAAGTCATCGCACCAACATCTCTTACTGTTCTAGAGGCGGACCCATTGAAGGACATTGACAATTTTAGATTTAGTTTTTCTTATATTTAACTTTTGCCATGAATGATAATTTCTGAACATTCGTCATAAATAATCAGAAGAACATGCGATTTACTTCATCAAAAGGGCTAATTTCTCTCTCAAAAACTTTTGTAGCTCATTGTGAATCATCTAGGGAGTGATTTAAAATCATTTTCCATCAATTTTGATTGAGAAACCTAGCTGAAATTCCTTGCCAATTTCCATCGGGACGATTTTATGGTGATTTTTTAATGATTTCTCTTCTATTAATTATCAATTTGTTGATTTTATGGTTTTATTTTAACCATTTACTCCTTAATAATCAGTGAGAAATTGATTCAGGCATTTTTTGGTGTGATTTCAGATATTTTTCGTGAATTTTCTCTCACATACTCATCTAGAAATCATAATCAATGTAGGTGCAAGATGCGTTGACCATGATTTCTCTCTCCTAATTATCGTATATTTTCTTTTCTCTCTCCTCTACTCCACCCAAAATTTGTCTAAGATCCCTTCTTAATCTAATTTCTATCTCCCAAAAATTCATCTAAAAGTCCCTTCAAAATCCCATATCTTTCTCCCAAATTTTTGTCTTTTAATCCTTTCTAAATCCCATGTCTATCTCTCTTTTTCTATTCAATATTTATTAAATATTGGTTTCTATTATTTAATTTATAAAATTCTAAAAAAATATAGAATCACTAAAATAATAACATCAAAATTAATAATCATGATAGGTTATTCCTACTCCCTATATTCGAGTTGAGACTCATTACTTTACTAAATAATCAATTAATTTTTAGTTATAAATATTATTAGACTAAGGATATTTAAATCCAAAGACAAATGCTCATCACAAGCCACTATTTTATGGTGAAGTATGTTAACGTGATTGTAGTTAATGCTTATTGATGAGGTGATTTTGAAAATTGAATCCATTGGTATATAAATCAATAGAAAAATAATGGAAAAGGATAAAAGATGTCACAAGAAGGATTTGTAGGATGGCCTAATAATCTTCTAACTTCACTTTATTGACCCATGGAGGATTTCACTTCACTACCCCCATCATCCAAGTGAGTTCAAGATGTAAACTAGCTGCTTTATTGGGCTTTATATTAAGACTCAACCCAAAAACTAAACTGGGCGTCCGCTCAGTGGTGACATGGAAGGAACTCTCGTAAATCCCCAAGTGATGTTGAAGAACGAACGAAGTATCTGGAGCATTGACCCTAATGAAATCTTCTTAGTGGCCATTCTCCACGTGTCTGATCACATAGGCAGCATTGAAACCTGACGTGGCCGTTGAATTTGGTGCATGTGGCAAATGTTTTAATGTGACATGCCAACAATGCCGGCGATGACCTGCTGGCGTTGTCTTATTGGGCGCATCGCTGTAGAGGAGAACGTCAGCCGGTCCGGCCGGTGATGACTCGGAGGGGCAGACGTCCCACCAGACCGCCGGATCGGGACTGACGGCGACCGGTCGGGGTGGCCGGCCCGGTTTGGGATGCCGCGTTGTCCACGTCAGGGTCCACTCAGGGTTACGTCGTGGACGGGGGACGCCTCCCAACGACTCGCCCGAGAGGTATGGACGGCGATTATGACGCGTGGGGGCGGGAATCCGACGGTCGAGAGGCTTGGGGCCCATTTTCAGGCAGGAAGCAGCCATCCCCCCGTGTGGCGGGCGGCGGACGTCAACCGGACGGCTTAATTTAAGTTGATTAATAATAACTCGTTTTCAAAGGAGATTGGAATGTCGTTTGGATTCTGCGACGCAGAGCTTTAGGTGCGTTGTGATTTACTCGTGCCAAGTACGCATAACTATCACTGAGGAACACGTATATTTTCTTGACGTGTCGGATTTTAACTCGTGCCAAGACGGACCCGTTTTGATTGGAAAATCTGCATCGTCCTCCCCCTCTACTTTCCCTCTCTAATTTTATGCTGCTGATATCATCACCCCCTCTCTCTCTCTCTCTCTCTCTCTCTCTCTCGCTGCCTGCATCTCACTCTGTCCTCGCTTCCTGCTCTTTCTGACATTGTTATTGCTGGCCGGACACTAGAAGAGGGATCCGAGAGAAAGGGGAATGGCGACGAGCATAGGGACGATGGACGGCGCCTACTTCGTGGGGAGGAACGAAATCTTGTCTTGGATCAACGCAACGCTGCAACTCAACCTCTCTAGGGTCGAAGAGGTAGGTGGTGATGTCGAAGAGCTCCTCCATCCTCCTCTATTTCGTTGAGTGCAATGAAATTGTTCAAGAACATGGATAAGATAATCTTTAGCTTCGTAATCCTTCAGTTGCTTGTTAAACTTATCTGCAACCTGCGTCATATGTCAAACATTTTTTGCGGTTCATCATTCAGCATGGTCAAATTTTCAATAATATCCACTCAATGGCCTGCGGGGAAGGAGTACTAAAGCTCCGATGCAGATTTCCCCGTTCGGATTCAGTAACTATTTTGCACCTTCTTGATTTCCCCTTCGGCAGCCATGAAATAGTGAAAACTTGGGTAGTATGTTTTCAATCACTTCGTACCAGGAAATTAGACGATATCAAGAAGATCACACTTTGTCAGCACCATTTTTCAGAATGCCAGTGGTAATCGTGCATTATTTTTTTAGGCTGCTTCTGGTGCTGTGCAATGTCAAATGATGGATGTGACTCACCCGGGGGTTGTTCCAATTCACAAAGTAAATATCACTTTATCCTTTTTTTCTTAACTTTACTTGTAGAAGTCTCTCTTGTACGCAATGCTGAATTTGTTTTTGTCTTGTTCAGGTTAATTTTGATGCAAAGACTGAATATGATATGATCCAAAACTACAAAGTTCTCCAGGAGGTGTTCACCAAGTTGGGTATAGAGAAGGTAAATATTATCACATATCTCAACCGCTAGGTTGTTTAACAATAATTAATGCCCATTAAACATGAGAAAAATGACACATTCTGTGCTATAATATCATTCACATCAGCTTACAAGAAAGAATCTTGTATCATCCACATACCGATGGGTTATGCAATATTATCTATTTCTCTTATTTGATACGTCAAGTTCATTTTCCCTTAGTTTGTGCTTATATCAATGAGAGAGTGTGTGAATTACATCTCTCATCATTTTTGGGTCTTCAATGGGTTCTTCTCACAAATATTTGTGGAAGGGAGGGGGGGTGCATGGTGTAGGGTTAGAGTTATGTGTCTTCCTTTCTACACCAGTTGTGAGATGCAGCCATATTATCTAACTGTGAATAATTTCATTGGAGCTTCCTGTGAGCGAAGCAGAAAAGGGTTAAGTTACTTGCTTAACATAGAGTAACCAGTGGCAGGGTATAAGAGAAAGAGACGATGCAAAGGCGAATCTATTCTTGTTGGCTTCCTCGATTTTTATTGATTTCAATTCCATTTCTCTATATTTTATTATCTTATGAAGTTGAGTACCTTATCCACAATTTATGAATTTTAATCGTTCTGCACTGTATGTTCATCAGTATTTCATGAATCTTTTCAATTCTCCATGACCATTTTTCTCATTCCTCTTATGTGGCACTGATCGTGTAATTACTCATTTATCATCATAGGCACCCTTCTGAAGCAATATTATTTCTCTAATGCTCGATTTGACTTCTTTCTTCATAAACTTGTCAGCGGATTGAAGTCAATAAACTAGTTAAAGGGAGACCATTGGACAACTTGGAGTTTCTACAATGGTTGAAACGCTATTGTGATTCTATAAATGGCGGAATCATGAATGAGTACATATCCTTATTTCTTGTGGGACCTTTTATTAACTTTCTATTGATTCTTGTTCTGTAGAGTTCCCTTTCTAATGTTCATTTTTGTAACCTAGTCTTTAACATTACTGACTGAAGTATGCTTTATGATTCTAGGAACTATAATCCTGTGGAAAGAAGATGCAAGGTTGGGAAAGAGAAGAATTCAAAGGTCTCTCAGAGATCGTCAAAAACTTTGCAATCAAATAACTCACCACGAGTTTCAGTAGACAGTAGCTCCCTATATCCTCACTTGACCTGCGACTTTTCTTCCCCATCAACCATAACATTTAAAACTTTTTCAGCTTGACTCTGATTTTTTTGTGTAGGTGCTAATCAAGTAAAAGTATGCTCATATCCTAATGCGGAAAATCTGAATCTTCAAGAAGAGATAAAAATCCTCAATGAGAAGGTATTAATGGTGGACTTGAGAAAGGTTTTTTTGTTTGTTAAGTTTATGAAATTTAGTCGCATCAATTTGCCATTTCATCATCATTAGACACTTACATATTTTTCATGCTAACATTTAAGAGGAAAATCCGTGGAGCAAGGAAAACCATTTAGATGATGTTTTTTGGGTTTGTGCTTACTCACCATTCGGCTTTGTAGTTTTGCCTTCTTTTTGTCCATTTAGAGTCAGTCCAATATCTTGTAGACCCTTTCAGGATGATTGGATCCATCAGTTTTTGTAGTCTTCAAGTCTAGCCATCTACCTGCCACCTAGTCCCATCTAACCTTTGACATTCTGCACTGAGAGGACACCATAAAAGTTGTTGAAAAAGAACCCTGCATATACACCCTTTTTCTCATCTCCTGACGCTAGGGAGATCAAGTTCCATTATTATTCACGCTGCGGAAGCATTTGATTTTAATGCTAACTTTGACTTATCCTACTGTTCTATTTTTAGGCATGCTCCACATATTTCAAAGAAAACTTTGGCTGACTTAAAGTTTGATTGGTGAGAATGTTTCATTGCTCTTGGATTATATCTAACGAAATTCTATTCGTTTGAGCTTTGTTTCTGTTCAGATTATGGATCTCAAGCTTTCAGTAGACAATACAGAGAAAGAAAGAGACTTCTACTTCTCAAAACTGCGCGACATTGAAGTCCTATGCCAGAAACCTGAGTTGGAGCACCTACCGGTATGAACCTTCTCTTTTAGATAAAATAGATCCACGCTGGCCTCAAATATCACTGTGATTTTTTTTCTTTTGGGAGGTGAATGTGTGATGTGTAATTCCTGCGGTTTGGTTCACTTTTTGAGCTCAACATAAATGGACTTATTCTTTATTCGCTGATGTACACGTCGGTGAAAGCTCCATTTCATTTTCGATCTTCGACCCCTAATTTTCCTGTTTTAAAGACAGTCTTTGGATTTCGTGAGTCTTGGACCATATAAACGAGCGGCATGTTGTTTATTCTAGTCTGGCCCATCTTCAAGGGCTACACGGATGCATGCTCTCCGTCCTCTGGTGGCTCCCACCCCATGCTTATCGTCACCTCTCTCCACTTAACCAGACTGTCATTTTTTTCCGCAATTGATTGTTATTTCCTTCCAGTGAAGTTTTCTGATGTTCTCTAAAGTTAAATGGTGGCAGCAATCCTGCATGTGTATAAGCATCATTTCACGTTCCCTTTTGGAAAAGAATCTGTGCCTTACTTCACAATTACTACTGTTATTGGTCAAGTTACTCTTTTCTTTGGTTTATCTAACCCAAATCTGGCAGATGACAAAGGCCGTCCGGAATATCCTGTATGCCGTCGACACCAAAGATTCACACAATGTCGAGGGTCAGGAACTGCAATAGGCCAACTGATTAGCAGCTCCAACAAGGTCATTGCCGTCTGCTGCCATGAAGACCATCTCATCACATGACTTTAATTTGACTAAGCATGGCCTTGTAGTGAGGCTTCAACAGCCATGCAGGTGGATATGTTGAAGGAGAATCAATTACCTGATTGCTTCAATGCCCAATGCGCGTGGATGCCTTCCTCTCAAACCCCCATGAGTTGCTGGAGTGTTATGCAATCTCCGTGGTGATTTGTCATTGTCTGATTTGCGTTCAAAGAACTGAACTCGTGGATCATTTCCGATCATGGAAGACCGCTCACCCCTGGTTTCTTCTTCCTTTGGGTTTATTTAGTGCAGCTGTCTTAATCTTTCTTATAAAGTTCTCATTGTTGATGGACCTTTTGTAAGTCAGCATGTGATACTCTCTCTCTCTCTCTCTCTCTCTCTCGCTCTGGCCCTTAATGTGGTGACTGCGTTCTGTATGTCCGTCTTCAAGAGCTCATTCTCTGTTTCTTTCTTTGGGTTTATTTTCTAATCTGTTTATGGTATATGTTTCTGGGCATTCTTCCTGGTGAAGTGATGACTCGTTAATGCGATCATTTCTGCACAGCATGGATGGCCGCATGGTGCACTGTAGATAGAATTTAACAGACATTTACTATCAACCAAAAGAAGGAAGCATTTCTGCCTTTGGATCATGGAAGACTAGGTGCACAGCAGCATCGTCCGTCTTTGCAGGCATTTTTAAGATGCCATTTGTTAGAAGTTTGAAAAGAAGCCTATGAATCACCCAACTGATAATTTATAGTTGAAAGCAGTTAACCCTTCTCTAGTTGTGAAGTAGAATATGAAGGGCATAGCCAGCAAGCTGGCCTATGAAAGGTTGTTGATATGATCAAAAGACATCCCACGTGTTAAGCATGAGACAAGTAAATCTCTTGTCAACTTTTCTGTCATTTCTAAAGGGAGCTCGTTCATCACAAAATAGCAACTAGAAGGTGATACGACCCTTGTTATATATGAAAAGAAATATAGTATTCAAGCATTCCTAGATACACTCTTCAGATCAGAACATCTAGATTTGTGAACTGTAAATATAGAAGGGCAAAAATGAACAGTAAAAGAAAGAACAAGAGGTAAACAAAAATACTCTCACTCTACCCTATTGCATACAACACAAGCCTCCTGTGGGTGCTCTCCTCGTTCTCCCCTTCCCTCTTCCAAAAGAGAGGCCTTATTTATAAGGTCATTGGTGATGAGGGGGTGAAGTTATCTCCTACTTTAGTTATGAAATTCCTAAATTGATGACTATTCTCCCTTCTTCTTTCTCCTTACATATGTGACTAAGGGCACTGTATCATTACCCCCCTCATGAACTACCACCTTGTCCCCAAGGTGGAACTTTGGAAATTGATGTCAAAAGTGTGATAAAAGCTCCCATGATGCCTCATGAACCGGAAGGTCTTTCCATTTAATCAACACTTCCATTGTCCCTCCTCTTTTCTTGGTTATTAACACTAACTCAAGGGTTGTCTTCCATTTCAATTCTTGGCTGATTTGTGGGGGAATGGGTTGGGGATGATCCAAAGGCCCCAATGCTTTCTGTAATTGTGAAATGTGAAATACTAGATGTATGGAATAGTTAGCTAACAATTCTAGCCGGTAAGCCACTAGTCCAATGCGATCAATAATCTTGAAGGGTCCAAAGTATTTGGGAGATAATTTTTCATTGACCCTTTTTGCCAAAGATTTCATATGATAAGACCTTAGTTGTAGATAAACCATATCCCCAATATCTAGCTGCAAATCTCTACGTTTGTCATTTGCTTTCTGTTTCATAATAATTTGAGCTCTTTGTAAATGCTCTTTTGATACTGCTAGAGTATTGTCTTTTTCCAGCAATAAGGAGTCGATTGACTCTAGGGGAGAAGTATGGGATCCATACCGAAGTAGTCTTGACAAGTCTCTTCTATAAACTACCTTAAAAGGGGTGGTGTTGATAGATGAGTGAAATGCTGTATTGTAAGATAATTTGGCCCAATGCAACCAAGTAGACCATTTGGATGGTACTTCTGAAGCAAAACATAGATAAGTTTTCAAGCAATGATTTACTACCTTTGATTGACTATCAGTTTGTGGATGGTAGGAAGAACTCATCCATAATGATGTGCCTTGCAATCTAAATAATTCTTTTCAAAATGAGCTGGTAAAGACTTTATCTCTATCAAACATAATATGAGTAGGTATACCATGATGCTTGATAACCTCTTTTGTGAATATTTCTGCCACTAATTAAGCGATGAAAGGGTGTTTAATTAGAATGAAGTGGGCATATTTACTTAACTTGTCCACCACTACTATGATACAATTGTAGCCATGTGATCTTGGTAGCCCTTCAATGAAATCAATTGATATGTCCTCCCATACCCGCTCTGATATGGGTAAAGGTTGCAATAACCCTGTTGGGGACAAGGAGGAAATCTTGTGCCTTTGGCATGTTGGATATTGATTAACATATGTCTTGATCATATTCTTCATCTTTGGCCAATATAAATCTTGACTGATTCTTTTGTAGGTTCATAAGAATCCAATGTGACCCCCAATGGGGAGGTCATGATATTCCTTTAAAATAGTTGGGATGAGGGTAGAGGAAGATGAGAGGACTAACCTTCCTTTGTATAGTAGGGTTCCATTCACCAAAGAATAATGGGACTATGCCAAAGAATTTGTTGACAGCTCCCTAATTATTTGCTGAAAGTATTTGTCTATTGTAACCTTTGCTTGGATTAAAGGCATATCAAGGAAATGTGCCGTTGAGGTGGCCATCATATTGAGTTCTTTCAAAGTTGGAGACCTAGATAGTACATTTGCTACAATGTTATGTCTACCTTGTTTATATTGAATTTTGAAATTATATCTCAACAATTTGAAAAGCCATTTGCTGTATGATTCATCCACCTGTTTTTGAGAAAATAGAAATTGCAAACTATATTGATCAATTTGGATCACAAAAGGTAGATGTCTCAAATAATATTTTCATTTTTGCACAACTAACACAATAGCCATGAGTTCCCTCTCATAGGCTAATTTAATTTGACTCCTTTTTGGAAGAGCCTGACTGAAGTAGGCAATATGTTGGGTTGATTGCATCAGGACTGCACCCACGCCCACACTAGAAGCATCTGTTTCGATCACAAAAGGTTTAGTAAAATCTGGCAACGCTAATATAGGTGTACTGATCATAGCACTCTTGAGATCATCAAAAGCTTTTTGGGCCATTGCATCCCATTTAAAGGCATCTTTTTTGAGTAAATAGGTCAAGGGGAAAGCCTTTTGTGCATAATTTTTGACAAATTTTCTATAATAGCTTGTCAAGCCTAAGAACCCACGGAGCTCCTTCAAGTTCTTTGGATAGGGCCATTGTTTCATTGCCATCACCTTTGATTTATCAGTCATAAACCCTTGGTCAGAAATCCAATGGCCCAAAAATTCTAGCTAGATATAACCAATGTGACATTTCTTTGCATTCATATGTAATGAATTGTCTAACAATACTTGGAATACCACCTGTAAATGCTACATGTGTTCATTGATAGATTTGCTATAAATTAATATATTATCAAAGAAAACCAGCAAAAATTTCCTCAAAAATAGACGAAATATCTAATTCATAAGGAACTAAAAAGTAGCTGGTGGATTAGATAGCTCAAATGGCATAACTTTGAATTCATAATGGTCGTCATGTGTTTTAAAAGCAGTTTTTGGGATATCCTCCCTCATATGAATCTGGTGGTACCTTGATTTAAGATCCAATTTGGAAAAAGTAATGGATCCATGCAATTCATCTAGTAATTCTTCAACCACCGGAATAGGATATCGGTTAGGAATTGTTACCTTATTCAAGGTTCTATAATCAACACAAAATCTCCAACCTTGATCCTTCTTCTTGACTAATAAAACTGGGCTGACAAAAGGGCTATGAGATGGCTTGATTAATTCAACTTGTAATAACTCCTTTACTAACCTTTCAATTTCATCCTTTTGTACATGCAAATAACAATAATGCTTGAGATTAATTAGTTATGTCCTTGGTAGTAATGTGATAGCATGATCAACCTCCCTTAAAAGAGGAAGTCCTTGTAGTGGCTCAAAACCCTTTGGAAATTCAGTCACTGCCATACTTTCACAATCAGTGTTATTAGGTTCTGCAGAGTTCATAGTAATACCTATGATTTGATGAAGTTCCATCACTATTACTTGTGTCTTTTTCAACTCTCGGTGTACTCCTTTTTGAGTTAAATCGGTCTTGGATAAACTAGAATCTCCTCTCAATGTTTTGATGGTTGTGCCTTCTTTGAACTTCATTATAAGTTGACCCTAGTGAATTTGGGTCCACCCTAAAGATGAGAGCCACTGCATACCCAATATCATGTCAATACCACCTAACCTGAGAGGAAGAAAATTTTCTCTCAAGGTGGTGTTCTGAATATCCACTTTGACCCCGACACAAATTCCTTGGCCATTTACTAAGTGCCCATTTCCCATGATGATTTCGAATTCAAGAGAATGATTAACTTGAATTTGCAATTCGTTGATGATTCTAGTGTATAAAAAATTGTGGGTGGCACCACTATCAATCAGGATAATTACCAGCCTACCTTGCACTTCCCCTTTCAATTTCATAGACTGGGTGTGTGTCAACCCCATAATTGATTGTAAGGATACATGTGCAGTAAGTAATGCTCCTTCTGTTTGGTGTTCCCCTACCTCTTCTAGCCAAAGGGGACTTTCATCAGGCTGATTAATGTGATCATCGCGATCTTCTTCATGAACCAACATGATTTGTAGATATTTTTTGCATCGATGGCCTAGCTCAAATTTTTCATTGCAATGATAACATAATCCTTTCTCTCTATGTGCTTGCAATTTTGTCTCAGTCAACATAATCCTCCTCTTGTTTTTGGTGATGTCGGCCTAGAAATGGTTGTACTTATGTTGCTCTTCTCCTGATTTAGTGGGCTGCTTATGTAGATCCGATTCCCTCAGCAGTGGCTTGAGGATATTGTGGAGGTCTGCCTACTATAGGGTAATCTCTATGTGATGACCATAGATTTCATTGTAGACTTTGATAAGCTTTTCCTCATTTGCCATTAGCTGCAGTCCACGCCTACCAAATAGTATTGAGTCTGAGCTTAGCGCTCAATACAACATTCATGATAGCCCTGAGGCCAGCTAAAGTATCCCTTGATCTTTTTGCCTGAATTTCTGGCTTCAGCCCCTTTATAAAGGTTTACTCTATGATATCATTTTGAATTGGTGGTAGATAGATTGATAATCTTTCATATTTGTTTCTATACTCTTTCCCTGAACTGGTTTGCACAATATTAAGAAATTGATGTAAGATATTATCAGATAATGAATGACTGAAATGTCTCCCAATTTGTATTTTGAAATCACTTCAATTTTTGAAGGCATAACGACCCTTTGTCTATATGAACCACTATAATGGTGGGCCCTCTAAATAAGCGATTACTTGATCCAATCTATCATTGTCAGTAATTTTATTGATCCTGAAGTATCTTTCCATGCTCCGTATCCACCCTTCTACGTCCTCCCCCTTGAAAATTGGACCGTCACTTTTTTTGATATAATGTGTGTGCATCAGTCCTATTTCTGATGAGCCTAATGGCACAGTTGTATGCTATCGGTTGTCACTTCCCTCAGTTGTTGCTGCTTGGGAGGATCTTGTAGAATTTTTCGGCACTAATACATTATGCTTCATTTGTTTGAGCTTTGTAAATTGATCATTCATAGATTGCATCATATGTAACAGAAGTTGATGATTGTCTATTCTTGATGTTTTTATTTCCTCCACTATTCGCCTTTAATCCTCACGGATTGACATATTATCAGCCTCTAGGGATTCCATCCTTGATTCTAGGGCTTTGAGTGTCATGATGGTAAGATCTTTGCTCTGATATCAAATGATATGACCCTTGCTATATATGAAAAGAAATATAGTATTCAAGCGTTTCTAGATACACTCTTCAGATCAGAACATCCAGATCTATGAACTGTGAACATAGAAGGGTAAAAACGAATAGTAAAAGAAAGAACAAGAGGTAAACAAGAATACTCTCACTCTGCCCTGCCACATATAGCACAAGCCTCCTGTGGGTGCTCTCCTCGTTCTCCCCTTCCCCCTCTTCCAAAAGAGAGGCCCTATTTATAGGGTTGTTGGTGATGAGGGGGTGAAGTTACCTCCCTAGACAGGTACGAAATGGAGGTGAAGTTACCTCTTACTTTAGTTATGAAATTCTTAAATTGATGACTATTCTCCCTTCTTCTTTCTCCTTACATATGTGACTAAGGGGACTGTATCAGAAGGCTACTAAAATGAAGCTACAAGAATCCGCAGTTTCTCGCTTTCATCTAGATGTAACAGAACATTAGATTATTTCTATCTCAATGCGTGCACTCTCAGTTTCTGAGAATCCTTGAAGGGATTGGACGATGGGAGAGATGTCTTCGAATCGGCATTGAATGATTAAAAAAGAACAAAAGATTGACAAATTTCCTGTAGAAGTTGAACTCATCAAATTTGATCAACAATAGGACCCGGACCTCAATAATGGTAGAGCGTAATCCTCGCAATTCGGAATCAGAATTCTTTCCTGATGAACAAACCAGTCTTGCGCGTTCTCCCCAGATAGAAATAAAAATCCTCGTTACAGGTCAACGATCTGAAAAAGTCAGCACCATATTACAGCACCGTTATAAGCAAAGTCTCCACACGGCTGTTTGGCAATCAACTCCTACTCTGGAGGACCATCCTGTGGAACCCATGAGTTGAGTTCAGTTGTCCCTCCACAGACACCTCTCGGCCACTCCCGGCATCCCCCGAAAACGAGGCCCCAGCTGTTCATTGAAACCGGCCTCTCAGGCAAACTTTCCAGCGTGACCCATTTGTTATTCTCCTTGCCATACTTCCTCAGCTTCTTCGCAGCATTGTGTACGGTGCCATTGGCATCACATCCCCCCGTGATTATGGCGATCTGTCCCAGGCTGGCGGAACCAGACGAGCACCGAGGGTTGTTCATCTCCACTCCGCTCCACGTTTCCAAGTTGGGCGGATGTCATTCACCAGTCTGCAAGAAGATTGACCACTACCAGAAACTACATGGCCGACCGTAGTTAATGTGCCCCTACAGGCCTCCTACAGCAAATTTTCGATAATTTATCCTCCAGTCAACATGTGTGCAAGATCTTTGTGGACCAAGCTCCAATCCCAAACCAAAACACGCTCGAAGAAGAATTGGACGTGGAAAACCTTGCATCAGACACGGCATCCGTTCTATCATTTTCTTCACTTTGCCTAAGGCAGGGACTTGATAACTCTCCTCTCAAATCCACAGTCGTTCTCCCTGTATATTCTTTCAGGTCACTTTAGTACGGAAGGACGGGCCGACAAGATAGTTTTTTAATTTCACTTAATATTTTAGGATGACTGTTCACGTGTACAGGTCCATACTTGAGAAGAATCCATATCAGATGTTGCATTAGATATCAGTATTTATTGCAGTGGTTTGGGAGGAGGCGCAATGCTCGGTGATATTCCCGTAATAACAGCAACAAGGGAGGCCTGAGACGTTGAGAATCACTTCAGACGGCGAGCCCAAGTCTCTGGATGGATCGTGAACGACGGATCCACAGTTTGATCAATGATGACCGTTTCTTGATTCAGTACTTATTGCAGTGGTTTGGGCGGAGGAGCAATGCCCCGTGATATTCCTAAAAAAACACCAACGAGGGACTGAGACGTTGACAATCACTTGAGACGGTGAGCCCAAGTCCTCTAGATGGATCGTGGACGACGGATCGACAGTTTGATCGATGATGACTGTTTTTCGATTTCTTAAAACAAGGCTTGAAACAGATAATTAACTGCTCTGAATATTTAAATGTAGATAGAAATACTACTCAGTGGATGAACAAGAATGACAGCATCGACCTTTACTGTGATATTATTGCCTCCTAGGAGATCATCCCTGTACAGTAGGGAAAGGAAACACCAAAAAACGAGTGGGAGAGAGTCCTTCCCACAATTACCGCCAAAATCAAAGCAAAATTTAACACGGTGGTCATCTGTCCCACCATTTGACCAAGTTTACACAATTGCCTTTGATTTTCCCAGTATAAAGTGCCGCCTTATCCCACCTGCTATTTAATATGGACTGCCCCCGAAATTCTCATTGACCAATCTTATGGGACGACAGATATTTGCGGCGCCTATAAAAGAGCGGCTCTAGGCGGGTTCCATTTCCCATTCCAATGAACTTCCTGTTACAGCCAAACGTTTTCAAATCGGAATGGGCAAAACCGACAAGTGGACCGGACGACCATTGTGGGTGGGGCAGCTGTTAAAGGCACGTTCTCCCTTCTCTATTAACTTGGGGATGTCTTTGGGAGGGTTCGCCTTCAGACGCTTAGAAGGGATTTGAGTGTGGAAAGGCGAAGTGGAGCCATCCTCCCTCCTCCTCCTGCTCCTCTGTTCTGCGAGAAAGATGAAATGATCCATTTGTGAGGGGGTCTTCTACGCAATGTGAAGAGGCTGCTTGGTGTTGGCGTGGTGACCAAGGCGAATCCAGGTTGAGAATCAAGGTGAGGCCAACCTTGGCCCCACGAGAAGTTGGGATTGAGGATGGAGGGAGACCGTGGTATACCCGGGCTGAGGATCGCTTGATTGAAGGAGCAGATCCCTTGGGTAGCCACATCGAAGGCATGGAAGCCCATTTCTAAGCTGCATAAGACTAGACCCGGCCCGGTCCGTTGCCACGCTAGCAGATTTGCCCGGCCAGCTGATGAGGGGTTGCAGAGGTCTCTTGGCTAGGCCCCACGTGGGGTAGCCGGTCACGGCGAAGGGAGGATCCAACCGTTCTTGACGGCCCATCTCTGAGCGAAGGTGCAGCGTATATATACGTCTCCACCGACATCACCGGAATTCGTGAACTTGGCAGCCTTCTCCCCGCTTCTGTCAAGACGTCCATTGCGTGTCCCAGAGACGGCCGGGAGATTATAATGCCGGTAGATGTTCGCATGAGTTTGGAGTACCCTCGGTGTCTAAGCGGGGCCGACCCTCCAACATATCTCCTCGGAACAGGATCACCGTCTGGTGAATATAAAAATTAGAGTTGCAGAGGAAACCTCCTCGAACCACCGCGATGAGAAAGGGAGGAGCTACTGTCGAGCGGGAGAAGGGCAGGACGAATCTCTCTTCTTCCTTTTTTATTTTTTGACGGAAAGTAATATTTATCTGAAAATCCATTTTGTGGCCAATCCAATCTTCACGGTAAGAGCTGAGGATTGTAATTTTTATTGAAATGGCTGTCGTTTAAAATAGGATAATTCCAAATAGTTACTTGGTCCCGTCGGCATAAGACGACGCGGAGGGATTTGGCGTGGCATCGTAATTATGGTCTCCAATGGAGGGCAGTTTGGACATGATGCCTTCTCCAGCTGCCAACCCACTATTTATTAACCCCCGTTTCCTCCATCGGCAGACCTCCCTTCTTGTCTGTGATCGTCTCTCTCTGTCTCTCCAGATCTTCAGATCCAGCATTCCGATCAGCCATGGCCGACTGGAGAAGGCAAAACACCGGCTCCGACGAGGCGGTAGATGATTTCGATGATTTCGATCCCACCCCATATGGCGGCGGCTACGACCTCGTGCTCACCTTCGGCCGCCCGATTCCTCCTTCCGAGGAAACCTGCTATCCTCCGAACGATAATTCCTCCTCCGGCTCCGGCGTGGACTACGAGCGACCCAATTACTCCGGATCCGCCCGGCCCTCTGCCTACGGGTACGAGGGCCAGCCTGCCTCGGACGAGGGCTACGGCGGGTACGGCCGCCGGCCCAAGCCCCAGGCGGAGCAGCTGCATGAGGAGTATGGCTACGGGCGCCGGCCGCAGCAGGAGGAAGCCTATGAGGAGCAGCGACCATACGGTTTTGAGGGAGATCGCCGGCCCCAATATGGTCATGGTGGGGAGGAGCGTCCATCTGAGTATGATTCTGGCTATGATCGGAGGTCTGAAGTGCAGTCCTATGGTTATGGCGATGAAGAGCGCTCCAGGCCGAAGCCTTACCGTCAAGAACAGAGCTACGACCGCGAGGGCGGGAACGATGTGTCTGAAGGGAGCCAGGAGTATGGGCGAAGCGTGTCCAGCGAGTACGGACATGAGGAAAGGCCCCGTTATGGTCGCCAAGGAGACAAAGACTACGGCCACAGAAGCTCTGTAAGTTGATTACCTTTGCAGTTGTTTTCTTCCCGCAAATCCATCCTCCATAGTTTGACACAATTTTCCCCTAAAAACTTTCACACTTCTGCCAATATGTTCTGGACAGTTTTCACATTAGGGTTCTCTTGTCCACATTTGATTCATTCACTCATCTGCAATCTTCTTTTCGCTTTATGATGATCATGTACCTCCATAGTGACAGACATATTAGCTTCTAACTGGAACATGGTCCTGCTTCCTTACATCTTCCTCCGCTGTGGCTGATTTGAGATCCCGGTTCTGCCTCTTTCCTCCGTCTCATTTTAAAGATGTATGCTGAATACAGGGTTCTTTTCCAGAACCGTGTAGTCTGCCTTTGAATACTACATCAGCTTTGTGAACATGACGTATAAGATAGCATTGAAAAGTTTTTGCGCCCTCGAGTTAAAGGTTGAGGAAGAGGAGCTTCCTGCCCCACTTGAATTTTGCTTAATGTGCTGTAAGTGGTCGCCGAATAGATGAATTGAAGATAGTGAGTTGGCTTTCCCTTACTATAATAACGCCAAAGGAAAATGTTATCTTTCCCTTTAGATACTATGAACAGAACAGGGGACTGATAGCGGAGCATACTGGTTCATTTTCTTCCGTAAAATATCAGATGTTATCATCTGGTGGAATCCGTTGGGAGCATCTAAAGGCAGCGTGTGCGACCTAGCCGGCTGAATCAATTGTGACCACATTGAGTCAAATCAATCTAAAGAGAATCACAGCATGGTTCTTATTGAATTGTCCAGATATAATAATTCGTGCCTTTAGATGATGTCACGAAGTGGGCCGAATCGACTAAGCACCTGTCCATGTAATCAGATCGGCCACTCCACCCAGATCAGATCGACCATAATTCGACTACTCTAGCTGTATAAATTTTTATTTGCAGCCACCTCACGCAAACAGACTTACACACCTTCCGTTCTTAATTGTTGGCAGGGTGAGGACTCTGATGAGGAAAAAGAGGAACGGCGCCACTACCGCCGGCAAGACTATGGCGACGACTGAAGTTGTGCATTAGCCAGCTCTCGACCCACCCCGGCAGTCTGCCCACAGTCACCCAATAAAGCCGGGTACTTATCCCTGTCAAACCCACCTTGGCTACTACCTACAGACTAAACCAAGGCGGGACTTGCTCTGTTTCAAATAATCCCTGCGATGAATGGGGCGAGGCTGTGAGTCCGTTGTCTTTTGTGAACCGTGAATAAGAAGCATTCCCTCCAGTGGGGCTGGGGTGGCGGTGTGGTGTGTTGTTGTTGTTGCTGTTGTTGTCTCTTCTCTTCTTGCTTGGGCTTTACTGAAACCTTTCGTCCGTGTTCTCTTGCTCTTTTGCTTTGCCTTGTGATGAAGAGCCCCATCCCAAAGATTGAGTGGGGGATGTAGTCTGGCCTATTCCTAGGAACGGGTAGATAAAATCAGGGAGATCGATGGGGAATAATCTGGCTCAAGTTCATCCTGTACATCAAATTTCCTGCCACTAGCAACATAGTGTTACCTGATACCCCTTCTTAGGGAAACGAATTTTCTACCAGAAATAGAAACAAGGAAGGGGATAGGTAATCTGCGGCGGAGCGCATGTCCTCACGGGCTCAAGAAGAGCTCTCATCGCCGACATCCTTGGCCCTAGATGCCACCAGCCCTGTTCCTCGAGGAGGCGGAGGCAGAGACGGAGGAGAGGAGGGGGAGGAGCTAAAGTCTCCTAAGGCCTCCAAGAAGAAATTTTTGTTAGGGACAACCCCTGCTTGGTCCATTCTACTAAGAAGCTTCAGTATGAGGTCCTTCCTGCTGGCCCTGGCGAAGGCCCCGTAGAGCAGCTTGTACGTGGAGGCGTTGGGGAGGAGACCACGTCGGGCAGCGTGGTCCAGGAGCTGGTCCGCCTCGCCGGGGAGCCCGTTGATGCAGTACGCGTCGAGCATCGCGTTCAGCGTCGACACCTCGGGTCTGGCCCCCGAGTCGAGTATTTCGTCAAAAATTTGACGGGCCCGCGCTACGGAGTCGCAGAAGCCGTAGGCAGCGATCAGGCTCTCGTAGGTGACGGCGCTGGGCTTGTACCCGAGCTCGCTCATCTTGGCGAAGACTCCCTCGGCCTTCTCCCGCAGCCGGGCGCGTCCGTAGTTGAGGATCATGGAGTTGAAGGTGGGGATGGTGGGCCTCTCCTTGGACCGCAGCAGGCTCCGGAACACCTGCTCCATCTTGTCGAACGCTTGCTTCTTGCCGTACGCGTCGATGAGGAGGTTGAATGTAATGGCGTCGGGGCGGCACCGGCTGCTTTTCATCCGCCGGAGGACCGCCTCCATCTCCCTAAGCATTCCGCTCTTCCCGTACGCGTCCATCACCCCGTTGAAGGTGTACGCGTCGGCGGCGGAGCCGCCGCCCCCCTCTTCGAGCTCCCGGAAGAGCGCCTCCACTCGCTGGGTGTCTCCGGCCTGCGCGCACGCCCGCAGGAGGATGTTGTAGGTGACGACGTTCGGCTGGCAACGCTCCATGGCCTTCATTTTCTCAAAATAGCCCCAGGCCTTAGCCAGCGCCTTGGCCCGGTCCCGCTGCCGTAGGTGGGCGGTGATGAGGGCATTGTAGACGGAGGTGTCCGGCCGACAGCCGCTGTTCCTCATCTCCGAGAAGAGCCACATCGCCGTCCTCGTCTGCCCCCGCTTCCCCATCACCGATATCAGCTTCGAGTAGATCCCATTGTCCGCCACATACCACCGCTGCTTCTGCATCCACCTGAACACCTGCCCAGTCCCAACTCAGCCGACAATCTGAAACGGAGCAAGGATGGAAGGAAGGAAGGAACTTGCATGGCGTTCTTCTTCTTCTTCCTCCCCTCTCTCCTTCAGTTTCGAGATCAGATATCCCAAGGTTCTCAAGATGTATTGCCCAATTCTAAAAGGGTATAGCTCTTGGGGAAAGGTGAAAAAATAAATTTCATTTTTCCAGAGTCTATCAGATCAGGAAGAAGTTGAAATATAAACGGAGTGAAGATCAGGGATGGTGCCCAAGAAATGTGAAGGGTGAAGCTGGATCCCAATAATCGACTATCAGTTAACTTTCGTAATCTGCTGATGTTCTCATCTTCTTTTTGCTTCCTGTTCTACTGATGCTGTTTTCATACTAAGTTAAATTCCAAATCCCTCACATAAATGGATTCCACAGTTCATCACAAATTGGGGAGACCCGAAGCAAAATCGAAATTTTCAGTATTCATTCCATCTTTGGGACTTCGCAGTCTCAAGCAGAGACTTACAGCTGTTTGACCGAGATCATCGATCATTCATTGAGAGAAAATATGTTGCGGCGAGAACGTGGGTGGAGTCTTTCCCACATCGTTCACCAAAGAAATGGCAGCTAATTTTTCACAAAATAATACAATAAAAAATAAAATCCCAAATGCTGCCACAATTCGGATAAGGGATTTCTCAAGAAGATAATTATCCGCGAGGGAGCAGAAATAGAAGGGCTCGGAGAGGGGACAAACCTCAAGGCACTGCAGCCACCGGTCTTTCTTGCCCAGCTCCTCGAAAATGAGGAAGCAATGCTCCGTTCTCAGAACGCGCACGAACTTGTTCAGAGTGGGCACCAGCGGCTGCTTCCCCTCGCTGGTTTTCCTTAGCAGAGAGCGAACAAGCTCCTGCGCCTCCGACAGGCCGCCGTCGCTCCTCCGGACTGGCCCCTTCCTCGCCGATCGAGAGGAGACGCAGGTCACATCTACGGCGGCCTTAGCCAGACGCCTCCCGGGTGGTCCATGTCCCCTCAGGCTCAACCCAACGAAGCAAGGAGACGAGAGGGAGGAGGAGGGGAATTTGGTGGACGGCGAAGAGGGAAAGGGGGACACGGCAGGGAGACGGAGGACGAGGGAGATCGATGGCGGTGGGAGCATTCTCAGGCCACCCAGCCGTCCTCCAGCGCCAGTTCAACGGTATCAGCCTCTCCCCATCTCCGGCGGTGCTGTCGAATGGCAAACGGATGCACTCTCTTCAATGATACCCCACCCTCGACATCCCAACCGAGTGAGACCTAACGGGCCTAAAATGGGCCCAACATGGTCCATTCAGCCCAAACCGGCTCCTAACTGCCCACTCGACCAATTGATCCGTTGATATCAATTCCCAGTTAAATTTAATTGAACTGATCAACGGATCTGCCTACTTTGGTCGGATTTTTCATATAGGACACCACTTCAGAAAATGAGAAATGCACATTTTTTGCAACAAATGAACTGAAATGATAAAAATCTGGATTCCAAATGTTTTGTACGCCCAAAATGACTTTGACCACCATTTTAAAATAGTTAGGCCAAAAACTGCACGTAAAATGTATTGGATTTTGATGTTTTAGAACTTCTCATTCTTTCCTAGGTTTATTGTCACACGGTGAGGTTAGGCAGGACAACTTTGTCCCTCACCCATGATGACCTTGACGCTTGCACAATGTCAAGCAACCTTCCCCTCCTTTCTACACATTCACTTGAACAACGGAAGCACCATTCAAGGCTGGAACACACGAGTGGGAGAAGCAAACTAATCTTGCTTGAAAAGGGAAGATACAAATTAGAGCTGGGTGCCTTGGCAAAATGCCAAGTACCCCTTTAAATAGGGAGCAAGCTCTCTTATTGCGGTAGAGGAATCTTGCACATACCTGCTGCTCCTAGTGCTACGTGCCCAGAGAAATGACCAACATCTCAATAATGGACATCAATCACATCTCGCTGTGCCAGATCTGCCTACCATGCCCCCCCTACGGCAGCACAAAGGAATCTTGCACATACCTGCTGCTGCCAGCGCTATGTGCCTAGAGAAATGACCAACATCTTAGCAACGGACATCAATCACATCTAGCTGTGCCTGATCTGCTTGCCATGCCCTCCTAGTGCCGATAGTCTTGGCACAAGACTGTTCTTCTGTAGGACTTCACCTATGGTCACTGGTCACAATGTTTGTCTACTTAGCTAAGTTGTGGTGTTGATGCCATTGGGCATGTGTTTTGAGATTACACTAAATGAGAAAATATATTATTAAGATTTGATATTATTATAAATTTTTGATATATTTCATGAATTAAACATATTATTTTTCTAATGAGATTATGTCTAACCTATTAATTCAAAGGATTAAATCTTCAAATTAATTATTTAATGAATATGTGAAATGTTAGATTTATGTGAATAAATATTTGTTAGAAAATAAATATGTAAGAGATAATGATATAAGGTAAATGATGATTATCATTTTGATATATTTATCTATGATCATTTGACCTTTTAAGTGCAACCTTTTAAGAATTAGTCATAAAGAGGGTTTGAAATACTAAATAGACTTTTGTAAATCTCAAATTGAAAATCTAAATGATAACACGTCAATTACCTACATGGAAAAAATGTCAACCTCAATATTCATAGTTTAAGAAGATGTTGATAAGAAAATTGTTTGTCTATGAGATATGAATCCCTATTTCAAGTTTTGCATTGAATGAACAAAGGAATAATAAGTTATTGAATTTGTAATGGTTAGTAGTAATTGATGAACTTGATTTAAGGGTTTAGCTAATATCATTTGAGGGTTGAGTTCATACAATAATACTTAAAATTTCCTCACTTAGCTTAGGGTAAGTAAGGGTTGAATCCTCAGGGAGCAAGGTATTGAGAGTAATATATATATATAGGAGGTGGCGAGAGAAGGGTTAAATCTAGGGCTAACGGTGTTAAGAATGATTAATGCTACAATGGCAACACACAAGGTTTTACAATTATGAAAGGGTTTAAATCATGAGCGAGATGATTGGTAGATGTGGAAGGACAAATGGGTAAAGAGATAGATGGATTCTATGGAGAGGAGGTTCTATAGATGTCAAGAAGGGGAGATGACACATACCTTGTTGTTGTGCTTGTTCTAATTTGAGTGGTGTTTCTACTCCAAGGCCTTTTGATCAGCCTTCAAAGAGCTCCTCTCCAATGCACTCTTGAATAAAAATGGACCCTCGAATCTCACTTTTTCATTCAGCCAACCACTATTGAGGTGAAATTCTAGAACACCACAAAAGCATAAGATTGGAGATACATATAGTTTCTGTCTTTCTCATCTCTCTCTTCATATGTCTGAAGTATATTTTAATGAATGGCCAAGATCTAGCGACAAGGATCTTGAGCCCACCTCCCACTAAGGTAGCAATGGAGGAGCCCATTTCGACCCATGTTCAAGGAGGCCCAAAGGAGGATCAAGGCATGAACTTGGGCCTAGATAAGGCCCATTCCCAAGGGGAAGGGTTGTGCCTCCATGAAGGGGTGATTCGTCAACCACCCTCCCCTCTCACAAAAAGACCTTTGGGAGCATCTATTGGGCAACTACCTATAACTACCCAAGCACCACTTGGGAATTTGACCAAGGGGCCATAAGATGCTCATTAAGGCCTTGATCAAGGGTCATGAGAAGGTCAAGATGTGGAGGACCACATCCAACCAATCATAGAGAGGTCAAGTCAACCAATGAGGTCAACCAAGAGGGACCAAGAACCTTTTCACTATGTATAACTTCTCTCTCTTGTAACCACCCCTAAGAACTCTCTATAAAAGGGGTGGCTTGTATATTCTAAGGGGAAGAAGTTTATGAATGAATTATTTTGAAGTTATATATTCAAAAATTCACCCTTAGTCAGGAGGAGGCCATGAGGGTCAATGCTCCACAAGGAGAGGCTGTGAGGTCAATCACCCCACTTGGGGAGGCCGTGAGGGTCATCATCACCACATCCCTTCCACCCATTTCACCCTTCTCATCTTGTCACACCATCATTTACTACATTTTGGAGTCATTGAAGTCAATTTCGTGGTCCACAAGTCAACTTAAGAGGGATCTCATCACCCCTTTTATAAGGTACATGTTGACTTATATATTTTTGATGAAATGTGATCTTATCTCAAAACTTCTATTATTATATTGCCTAAGAGTGGTCGTAGGGTAGCCACCCTTACATATTTAATGATTGGTCATGATAAATTATTAGGAGGTTTGATTTTGATTTTAGTTATAGTCTAAATCCACAATTTGAGGTGCACTTGGATTCAAAATTTTGAGTTGGCACCTTTTTCAAATAGGCTGGAATTGATTTTGATGTTCTCCTTAGCCCATTAAGCACTTTTGGTCCTTTTTCTTTTGCACTCAACAAAACCCATACAAATATTAGTACAAATCTACTTGACCTCCTAAAGGTCAAGTAAGGTTAGTTCAATAACATCTAACAATTAATGTGAATGATGTAAGGGAATAAGTGATTTAATTACAAAAATCCAAATTATATAATAATTCAATGGGATTTATTACACTTTGCCTTGGCTTGATGCATATTGATGCAATATTAGGATATGTATGCATGCATCTTTAGATGATTATTAGTCATTATCATGCATTCGAGAAAATGGTAAGTATTTGAACTAAACCTTTCATGTTTATGATGTAGGATAATGATAACTCGTTGATAGCATGATAAATATAGTAGTAATATCTTTGATTTTATATGATTTTGGGCTTTGAATTTCTTCTATCTCATGCTAGCAACATTAAAATAATGAATGTGAGTAATTATTTCATATTTACTTTTATTCATGAAAATCAGTGATATACATATGATTCATGATTTTTATGGTATTATTAATGATTTAAATATAGAAAAAAAATGTATACCATTTCATGAGGATTAACCTTGAAACATCTTGCTCTAACTCTAACACGAGAACATTTCTTAATTTATTTCTTTTTATGACTAACCTACTTGACTTCTTAGAAGTCAAGCAGTTTTATTATTGATAAATATTTTTTATGTATGAGGATGGAAGATTTAGGTGAATTTAATTAAATAATTAATTAAAGAGCTTGAAGGATATTGGACTGAAAGAAGTGATGATTTAGCTTTGGTCGAAGAAAGGCCCAAAGGAGGAGAGGGGAACATGACCTTTTCAGCCCAATCTATCTTCAATCATTCTCTATAAGATGGGCTACGAAATTGAAAATTAAAAGAGGGCCCAATCAAAGCAAAGAAGGAGAAAAGGGCATGAGAATATAAATGAGAAAAGAGAGGGTTATTTTGAGAAAAATGTCTCTATGTATAAAACCTCTTTTCTTTTCACATTTTTCCTCATTCAAGAGATTGCCCTAGTAGAGGCTAGCCATAGGAAATAACCCTCCTAGGATCCAGATTGATAAATATGAATAGAGTGGATTATTGCAATTCTTTTTCTTGATTTTTGAGGTATGTTCTTGCCAAAGAAAATCTCCAAGTCTAGGCAAAATATACAGACCTATGGTATGCCCTTCTAGATCCTAAAATTCATGATTCATCTTCTAATATTTAATAGAAATATTATTTCTCTCATCCTCTCTCCTTATAAAAATTGAAACCCCAATTCAACCTCTCCCTTTGAGATCTTGGATTTCTTGATTTTCATAGGAAAATCAAGATCTCCTTGATCCTTCCCCTTTTCATCATCTTTTCTTCTCTCAAATCAATCTTCTATATCCTAGTTACAGTTATATAAAATATTCTTAACATTTTGAAATCAGAATCTTGATTTTCTTGAAATAACTCTCTTGAAAATCAAGATTCTTATTCTTCCTTCATCTTCATCACATTCTTCTCTCTCTAATCATTCTTCTACTTCTTCTTCTCTAATATTAAAAGAATCAGAATTTTAGTTCTAATTCCTTGAGGATTGACCCCCTACTTGCCCTATTCTAAAACTACAGTAAATTAGGAGGAAAAATTATAAATATTTTGTATAAACTCAAAGCAAAACAAAGATTATAAACAAACCCTAAATTGGAGTTTATCAGATAACTATGACAAACATGGAGTAGGATGACCAAAAGTAATTTAGGAATATATAAATCAAGTCACAAAATCATACAATTAATTCGAAACATTAAATATAGTGAAATAGTGATAGTGCAGCCTCATTCCTCAGTCGAGGGTGTCTTACAACTACTATGGTAAACAAAGCTCCAAATTCAAAATCTTAAATGGTTGACCACATGAAGACACAAACCTATCACATTGGATGAAAAACACATGGCAATGGAAACACACACAAGAAAAACACTAGATGAAACAATACAAATCACCAAAGAGTAAATATAAGACCTTCGTTACTAGTGCAATGAGATAGGGTGGCATAGAGAACCTTGGGTTACATCAGGTGGCAGAGGATAGTGGTGTGACTTAATTTTTGTATAATTAATCACAAAAATTTAAAATTTATAAAACTAGAAAATATCAAAATTTAAAATTTTAAGTGTATATCAAAATGAATAAATCAGTTATAAATTGATAAAATATTCCAAAAATAGTGGGAAATTTTCAAGTTGATCATAGGGATGTAATATAATATATGGAAATATTTCAGAATTTTCCTAAAAGAAAATAATTTTTTATAATTTTTTAAACTGAAAGATGAATATAATATATTTAAGAATTCACACAAAAGGAAAGGCTATGACCTTAGATGACATCACAACCTGACAAACATGAATTAGGTAGAATAGAGATCTGCCTTATGATTCTTATGTAAGTGATTACCGTTGAATTAATAGGTCAAATTAAGTTCTATAAAAGCCCGAAGAATTATAACTCAATGAAGAAGGATATCAAAATTTGAAATTGTGCCAAATGTCACTAATTTAAATGAAAATGAAGTTTAAAGTAGGAAAAATAGAGTTAGCTTCATGACAACGATTGTTCGAATTCTGTGTGCTCAAAAGGAAATTTGTACATTCAATGTCCATGACCTCGAAGGCTCTCCTTAGACAAAAATAAAGTGGACAATCATTTCTCTCTCTCTTACAAGTGAGCAATTAGGGAAGAAATTATGATTTTCGGCAAGTGATTAAGCTGCCAAAATCTCAGCAAAAACTTAGTCAATAGGATTCGTAGAACATCATGGCTGAAATTGGTGAACAATTTTGGACGAAACATTGCGAACTCAATGAGGAATTCATTTCCCATTGAATGATGAACAAGTCATTACTAGGAATTAGATGATCCACCAAGATATGAGTTGTCACCTCTTGAGAGCATAACAAATATGATAAAGGGCCTCCTCTTGCTCCACTAACTTGAGGATGAAGCCCTCGAGACACACCCCACCTCCATCTAGCTTATCTTTGTTGGGTGACAACTATCAGAGAGCCACAAGTCACCATTATTCCGCTCTACTTAGTGATAGCCACTAGAGATAATTTGGTGACCTATTCCATTGATTTCTAGACTTTGCATGTATGATAACACCCTTATAATGTGACGTCACAAGGATATTTTCATCATGGTAATGAAGGGATATTTTGAATATTTATAATTATGTGGGAGAAAGTTGTGAGTGGTGAGTTTAGTCACACATCGGTTTTTTGTCTACTTTTGAAGCAAAAAAAAGATGTATGTCTTGTAATCAATATGTTCTTCTCCTACATATGTATGACCATTCCTTGCCCCATGCCCCGCTGGCTACTAGTGACATGGATGGGGAGTGATGCACACATCAGCCGCTTGAGCCTTGTGCTCACAAACTGCCCTTAGCCACTTGAACCTTGAGCTCACAATCCTAAGCAACCCTATGGCTCCGCCCAATTGGGCCTCCAACTTGGGCCTAGTTAGTTGGTAGTTTTTTCTTACTTTTTATTTTTCTCTTTTTCCATTTATCTAAAAAAAATAGAATTATAAAGTTACATAAATTCGCATAATATCATGTAATTAATCAAAAGTTCATATTAACTAACTAAAAACCATTTTTCATAACTTAGCACAAATATAAGTCTATTTATCATAATTTAAAACTAAAACTATCATATCACTAAATAACTCATGATAATGAAGACTTATCAGACAACATCTAAATACCCTTTTAATCAACCTTCAGCCTTACTGTTCCCTTGGTTGGACAATTGGGTGATTCGTAGCACTCAAGGGGTGGAGGATGCAGGGCTGTGGCGGCTATAAATAAACTGGAGACCTACGAAGGGCTATTGACCACAAGAAGTCATGGATGGTGATGTTTGTGGCTATGAATGGTGATGTGCAAATGGGTACAGATAGGACAATTGGCAACTAGGGTGTCTGGACAATTGTCCCCAATGGAGGCAGATCATACTCTCATAATAGACAAAGACTAGCACAAGAATGTCACCTCTTAGTGGTGGTGGCGGCAGTTACAAACGGCGACGGGGTTACATACGACAGTAGTGGTAGCAGCTGCAAGTAAGCGTAAGAGCAAATTCTGGAAATAATATTCAATTTCCTGCTGGATGTGCCAAGTGTGCTGCAGATATGACATCGGCTCATTCAGTGTTAAAGCCCATGAAATCATGCCAGAGTCCTCACATTTACCCTCAGCCCTGGTGGTGCTGCACCAGCTCTCCTATAGCATCTCATGGCAGGTCCCTTGTGTAGGTAGGACAAAGCTCCATCAGATGAATTGAAAGGCATCATTTGGTAGAGTTGATCCAGGAGCGTAGAGGGTGCGGTTGTTCACCAAACCAGTGGAGACCTATCAGCCTTTGAGATTAGTGGGATGGCCTGACAAAGGGATGGGTTAGGCTGCCACATTTGCAGGCGGGGCCAATGTGCCTCTAAGAGTGATAGTGGTTAGACTCTAGCATGAAGGCATGCACGTGATGTGGAGGGGAGGGTGTGTGCAATGCCATTTTCCTCTTCTGTACTCTCTTCTTCTCTTCTCTCTTTCCTAGCATAGTTATTAGGATGTGACCATTTCGTCCTTTGACTATCACAACCTCCATGTTATCAATGAGGGGACAAAAGTAGTTGAGGTGGAGAGGCAGCTGTTCAAGCTCACATAGAGGACAAACCTCAAAGGTGAAGCCACCATGTGTAGAAAATATAACCTGAAAAAAGGATTAACATTGCCAAAATAAAATGGAGAGAAATAGATGAGAGAGAGAAAGAGAGGTGGCTGGTGTTCACAAATATAAAACCTAAAAAGTTATTTTGACAAAAAAGTATGTCAGCCTATTTGGTCAAAAATGATAGCCGCATTCCCCAACAACCATCAATTGTCAACACTTTGATGGAAAGTTGGTAATGTCAAGTGATTCATGAAACTTAATAAAGCTTAGATAATTTTAGACCTTTGCAAGTCTATCAGCTACTTGGCATTTTATTGAACAAAACTCCATCTTAATTAAACCTACATCAACTTGATCACAAGTAAAATAACAATGAATCTCAATATATTTAATTCTCAAATGAAATACTAGATCCTTAGTCATTTATATTCTTGACTAATTATCGAAAAATATCACCCATGAATTAGATTGTGCTAAATTCAAATCTTCCACAATTCTTCTCATCCCTATTACTCACATGTAGTAGATGATATAGAATCATACTAAGGTTTGGATAATGATAATAATGTTGTAATTTCTTATTCCTTTAAACTCTAAGCCACTAATCCTAATTCAAAGTTCAAATCTTCCACAATTTTTCTCATCCATATTGCTCAGCACATAGTAGATGTGGTAACATAATCAATTTTAGGTGATGACAATAATGTAGTACTTTCTTATTTCTTTAGATTCTAGGCCTCTATTCCAAATTCAAAATTGAAAAAAAACCATTTGTGTTCTTCCTCTCATCTAGTGGCGAATGAGAGTCGTCACCACCACAACATGAGCTCTAGGTGATGGAGGAGACCCCATTGATAAGTCTTCATTATCATGAGTTAATAATTTAGTAAGATGATGTTTTTAGTCTTAACTCATGATAAATAGACTTATTTTTGTGCTAAATCATGAAAAGTGGTTTCTAGTTGGTTAATATAAATTTTTGTTTAATTACATGATTTTATAATCTTATTTTGTTGAAAGAAATGAAAAAAAAAGATTTAAGGAAAAAGTAAAAAAATGCTGGCCAACTAGGCCCACTAGTGGGTCGGAGGCTTAGTCAAGCGTGGCCGCTAAGTGGCTAAGGACCGCAAGCCCAAGGCTCGAGCGACTAAGGACCAGACTACAAACTCGAGGCTTAAGTGGCTGATGATGCAGATTGCGAGCTAAGCACTGAAGCAACTGACGTGTGCGTCACTCCCCTTCCACGTCATCGGTGGCCAGTTGGGCATGGGGCAAGGAGTGTTAGTACACATGCGGATGATTTTGTACCTATTGATGGCTAAAGAAGTGGCCATATTATATCTGCGTGAAAATCGCCCAGAAAACCAATGTGGGACTAAACTCAACGCCTTAACTTTTTCCTGCATATTTTTTAAATGCCAACAATACCTCTCAATGACCGTTATAAAATAATCCTGATGACATCATACATTGAGGGCATTTTAGTACTTATTTCATCTCTCCCTCTTTCTCTCTCTCGTAGGCAGACAATCAACGAAGAAATCACGATTTTCGGTGAGCGATTAAGCTGTAAAAATCACCAAAAATTCAGCAAAAACTTAGTTAACGCAATTTGCAGAGCATCGTGGCCGAAATTGGTGCAGGATTATGGACAAAACATCGTGAACTCAACAAAGAAATTATCTCTGCTTGATCAACTAACAAGCTATTGCTAGGAAGAGGATGATCCACCAGGAGACGAGTCGCCACCTCTTGAGAGCATACCAAATGCGATAAAGGGCTTCCTCTTGATACGCTAACTTGAGGACGAAGCCCCTGAGATGCGCCCCACCTCCATCCAACACACCTTCGTTGAGTGACAGTCGCTAGAGGGCCGCAAGTCGCTATTTTTCCATTTCACCAGGTGACAGCCGTTGGAAATGATTGGGTGACCCATTCCACTGATTTCTGGGCTTTGAAAGAAGTTCTAAAGATTACCCACATCATCTTTGTCCAAGGAGAGGCTTCGAGGCCGTGGACATTGCACGATTTCTTTTTTGAACACGTAGAATTTTGACGATCACCGCCGTAGAGTCGGAACTCTATTTTTCCTATTTTAAACTTTATTTTTATTTAAATTAGTGATCTTTGGCATGATTTCAACATTCAATATATTTCATACTTGAGTTACGATTCTTCAGGCTTTTACAGAACTAAATTTGATGAATTAATTTGATGGTAATCACTTACGAAAGAATCGTAGGTCGGAACTTTGTTTCTGCTCGATTCATGTTCTTCAGGCATTGACGTCACTTGATGTCATTGTCTTATTTCCTATTCGCATTTATTTAATATATTATATTTATCATTCAGTTAAAAAAATCATAAAAAATCATATTCTTTGAGAAAAATTCTAAAATATTACTGATATTATATTGTATCCTTGTGATTGACCTGAAAATTTCCTACTATTTTTGGAATCCTTTATCGATTTATAATTGATTTATTCACTCTGATAAACATTTAAAATTCCAAGAATTGGTCTTTTCTAGTTTTATAAATTTTAAATTTACGTGATTTATTATACAACGATTAATTCACGTCACCCATCCACATGCATTCAACCAGATCGCGGAACATGAGTGAGGACGAAGGACCCTAGGTTCCACTATACTACCTGAGGTTCCTTTACATTTAACTATCCTATGTTTTTTTCTTTTCATTGCTTGTTTCCCCACGTTTATGAGTTGCCTAGGTCCTAACCTTGCTGCGTGTAGGGCCTCCCACCCCTAGGGGCCATGTTGGGTCTATGGTGGGGATGGGAAGGCCCTTTTCCCTCTTGCTTTTTCTTCCTATCTATTCCCTTCTCCTTTTAGGCCATACATGTGGGTCCAATTGGAGAAGTTGGCATCCTTTTTCCCTCATCTCTTCTCTTTCAGGCCATTCTTGTTTAGGTCCATTAGAGAGGAGGGCCCACCTAGAACTCTAGGTGTATTACTTGGGGGGTTTGGCATCTTGGGCCTTAAGCATGGCCCTCCACCATTGGTCCATGTGAGCCCTATATAAAGGGGTAGAGAGCCACCACCAAGGTAGGCCCTTTTTTTGAGTAACATGTATGTTTGTTGAGGACCTCACTTAGAGAGAGAGAGTCTCTACAGGGAAGAGGGCATCGCCCAACTGCTGATGCCACCACCAGGTTGGTACTCCTAAATGTCGCACTTTAGGATAACCACAAATAAAAATTTAATTACTGATTTCTAGTGAACCTATAGAGATGTATAGGGTAGAATTCAAGTCGATCCATAGAGAGTTGAGTAATTTATAATGAGTTCAAATAAATTCTTTTAAGATTGATTTTAGGGAAGAAAGGGGTTAGAAAATTGGATGAAGGATGACTAAGTCATCTACAAGACAAGAAATCAAGGAAACATCAAATTAATGATTATAAAATCATCAATTTGAAGAATATTAAGCAGAAAATATGATTAGGATTTTTTATTAAGATTATAAAGTGCAAAGAAAATTAAATATTATTTTATCACATCAATGCCAAATTCAAATTCTCCTTAGAAATGTGGTCAATCTTAGTGCCTAAGAGATCAAGCATACATCAAGAGAATAATCTTAAGGGAAGAAAAATAAAATTTACTCTAAAGAACTCTAAACATGAATGATAAAAACCCTAAATCCTATTTTTGTAATCTACCTTTTTTTTGGATCAACTCTATGTCACTTAGATGGTCAAAAAAAGAGAAGATGGACTCAAAATGAGAAGAAACTAACAAGTACGAATTGTATTCAATAGATTGAAGACAAATACATCAAAGAACATAAACTAGAAAATAAAAATGCCTTCTCTATGTTGATTGGAGTGCTTCAGCTGGATCTACTCGTTGGAGTTCTTGGATTGGTCCACTTGGTGAAGTTTTTGGAGTCTTCCTCTTCTCCTTGTGTGAACGCTCCTCTCCTCTACAGGTGGATACCATGGCCACAAAATTTTGATCCCTTTATAATGACTCCTTAGGCTGAAAATTAATCTTAGCCCTTGATGATCTTAGAGATATTTTGGGCCATTGGATCTTTGGGCCTTCTAAGCCCTAAATGAGGTGGCTGGTGGCTGCCCTAGGGTAATCCCCTTCTTTTAGGGCAACCTTATTTTGATGGCTGGAATCCTCTCTCAACTCCTCTTTTAGAGGGGTAGGAAGTGCTCAAGGGGAGGTTACACCTGCCCTCTTTTATTATAGGGAAGGTTGTTAGGTAGTTTCCATTTTAGTGGGGAACCTCCCTTCCTTTGTAATAATGGGTTGAGCACGTCCATAAGAAGCCCATAAATGTTTCAATTAGGCTCAGCCAAGGCTCATTCTCCTTTCTTGAAAATTAAGAATTAAATAAAATTATAAGAATCTTTAATAAAAATAATATATTAAGCATTTAAAATTATTCATGAAAATGTAGATGCATGTATGAATAGATCAATAAATTATTTCATAATAAAAATTTAATCTTCTCTAGGATTATGTTTATCAATGATTTCATTATTATTTAAAACTTAACAAATCAAATTTCATGAATTCAAATGAAGAAATATTAAATAAAATATGAGGTTCAACAAAAATGACTCAAATTTGATTTAAAATACCTTATATATAAATTCTCATGCCAAATTCATTATTCAAGAATTAGTTTAGATAACATGCTAACTTTAGTCATGAAAGCACATAAATCATGTAAAAATGGCAATATTAATATATGGAATTAACATGTTGTCACAGGCCATTGGTTGTTTGCCGTGCCACTGCCTCAACACCACTCCTGTGCGGCTGCCCACAGCACACTCCTACCATGTGCTCACCCTATGCTGATTGCACACCCCGCCATGCCCTGAATGCACGGCCATTGTCGTGCCTCTATGAGCCTCGCAAGCCTGCTCGTGTGCTGCTGCATCAGCCCATAGAGTTGACCACTATGCTTGATTGAGGACCTCTAACTATGTGCCTCCAGTCATCCGACCATGCCCCTTCCCCCAATCCTGTCTGGTTTTGATGTGACCCTAAGTTGTTATTAGAATCATCATTTAATTTTAATAATTTATAGAACTATATTCACCAAAAATAATATTAAATGAATATAGTGGTGAGCTAGGTTGTCTCCTCAAGGAAAGTTTTTAGAAATCTTCTTTTATCTTATTTAATGGATTATGAATTTGATTTTTAAAGTAATGAATGAAATAAAATGGTAAATAAATGTAGATGCAAATTTAAAACTTTTACTAAAATGAAATATGCTTTAGAATGATGAAAATGGAAAAGAAACAAGTAAAGAAATGATTAAAGCTAAGAAAATAAATTTATTTCTAAGATCAAACAAGAAAATAATAAAAACTTTATTAAAAATCAAACTTACAACCCTTAGAATGCATGACTTGATGTAGACCTTTGGGTAGCACTTCCCAATCTTGCGGAATAGATTGGGAATAGATTTAAGGTGAGAAGGGTAGAGGAGAGCTGGTGGCAGGTAGGACCCCTCGCCACCATAACACGAGCCTAGGGCAATGGAGGAGACCCTACCCCCATGTTGTCAACTGGATCGCAGAGCCCGAGCGAGGACAAAGAACCCCGAGCTTCGCTATACCGCATGAAGGGCTTCCCACCCCTAGGGCCCATGTCAGGTCCATGGTAGGATGTAATGGTCCACTTCCTTTTGCCTTTGTCCATCCTATTCCCTCCCTCCTTTTGGGCCATACGTGTGGGCCCAAATGGAAGAGCTAGTGTCCTTATTCCCCTCACCCCTTCTCTTTTGGGCCACCCTCCTTCGGGCCCAATAAAGAGGAAGGCCCCTGGGACTCTAAGTGTATTACCAAGGGGTTTGGCATCTTGGGCCTCTCACATGGTTCTTCACCCTTGGCCCATGTGGGCCCCTATATAAGGGGGTGGAGAGCCACCACCTAAGGGGAGCTGTTTTTGAGTAGAAGTGTATTCGTGAATCCCACCTAGAGAGAAAGAGGGAAAGGGGAGCCTAAGGGGTGGAGGGCACTGTCCAACCATCGATGCTGCCACAAGGTCACTGATCACTCACCGTGCCCCCACCTGCCCACGAGTCCAGTGTGACCACCCTGGCGTGCTCCCATTGCACTCTCGCCCCGTGTCTGACACCATGCTCCATGCTTGACAAGCAGCGATTGTCATGTGCACGAGCCCCGTGAACCTGCTCGTGTGCCGTTGTGCTAGCCTCGAAGTCGACCGCAGGTTCCGACCAAGAACCTTGCCAGTGCACTTGGGTCATCCGGCCATGTCCCCACCCCCAGTTCTGTCGGGGTTCATTAGGCACTACTACTGAACCCCTCCCTAACACCCACTAGTGAGCTTGCACGCTCGTTGGACGTCGTGTGAAATTGCCAGCAGATTGCAAGCCCGCATCCCTACAACACGCGGGTTTGGGTGACTATTGCCAACACCACAAGCAGCAAGAAGCCATCAGCTTCATTGCCACGACGCTCACCACCTCTGTTGGGGCCTGTGTTGACCCTGCCACTGTTGACCCTGTGCCTGTATGAGGATCCTCCTGTCCCGCCACGACTGACCGGGCCTCGATCCACAGGTTAGCCCTCTTACCCCCCCTCCTCAGTCGGTCCTTACTCCATGTAGTGCCCTCTCTCTCCTGCTCTACCGCCAACAGGCCTAGTTAAGTGGGATGGCTCGGGCCTCACCTTAGTGCAGACCTTGACGCACACACACGCAAGACCTACTGTGTTGGTCGGTGAGCTCAAGTGATAGAGATTGTGTCGACAGCATCGGGCTTGTCTTGATGGACATGGACGGGGAAGATCTACCTACACTTGTGCCCTTGGTGATGCCCAATGAGCGTCTACAGGCATCACTGCCATTAGCATCTACTTGCCTTTTGTTGAGTCTCCCATTAATTACTTATAGGATCTCCACCCCATAGGGGCGCATTATCCCTCTTCAATGGAGGGTGGATCACCCTCAGTGCTGCATCAAGAACGATAAAAAATCAAAGGTTCATTCCTTGGAACTCTATTTTCGCATGAAAAAGAAGAACAAAATGTTTTCTCTCAAGAACAACTCAAAACAACTAAAAAAAGATCCTTTTCTCTCTCCTCTTCCTCCTTTTTGTTCCTTAGATTCACAAATCCTATATTTTTTTTTAACTTCCTATTTTTTGCTACATTTTACTGATTTTTTTCTGATTTTTTAGCATTTTCTCTTTTTCTCACGTGACAATAATCGATATTGTATGTTTTACCACATGATAATCAATATTTGCAAATGTACCCTTAGGCCGAATGAGTGAATGATTGATATTGTCTATTTTACTAGACGATAACTTATATTTGTCAACATGTCCTCTGTTGTGTGACTCAATGAACACTATTGGGTTCTCACATTGTCATTTTGCTTTGAAGGGGATGGTGTGGCCTCTAAATTGCTATTAGATCTATTTGAACTCTTACTCCTTTTTTGCGTACTTTATTGGGATCCGTGTGGGTGTCGGAACAAGTGGTGATAGATGGAGATGTGGCCACTTTTGGGGCATCGGATTTGATGGCAGCTGCCATTAGATTTGGTACTACTTTTTGTGCGATGATGGGTGGTGACGTGGCACGTTCCCACACATCGGATATAAATGTCATCACCATCGGATCGATGGCTTCTTTTTTTGATTAGAAGTTTTAAATTTGCATCTACATTTATTTACTATTTTATTTCCTTCATTAATTTAAATATCAAATTTATAATCCATTAAATAAGAGAATTAGAAGATTTCTAAAGGCTCTCTTTGAGGAGACGACTTAGCTCACCACTATATTCATTTAATATTATTTTTGGTGAACCTGGTTCTATAAATTATTAAAATTGAATGATGATTCTAATGATGACTTAGGGTCACATTAGGTAGATTCCTCAGCCTATGTCTAATTCAACAGAATGGATTTGGGGTAATTTATGTTGAGTAAAAGAGAGAAATCCTCTCATACATTAAGTTTCTAGAAATAAAAGAAAAATACAAAGAAAAACTATTGCTAACCCTAGAATATGAAAAAGAAGTGTGAAAAAGTCTCCCCTCTCTCCCTCTTCATCATTTCTATTTTCCAAATCTGCAAATCAAGCTTTATATTTTGACTTACTATTTTCTACCTTATGTTTTTATTTTTTATCTATTTTTTCTAGATTTATTTTGCCATTACACATGAGAATAACAGATATTATTTGTTTTACCAGACGATAATCCATATTTGTAAATACCACCTAGCTGTATCATGACATATCTAGTTTATTAGATGATAACTGATATTTGCATGGGTGTCCTTGTCACGTGGCATGCTAAGAACCATCTAATTCATGTGTCGTCGATCCATAATGATCCATAGGTGATGTGGCTGCTTGTATGTTGTCAGATGAGGCCACCACAATCATTTTGCTCACGTCTACTTTATCAAAACACATGAGATGATGGATGATAAGGCAGCTCATCTTCAAGTGTTAGATTCACATGCCACTAATCCACTAGAAGGATTGACATAGTTGCAAAATTATTGTCAAATAGCCATCACCTTTTCTCCTACCTCTATCGGGATCTATGCATCCATTAGTAGGCACAATGAGGATAGGTTACATGTCGCCTCTTGGTACATCAAATTGCTTTAATTTTACAGCTTTAGATTCAAGTGATGGTTAGAATTTGTGGACTTGGTGATGTGGCACTATTATGTTAATTAGATATGTGACACAAAAGTTGGCTATTAGATGGGTGAGGCTTCAGGCCCACATCACGCCCACTACTTAGTGAGCCCATTAATCTATTTTTTTAATTATTTAATTCAATTTTTTTCATAAAAATGTAAATAAATATTTAAATATAAATAATTAATTAAAAATTAAAAAAATAAGCAAAACATAATGAGACTTCATTCAACATGAAATTAATAAGATTTATGCATCAATGAAGTTGCTTCATGATAAAATGACTCTCATTGAGTTTTCTTTTTAATTATGAAATATTATTTTAGATCAAAATTTTGATAAATTCATTTAAATGGAACATAAACTATATTAATATGATAACTTGTTAAATAATGATCAAATATGCATTATTCTCCCAAATTTCATAAGAGATTAGCATGTAATTTTCACAAGTTATCAAGAATATTTTCATTTAAATGGATGTGAAGGTCATTTCGCACATAGAAAAATAGCAACAAAACTTTTGCAATGTGGTTTATATTGGCTATCATTATTTAAAGATGCTCACACATTTTGTGTGCAGTTTACAAAATGTAAAGCAGCTCTCAACATTCAAAAATGAAATAAAATGTCTTGTAAATCAATTATTGTTGTTGAGATTTTTGAGATTTGGGGCACTGATTTTATGAGACCTTTTCCCTCTTTTACGAGTTATGAATATATTTTATTGGCTGTTTAGTATGCATCAAACTGGTTAGAAGCTATTCCAACTAGAATAAATAATCAAAAAGTTTTCATTCAATTAGTCCAAAATCATAATTTTACACGATTTGCTTATTCTAAAATAATAATTAGTGATAGGTGATGAGCATTTGTTGTTGGATTTAAATTCCCATAATCTAATTATATTTCTAACTGAAACTTAATTGATTCATTAGCAAAGGAATGAGTCTTAGGTCAAACATAGGGAGTAGAAACAACCTGCGATGATTATAAATTTTGATTTTATTACTTTAGTGATTCTATATTGTTTTAGAATTTTTATGAATTAAATACTGGAATAGAATATTTAATAAATAGTGAAGAGAAAAAAAGAGAGAGATGTGGGATTTAGAAGGGATTAGAGGAAGAAAATTTGGGGGATAGACTTTAGATTTTATGAGACTTTTGGAAGAGTTTTTGGGAGGTAGAAATGGGGTTAAGAAAGGATTTTAGATGAACTTCTAGGTGGAGGAGAGGAGAGATAAAATAAAATAGACGATAATTAGGAGAGAGAAAATCATTGTCAACATGTTTTGCGCATGTGTTGACTGCAACGTTCGGATGAATAGACGAGAGAGAATTCAAGAAAAAGGTGTGAAATCATGCTGCAAAATGCCAAAAATCAGTTTTACACCGATTAATAAGGATTAAAAGATTAAAATGAAAACATAAAATCAACAAAGTACTAATTAATTGGAGAGAAATCACTGAAAAATCGTTCCACTTGGCAAAAAAATGGCAAGGAATTTCAGCTGGATTTTTCAATTGAAATCAATAGAAACTGATTTGAAATCACTCCCTCGATGATTCACGATGAGTTAGATGAAGCTACCAAATTTATTGAAAAATTAGCGGATAGCTATGCTTACTAGCAAGGGTTAAATCAAAATGGTAGAAGTGTGGGTCCCAAATGTGGGAGATTAATTGATGTGAAGGCAGTAGAGCCAAAATTGAGAATGGACAAACTAGAAAGAGACTTAGGTAACGTAGGAAAGGCTGTGGAAGAGCTGATTGAGCATATGAAATCTCTCATGCAAAGTCCCAAGCTTCATCCTTCTTTTTCTCATATTTTACCTACTTCTGATCCTTTGTGTTCCATTTGTTGTAGTTTTGATCATACTGATGAAATTTGTCCTACAAATGAGCAGGTGAATGCAATGGAAAGGACAAATCAAGCCCACATTGCATGGAATCCAAGAGGCAATTTTGGAAATCGAAATTGGAATAGAGAAGGCAGAAATACATTTCAGCTGAAACAATTCCACCAACAAAATTCCTCAAATTTAGCTCTTAACTCAAAATTTCATCCTTTCCATTCTCAAAGTTCTGAAAATTTTGTTTCCCAAACCCTAAGGATTATCAGCCCCCTATTCCATTCCCAAATGCACTTAAGTTATATAAGGACAAACCTATGGATAGTCACATACTTGAAATTTTTAAAGAGGCTACTACCATTCCCTTAGTTGATGCTATCCAAAACATCCCCTCTTATGCAAAATTTTTAAAAGAATTGTGCACACCATCTAGGAGACAAAAGAGGATCCAAATTTCAGAAAACATTAGCTCAATTTTGTTGAACCAAATTCCTAAGAAGCAAGGGGACCTAGGAGCTCCATTAATAAAATGTGAAATAGGAGGAATGATTTTTAGCAAATCACTTTTAGATTCAAGAGCTAGTGTTAACATAATGCTTATGACCCTATATGACAAATTTAAATTTGGAGAGTTGGAACCTATATTCTTAGAATTACAATTAGCTGATGGATTTATTAGATAACCTTGGGAAAATTAGTAGATGTAATTGCTAAAGTTGAGAGCTGTCATTTTCCTATAGATTTTATAGTTGCTGACACAAAAATTACAAAGAATTTAAGTCATGCACCTATCATTCTTAGAAGACCCTATTTAGCTACAGCTCAAGCCATGACAGATTGGGGTAAGGTACAGTTGAATTCAAAGTTGGGTAGGAAAAAGTTGAGACCCAGATTTTAAAATTATTGAAATATCAAGAAAATTCATTTGAAGATGTATGTGTCTATGATATTGTAAATGCTGAAGATGTAAACTTAGATTCCTATCTATTTGATATTTAAAATCTTAATGATGAAGATAGTATGACCATAAATTCAGAAATGAATAATTTAGATGATCCTTCAACCTCTGAGTTAGAATTAAAACCATTGCCTAGTTCCCTTATATATGTATTTTTAGGACTTAACAATACCTTTCCTATCATAATTTCCTCTAACCTATCAATGGAGCAAGAGAATGCCTTACTTAATATTCTAAAAATGTATAGGACAGCAATAGGATGGTCAATTGATGATATAAAAGGGATAAGCCCAAATAACTATGAGCACAGAATTTTGTCGATGAAAAGTCTCGACCATCAAGAGAAGCTCAAAGGAGACTAAACCCTCATATGTTAGAAGTAGTGAAGAAAGAGATACTAAAATGGTTGAAGGCTGGGTTCATATATGCCATTTTAGATAGCCTATAGGTAAGTCCAATTCACGTTATGCCAAAAAATCAGGAATAATGGTTAAGAGAAATGAACAAGGTGAGGAAGTACAAACAAGGTGGAGGGTCTGCATAGACTATAGGAAATTAAATTCAGTGACAAAGAAAGATCACTATTTGCTACCTTTCATTGATCAAATTTTGGAAAAACATCAAGGGCAAGAATTCTAATGTTTTTTATGAAGATGACCAAGAGAAAACCACATTTATATGCCCTATTGGCACTTTTTCTTTTAAAAGAATATCTTTTGGACTATGTAATGCACCACTGACATTCCAAAGATGCATGAGTGCAATGTTTTCTGAATTAGTAGGAGACTATTTAGAGATATTTGGAAGACTTTTCAGTTTTTGGGTCATCATTTGTTTAACTAATCTATCTAAGGTCTTGTAGATATGTGTGGAGAACAAGCTGATTCTAAGTTGGGAAAAATCCCACTTCATGGTGCAGGAGGGCATAGTGCTGGGACATTAAGTCAGCAAGCATGGGTTGGAGGTTGACAAGGCCAAAATCGAAGTGATCAAGGGCCTACCTCTACCCAGCACTATCAAGCAACTTAGAGGATTTCTTGACCATGCCGGTTTCAATAGGAGATTTATTAAAGATTTTGCTAAAATCTCCAAGCCCTTAACCCACTTACTTTCCAAAGAAGTTGATTTTATTTTGGATGAAAATGCTAAGAGTGTCTTTGTTCAAATTAAAGAAGCACTTATTCAAGCACCTATTTTTCAGGTGGTGGAGCATGTACCCAAGCTCTATCGATGAAGGCAATGACATCAGAGGATGCCATGTCATCTGAAGCCATCCCACATCATCGTCGTTGGACCCAACTGAGGGATCCAAATTTCCTTTATTATAAGGTTTTATTTTTGCTCATTTTGCTTGATTTTATTGTAATCCTCTTTTCCATCCCAAGGCCTATAAATAAGCTTAAGATTTCCATGAACCGGTGGCTAATCTTGGATTAAGAAATGTGTTTTTCCTAAGATCGTGCCCTAGGGGATCTATGCAACCGCTGCTGCTTGTAGCCACCGCCGTTGCATGGGTCCCACCCTGCCCTAAGGTCAACTATCCCTCTCTACCATTAGATGATTCCTCTGCCAGCCCTCGTGTGCTTATCGTCATGATGACAATCTCCCATCAGATTGTTGATCGTGCATGGTGGACTCCCTTCTGTGCATGTCCGCGTGCCCTAATCTTCTCGTCGCATGACAGAACATCTTGCAGCCGCAGATGCCCTCCATGTCAGCGTCAAGCATCCATCGTCTACTCCTCCACGTCAATTGGATCCCCGTCCGGCTTGCTCTTCTCCAAATTATCTTCACCATCTACTCGTCGATATTCAAATGCCCAAGGTCCACTCTTAACCCTCTCTAGTGAATATGTGCATTGATTTCATCTTGTTTTTCCTCGTTTGTGTTTCCACCGCCATCGGGTTTAGCCATATGGGCTTGTGTTTAGTCGTGTGGGCTCGTGATTAGCCGTGTGGGCTCGTGATTAGTCGTGTGGACTCGTGATCAGCCGTGTGGGCTGTGATTTCCTTGTTTGGAGGCCGACTGAGATTTTGAAATGTAGTGCTTTGATTTATCATGATGATTTGAGATGATCCTCCAACCCTTGATTGAGGAACGGAATGGTCTTCTCGCAGTCATGCAGCTAACTTTAAAGGTTTGAATCTGATTTTGTGTGGATTTTGTGGCTTGCTAGTTATCCATTACGTTTTCAACATATTATATTCGTGTCAATCACATTTGTCCTGCATCAGCAAGCCCCTAATTGGAGCCTTCCATTCGAACTAATATGTGATGCTTCTGATTTTCCAGTGGGAGCTATTCTAGGTCAAAGGGTGGATAAGAAGCCATTGGCCATTTATTATCTTAGCAAAACCTTAGGAGAGGCCCAGGAATTTGCTGAAGAAGTATGGAGTCCAACATAGAATGACGACCCCTTATCCTCAAGCTAATGGCCAAATAGAGGTTAGTAATAGGGAGATTAAGAAAATTTTAAATAAGATTATTAAATCTGATGGGAAAGGTTGGTCAACTAAATCATATGGTGCTTTATGGGGTTATAGAACTACCTATAAAACACCTCTAGGAATGTCACCTTATAGGCTAATATATGGGAAGGCTTGTCACCTTCTTGTGGAAATTGAACATAAGGCTTATTGGGTTATAAGAAAACTTAACCTATCTTTTGGATGCAGTAGGTAAGAATCGCATATTGCAGCTGTAGGAGCTCCAAGAATTGAGGAATGAGACATGTGAAAACTCCATGATTTATAAAGCAAAAATGAAGGCTTTTCATGACAAGAAGTTGAGTAGAAGGAATTTTCATGTGAATCAAAAAGTTTGGCTTTATAATTCTAGATTGAAATTATTTCCATGAAAATTGAAATCTAGATAGGTTGGATCATACCTTGTGATTAAAGCTTTTGACTGTGGTGTAGTTTTGATTGCAGATCCCAAAACAAGTGAAAATTTAAAAGTGAACGGTCAAAGATTGAAACCCTATTTAGAGATGGATTCCCCACATTTGCCCACTTCCATTCAATCACATGATCCATCTATTGAATCTCAACCTTCTTAGAAAATTCTTGCAACAATAATCTATCTATTAAAAGCTTAGCATTAGCATAACTTTCTTTTTGTTCTTTTACTAGGTTTCTTTTCCAATCTTTGTTTTATTTATCCCTTATTCAAGCTGAGCTCCTTTGATGTTTTTCTTGAGTTTTCAATAAGTGGACATACTAAGCAATCCAAGGGAGGAGAATCTTGGGACCACGATTGCAAAAATATGGGAAGGCTAAAAGAAGAAGTGTCTATTCTTGGTTTGCACATTTATACTTTCTTTTTTAATTAATATTTGCATTAGGGACAATGGATATAGTAGTTGGGGGGAGCATGAATGTGTGAGGATTAATGCGTGAGATTAGCATCAAATTTTTTCAAAAAAAAATTCTGATGTATGCATGAGTTTTATTTGTTCTTTCTAATTATACCTGAATCTTGATACAAGGCTTACATCATGCATACATTCCCCTTCAACTAAGTGGACATTGAAACAAGGTCGATTATTTAGTGTTCGGAAAACTTAATTTAGGGAATTAAAATAGGTAATCAAAGGGAATATATGTTTTTGGATGAACATAAGTTATCATGAGCCAATTCGATGCCACCTCATTTCTCAAAATTTAGAGTATCGCCCTCATTTTAGTCCTAGATTCGTGGTGCAAGTAACTCTCACTTTAAAAATTTTCTCATGAACCCTCTATGATATGCAGCAAATCTAATTTGATCTTGAGCTTGATTTCTATTTATGAGTTTCTATTTTAAGCCAAGGGCAGGAATCCTTTTCTATCTTTATCAATATCTAGTTGAAAGGTTTCGAATTAGTTGATGCATCTTGAAGTTATTAATTGTGATTAAACCTAAGGCATAGGTCATAACATTGTGAACATTACACCAACTTTATAAAAAAAAAAAAGTGATAGCAGCACCTTAGATGATCCCTTGGGGCTTCCACATGTGAGATTAGGATTAGCAAGGCTTGTAAAATACCAACATAACTATGCAGAGTGAAGGCCTGGAAGCATTCAAATCAAGGCGGTTTTCTCCATTGTCCCATGGGGCTTCCACATGTGAGACTAGGACAAACAAAAGAAAAGGTCAAAGGGAAAAGCTACCTCCATGGAGAGAAAAAATAAATAAATGAATAAAAGGTTAGAATTAGCTGATATAATGTAGCAAAGTTTATATCTTAGTGTACTTAGGAAATTATGACATGATTGATTTTGAAGCTTAGTAAATTAGTGAGTGATATATATATTAGAATTCTAACCTTTGTTCAAGGAAAACTTAGGAATTTATAGACATAAATTTAGTTTTTGATCTCTGTAATTTGTGAAATATATTTGCAAGTTCATGAGATCAAAAGAAAAATGTAGGATCATAATCAATACATACCATTGCTAATAGACTAGCAATGAGCTAAGTTGAGGGGTGTGATAACTTGTTGATAGCATGACAAATATAGTAGTAATATCTATGATTTTATATGATTTTGGGCTTTGAATTTCTCCTATGTCATGCTAGCAATATTAAAATAATAAATGTGAGTAATTACTTTGTATTTACTTCTATTTATGAAAAATCAGTGATATACATACGATTCATAATTTCTATTGAATTATTGATGATTTAAATAGAGAAAAAATATATCCCATTTCATAAGGATTAACCTTGAAATATCTTATTCTAATTCAAGCACACGTGAACATTACTTAACTTATTTCTTTTTATGACTAACCTTGCTTGACTTCTTGGAAGTCAAGCAATTTTATTATTGATGAATATTTTTAGTATATGGTGTGCAGGAGTTAGGTGAATTTAATCAAGTAATTAATTAAAGAGCTTGAAGTATATTGGGCTAGAAGAAGAGATGATTTAGTTTTGGTCCAAGAAAGGCCCAAAGGGACAAGGGAACATGACCCTTTCAGCCCAATCCATCTTCAATCATTTTATCTAAGATGTGCCATGAAATTGAAGATTAAAAGGGGGCCCAATCAAAGCAAGGATGGAGAAAAGGGCATGTGAAGATAAATGAGAAAAGAGAGGGTTCTTTTGAGAATAATGTCTCATGTATAAAACCTCTTTTCTTTTCACATTTTTCCTCATTCTAGAGATTGCCCTAGTAGAGGCTAGCCAGAGAAAACAGCTGTCCTAGGATCCGGATTGATAAATCTCAATAGAGGTGGATTATTGTAATTCTTTTTCTTGATCTTCAAAGTGTGTTCTTGCTGGAGAAAATTGCCTGGTCTAGGCAAAATATACAGACCCAAGGTATGCCCTTCTAGATCCTGAAATTTATGATTTATCTTCTAATATTTAATAGAAATATTATTTCTCTCATCTTCTCTCCTTCTAAAAAAATTGAAACCCTAATTAAACCTTTCCTTTTGAAATCGTAGATTTCTTGATTTTCGTAGGAAAATCAAGATCTCCTTGATCCTTCCTCTTCTCATCATCTTTTCTTCTCTGAAATCAATCTCCTAAACCTTTTATAGTTATATAAAATATTCTTAAATTCTGAAATCAGAATGTTGATTTTCTTGGAATAACTCTCTTGAAAATCAAGATTCTTGTTCTTCCTTCATCTTCCTCTCATTTTTCTCTCTCTAATCATTCTTTTTCTTTTCTAAACTTAAAAGAATCAGAATTTCAATCCTAATTCCTTGAGGATTGACCCCCTACTTGCCCTATTCTAAAACTAGAGTAAATCAGGAGGAAAAATTATAAATATTTTGTATAAACTCAAAGCAAAACAACGACTATAACAAAAACTAAATCTGAGTTTATCATTAATTCAAAAACAGTTCAGCTATTTATCAATCAAGAATGAAAATAAAAATTCAATTTACCAATTATTGTCACAAAAGAGAAATTTATGACCATAGAATCAACTCTTGATCAATGAAAATCGATGCATATAACACTAGTTCATGAAAATTTTATAAATTCTAGTTACATGCACCGCAGACCTAAAACTAGTATGAGGGTAATGTCATGCACCTATTGCCTTTCCCTATTATAATTTGCATTGTCCTCAATTTATCCTGAGAAGAAAGAAACTGATCACAAGTAAATCATGAATCTCATAAGATAGGTGCAAGAATGTAAGGAAGTGAAGCATGGCAAACCAGTCTAGATTGATGGTGCACAACTCTTGGATGGAGCTTAAACTTCTACTTGGAAATAAAAGAGAAAGAGTGACAGCCTGAGCGTAAAATGAAACAAAACAATCAAAACTATTAAATCAAAGAAACAAAAGCAAATGACTAAACAAAATAAAATGTGGCTATCAGTAATCAATGGCCATTAGGAAAAGGCTCTAGCTGTTGTAGGCTGATGGAGATCGAGGCTGCTTGCTGCTCATACTTCAGGTTAGGCTTTAAGTGCTGCCCATTCACCTTAGATGTTTTACCTATTCTAGGATCTATTATTAAAACAGCTCATGAGTTAAAACTCTACACAACAATGAATGGACCATCCCAACGAGATTTGAGTTTACTTGAAAGTAATTTTAAATAAGAATTATACAAACAAATCTTCTCATTTTGATAAAATGATTTATGGTTGATCTTCTTGTCGTGAAATGCTTTAAGTTTGGCCTTGTAGATATTAGAATTCTCGTAATCTTCATTTTGTAATTCTTGTAATTTTTGCAATTGAAGAGCACGTTGCTTCCCTAGATGATCTAGGGAAAGATTCAACTATTTGATGGGCTAATATACTCGATGCTCAATTTCAACAGGTAAATGACAAGCTTTGCCATAAATTAGGCAGAAAGGAGACATGCCAATGGGTTTTTTAAATGCTGTTTTATAAGCCCAAAGTGCATCAGGAAGCCTTTGGGCCCAATCTTTACCATCAGGTCGTATGGTTTTCTTCAAAATCTTCTTAATTTCTCTATTGGTCAATTCCACCAATCAATTAGCTTGCGGATGATAGGGCATCATCATCCTATGCTGTACTCCATATTTTTTAAGTAAATTTCGAAAGTGAAAATTGTTAAAATGAGACCCACGGTCACTAATGATAGCATGAGGACAACCAAATCTAGAAAAGATATTTTGTATAACGAACTTGCATACAATTTTATGATCATTAGTTCTAGTGGGGATGACTTTTACTCATTAGGAAACATAATCAACTACTAATATGATATATTCATTACTTGCGGAAGAAGGGAATGGACCTATAAAATTGATTCTCCAAAGGTCAAATATTTCTACCTCCAAAATTGGTTGAAGTGGCATTGCATCCTTCTTCGAGATGTCTACCATGGCTTGACATGTGGTACAGGACCTGAAATATTGATGAGAATCTTGAAAAATAGTAGGCCAAGAAAATCCACATTAAAAATTTTTTTCTAGTCTTTTTGGATACAAAATACCCTCCACATGCAGAAGAATGACAAATGATTAGTATGCTGAACTGTTCCTCTTCAGGTACACATTACACAGACTATAATTCCTGATTTCTTTGGAACAACATGAATTGGACTTACCCATGGACTGTCGGAAATGACATAAATTATTCCAGCATCCAGCCACTTCACTATTTCAGCCTTGACTACCTTCAACATTTTTGGATTAAGTCTCTGCTGAACATCTCTAATTGGTTGTGCATTTTCATCAGTAAAGATTCTATGCATACATACCTCAGGACTAATACCTGAATGTCTAAAAGAGTCCATCCAATAGCTAGCTTGTATTTCTTGAGTGTTCTCACTAATTTCTCCTCTTGCTCAGTAGTCAAGAGGGAAGAGGTAATGACAAGAAGTGCCTCATGCTGACCAAGATATACATACTTCATGTGGGAAGGCAGCGGCTTCAAGATTGAAGGAAGACTTGTTAGAGCTGTTGAGGCTTTTGCCATATCAGTGTCATTGGGTGACTGAAGCATGTGACTTGTCTCTTTGCTGAAAAATTCTTCTGCACACACATCAGCAACATCAATCATGCATAAATCTTTTGATTGGTCAGGATACTTCAATAATTTTGCAATTTTTAATTCAACTTTTTCTTGCCCAAATTTTAATTCTACTATTCCTTTACCCCAATCTGTTGTGGCTTTGGCTGTGGCCAAAAAGGGACGTCCTAAAATTATTGGGGCATGACTAATATTTTCTGTTATCTTTATATCAGCTATTGGAAAATAACAGCTTTCAATCTTCACTATAACATCTTCTAAAACCCCATATGGCTGTCGAACTGATCCATCTGCTAGCTGTAACTCCACAAATAATGGTTTTAAATCACCAAGTTTATACATGTCATATAGAGCTTTAGGCAATATATTCACACTTGCTCCTGAATCAAGTAAAGAGTGGGTGAAAATCATACCTTGAATTTCACATTTGATGAGAGGAGCTCCTGGATCTCATTGCTTTGTTGGGATCTGATTTAGTAAAGTCAAGCTTATTGTTTCAGATGATTGAATGCATTTATGTTTCTTCACAGGAGTGCACAATCCTTTTAAAAATTTAGCATAAGAAGGAATGTGTTGGATTGCATCTATCAAAGGAATACTAATGGTGACTTGCTTAAAAATATCTAAAATTTTTGTATCTTGATCTTTAACCTTAGGCTTATGGTCCTTTAAAGCTTCAAGAAAAGGGATTGGAGGGCTGTATTTTTTCGAATCAGGTTCTTCCCACTCTTTTCCTTTATCCTTACCATTTGTTGAGTTTTGGCCTTTAGTTGTTGCTAGTTCCTTCTGCTCATTCTCTGAATTTTCTACACTCACAAATAAGGGTTAGATAATATCTTCCCATTTCAAAGTTTGGAAATAGCATTTAGTGTTTCTTTGTCCTGATCATGACAATCGACTTGATTGACATGATGTTGACCCAAGGCATTAATCAAATTTCGAGGATTAATGGATGACTGCGTTGGGAACTGGTCTGCTTCTCTACTGCTGTTGCTGCTTTCCAGCTGCTTACCATTTCGCTTCTCTGATCCATTTACATCAGATTGATGCCTTCCCTCAATCTATAGTTTCATTCGTTCCATTTCTTGACGTAGCTTTTGCTGTTCTTGCAGCATCTGCTTCAGCAGCTCCTGTGTAGACAAATCAGATCCACTTGCATGTGACTGTAAGTGATGATTTGAAGGAAAAACATCTTGATGTTGAAAATGTTGCCTTTGAAATGACAAGTTCTGTGGAGGAGCAAATGACCCAGGCCAATGGACTGTTTCCTGATTTTTACTCCAACCATTGGTTTGATTAGTGCCAAACTGGTTGTTTCTATAATTTGCATTATAGTTATTGTTGGAGAATATATTTTGCCCCTGTCCATGCCAACTATTACCCGAAATAAATTGATTTGATTTGAATTGGCCGTTGATTGCCATGATCTGGTCATATTTTGGACAATCAACTTCTACATGTTCATAGCTTGAGCATAAAGCACGTGCTGACATATCTTGCTCTTGTTTGGGAGGCTGCTGGTCAAATCCATTTGCTGTGGATATACTCATTAGTACCTGTACACATTTAGTCAATTTATCTACTTTATCAATAAGTAGTCCAGTCTCTATATTTTTCACATCATGGATACCTCCTCTTTTGAATCCTGAAGTTCTACCATTCTGATTTAAAGCGTAGTGATGTGCACTATTTTCCGAAAATTTTTCAATAAGATCAATAGCTTCATCTTCATATTTGTTCATAAAAGTCCCACCTGAGGTATCATCAATCATGTGCCTATCTCTTTCATTCAAACCTTCATAAAAAATCTGCACAAGTTGTCAATTTTGTATCTCATGATGTGGACACTGGCGGGTGTAATCCTTAACTCTCTCCCATGCCTCATAAAAAGATTCTTGAGGCCCTTGTACACAATCCCTGATTGCCCTCCTAATAGAATTCATTTTTCGTACTGAATAAAATTTCTTAAGGAATGCTGCCTCCATATCAGTCCACGAATTTAGCTCTTGGACCAAGGCACGAAACCAGTCCTTAGTTTTATCTTTGAGTGTGAAGGGGAACAATCTCATCTTTACTATCTCAATGGGAATGTTAGGATAATATGAAATCTCACAAACTTGTGAGAAGTCTTCCAAATGTTTATATGGCTCTTCGTGAACTATCCCATGAAAATGTGGTAACATTTGGACAAGGTGATGATCAACTCTAAAGTTGACATCGTTCTCTATAGGGGCATTGATTCTATTCACTGGTCTATACTGTAAAGGAGCTGAGTGATCTCTAAGATACATTCTTCTATTTTCCCTTTGGTTTCCTTCCATTTTTGTTTCTCATTCCAAAGTCACTTCTACTTGTGATGATTCTCCTAACTCTTTTTCTGGTGGAATGACTACGTCCTTCTGTGATCTACATACTTGCATTTGCCTACTTTTAATTTTGCTAATTCGTTCTACTCTATGACAGTCTTATATACCTTGATTAGCACAACATGCATATAAAATCCTCAATGATCACAATGAATAAAATTTGCATGGAAATATTCAAAATTAACTATTTTTAGAAGATAGATGTAATCTTTAAAAAGAATCTAAATTGAGATATAACAGGAAATTTTCTTATATATTGATCATGCACAAGAATTGGCTAGCTTGGAATAATAATTTCTGTCCTGATTTTCAAGATGGCCTCTTTGATGCTTCAGAAAAAATTCGAAACCTACTAGATCTTGGAAACAAAATTCCCAATAGAAAGATCTTAGCCACCAAAACTAAAGAGATGAATTTTTGCCAATTATTCCACAGATGTGTAGCAATTAAAATTAATCAAATTTTTGGAAAAATCATCTACTGCAGCGAAAACAGGTCAAAATTTTATAGTCTGAGTTTTGAAATTTCTACCTGTTCTGAGGTTAATCTTCTGCTTGAAGTTTTCTTTACCTCGTCTTCTCACCAGAGCTGTTCCATGTGACTGTTAATATAAGTCACAACACTAAATAAAGGTTAGGTAATTAATTTCAAATCTATTTGTAGATTAATATTCTCAATCAGTCCTGCAAATTAGATTTCATGTATTTGTAAGCACCTACTATAACTATTTTGAGAAATTCACCCCTTTATCAAGATAAAGAGAACAATTAAAATGTCAAATGTATTCAATTCACCATATAAAAAATTTTATGAAAACTTTTAATGCTCTTAAAAAGAAACTTTTCATCTTGAGGTTGATTTTGCTCAAATAAACCTGCCAAATTCAACAAGGAAAGTTAAATGACATGATTCAGTGGATATTGTTCAAGTCAATTTCCTTTAATTTCATATCATATTTTGCTCGATATCTCTGCACAAAATTTGTCAGAGCTCACTTACCTTGTTCCTTAAAATCTCTCTAAATAATTGACTGGTATCCACGTCACATTGTCTGCTGTAGATGAAACTCAAGAAATAAAAACATCTTCATTAAAACCAGCATGTTTAAAATCATTCAACGCTCAAATTCCCTAGCAATAGCGCCATTTGATGAGTTTGATTTTTCTACAAGTGTTGTTAGACCTTAATCTTCTCAATCAAAGAAAATATTATCAATTATGTTTTAATTCAATTCGTGAAATACTCATAGATAGCTGCAAGTCAGGTCATCTCCACAGCGAATTTCGAGGCTTACAATTTAATACTCATTCTAATGAAGGATGAAATGTAAAAGGAAACAAGTTGTGGATTGGAAAAGGAGAAGAAGAAGAAACTATGAATCCAGATCTGATTTCTCAGATTTGGCCAGCATAAGAAGGGTAATCGATTGTTTGTTGATTTTACTCCTAAATATCAAACTAAAATCTAATCTAAGCTAAACAAAACCCTTCTCCATCTCGAAACTTACCTAGTGTCACCACTTCTTCTTCCTTACTTCCGGGAGGAAGAGGTGTTCACTCGAAGTAGTAGGAGAGACCTCATTTAGACGAGATGAGAAGCGCTCCAATTGACACACCTGCATTCACACGATGTGGAGCTCGAAAAACCCTAAACCCCCTGGGCTGGCTGAATCACCGAAGGCTTCCTCAGTCAAAAGCTATCCGTAACATCCATTTTTTACATGTATATAGCAGTCTTTGCTTCTCTCTCCTCTTTTGCTCTCCTCTCGCGCACGAGTGAAAAGTTGCTCGAAAGTTCTAGTGGCTTCTTTCCCGCAAGGCCACAATTCGTCGGATCGGTGGACTCTCTTCTTGTGAGCTCTCTTTTGAGCCGTCATACCTATCTCCATCTGAAGGGTGGTCTCCTCACTCCTGCGAGTGACGGTTGGGCTGTTGTATCACAGCCGTTGATGAAGCGGCTATATCCTTAAACATTAATGCCTAACTTGCCAGAAATTGATTAGAAAAATCACAAAAACACATTCAATGTTTAAGATAATCTGATTAATCATGCACCCAAATATGTAAGAGGAGATTGATCTCATAACATTTCCAAAAAAAAAAGACTTGAAGTATGACTATATCCTGAAACATGTTAAAAATCATATTTATTCATGAAAGCAGCACCTTAATAATATCATGGAAATGTAAAATTAACCAAATTACGGTGTTTTCCAGCACATCATTTATGTACTATCAGCCCTCTCTCTCTTCCGCACATTACTCTCTCTCTCTCTCTCTCTCCCTCCCGTGTGTCGTCCCATCTCTCTCCTGCACATCACCTTCTCTCTCTCACCCACGTGTTGCCCTCTCTCTTCTATGCGTTATCCTCTTTCTCTCTCTCTCCTGCACATCATCTTCTTCTCTCTCTCTCTCTCCCGCATGTTGCCATCTCTCACTCTCTCTCTCTTGTGCATTGCTCCCTCTCTTTCTCTCTCTCGTGTGGATGGTTTCCTCTTTCTCTCTCTTCTCCATGTGTCATTTCTCTCACTATTTATTCCTTTCCCCCATCATCTTCTCTCTCTCACGCCTCATATCTTTTGCTCACACTCTCCCACTCGCCCTCTATTTCTCTGATGATTCCCTTCATGTCCTTTCCTTTCAATCTTCCCATTTATTCTCTATTTCTCTTTCCCTCTCTCCCCTCTCTCCATCGGCTTCACTCTCTCTCTTGACTTTGCTTTTCCTTTGGTATCTCCTTGTCTATCTCTATTCCCTTTCTAGACTTTCACCCTCTTCCCAAATGTGAGAGTTCCATCAAAGAGACCCACCTTCAAAAACCACAAGAACTCTTATGAAAGGGATCTCCATTAAGGTACATTGACTTTAAGTCATGATATTTGGTTAATTCTAAAATGATCCGCATGCTCTTAGTGTGAGTGATCATATATTAGTCCTCTCTCATTGATTTGGTGATACTTACACATAGTTGTCATATTATTTCGGATTCTTTGAGGTAGAATTCCCTATTATGGTAATTAAGATTATCCATTTTCCAAATTGTGGGATCTTGTATTTTATTCAACCTTCCTTGATTCTACTCCAAGTCAAGTACAATCACTACTTTCGAAGGATTCATACTTGAAGGTCTCATTTGTCCTCCATTAAATACACAACAAAAAATTTTCCAATAAAAGGTTTTAGTACCTGATTCATCATTCTCATGAATGTCCTTCAAACATTTGACAATCCAAAGGGCATGACCAACTATTCATACAAGCCTACTTTCGTCTTGAAGTAGTCTTCCATTCATCCCCTAGAAAAATCCGAATTTGATGATAACCACTTTTCAGATCAATCTTTGAAAACATTTTATAGCCCCATAACATGTCAAGTATATCATTTAATCTCAGAATAGAAAATCTATACTTCATTGTAATCTTATTAATAGCTTGACTATCATACACCAGGCTCCATCTTCCTTTTAAACTAATAGAGCTGGAACAAAGTAAGGACTCATACTCTCTCAAATAAGTCCATTTTGTAAAAATTCTTTAACATGTTTCTGTAAGATCCAATTTTTTATAATGAGGTAAATTTTGGTAAACTTGCTCCTAGATTGAAATCAATATAGTGTTGTATGTCTCTAAGTGGGAGAAGATGGTTAGACACCTCTTCCATAATAGATAATTCTTTTAGAACCTTATGTGCTACCTCTAGAATAAAATCTATAATTTAATGAGAGATTATCCTCAATGACCAGCATAAAAATCTCACTATCCTTAATAATATTACTAAATAACTCCTTTTTCTCAATCATCATAATTTGCTTCTTTTTGTCTCTCAATGAAAAATCAGTATCTTGAATTGGGCGGCACAAAACAGAATGATTATCCCTACCCAAATGAGTTGTATCTAAATCATATTGCCATGGTCAGCCCAGAATCATATGACAAGCATCCATGTTAATTACATCATAATAGATTTCATTAAAATAAACATTTCCCATTGAAAACTTAATTCAAAATATTTCAGTGACCTTGGTTTCTGAATCCTTTTTTATCCACCCAATTTTGTATGGATTTGGATGTCATTCAGTCTTTAGTCCTAGGTTTTGTACCATTATTGATGAAACAATATTTTTCATTACTCCCATAATCAATAGTGACATCAGATACCTTCCCATTGATGGTACACCTTGTTCTGAACACATTATGACATGGTGCAGGTTCCTACTTTGGTGCGTACATCATCCTTTGTATAACTAGAGAAAGGCCAAAATCTTCCTCTTCTTATCCTTCAATGATTTCCTCTTGAATTTCTTTGTCTCATCTTCATTTTTGTTGCCATCTTCATCTACTGTCCTTCCAAAATTCACAGCACCTCATTTTGGATAAGCATTAGACTTGTGACCTTCCTCATTGCACATGTAACATTTCAGAATAAAGTTAGGAACATAGGGATTTCGCTCTACATTGCTTCAACCACTAGGGGCAGATCCACTTGGTTTTTGTGTAGCTGAGGTTGTGACTCTTCCGCTAGAAGTGGAAGAAGAAATCAGTGCATGTCTGGACCTGTCTAGTTGAAAATTTGGCACACTACTAAATGTTCAATTTTTAACTTTTCCTTTCTCCAATAAAGCTTATGCACGTTCTAAGGCCATAACAACATCATTCAACTTAAAGAATGATTATAATGCAACTTTTTCTTCAATTTCCCATCTAAGGCCACTTCTAAATTTAGACATCAGATTTAGATTTGGTTAAATCAACTCTAAATGATAGTCGATAAAATTCTTCTACATACTCAATTACATAATGATTTCCCTATCGACAATTTTGATACTATTGATACAAGACTTACTCATAATCAAGTGGAAGAAATCTTGACTTCAACAATTTTTTCATTTTATCCCAATTTTGCACTGTATCTTTACCTATTTTGGCATGAGTAGTATGAATCTATTCCCACCATGTAGATGCACCTCCCTTCAATTTATATGTAACAAGTTTAACTTATTTCTCATCAAGAATTTTTATATATTCAAAAAATCATTCAACTTTAGAAAGCCAATGTAAGACTTCTTTAGTTTTCAAATGGCCATTAAAATTAGGAAAATAAATTTTCATACAAAAATCTCTACTTTGATCACAATCTGATCTACTCCTTGAGCTGCTTGAATATGAGGAATGATGCTTTTGAGAGGCACAACCATGGTCATTCTCTTTTTGATTATTTTGGGCTCGAGAAACATGACATAATGTACACATTCTAGATAGGATTTGCTTCAATATATCATTTATAGTTTCAAGCTTTTGATCCAAATGTTCTTGATATTCAAAGAACTCTGTGTGAGAAAGAGGACATACCTCAAATCTTTCATCTTGATTGATTTCAATTCCTTTACCTTGAGACATCTTCAACTGTCGATAGAATGCTTGCCAAAGCTGAAAAAAGCCAAAGGTTATTTGTACTCCTTGGAAATCCCCACCCATATCACCTAAGTTCCTGAACTTGAGTAAGATGATTTAGATCTTGACTAGGTTCTAATACCACTTAACATAGCAGAAATATAGCACTCAGCTCTCTAAAAGATCTAATGACAAAGTTGGCAGAGGAGAAGTTGAAATCACGACTTGAATCCTCAAAATTCATGATATCTGGTGGAGCCTCATCATCTTGAATCCACAAAATGAAGAAGATAAGTCCCTTGAGTCCATAAGGGCTGATCTTGAATCCACAAAATCAAGAAACTAGTTCCCTAAGTCCATAGGGATGTTAGAGTCTATTAGCAGAAGGGAGAATCTCTCAAGAAGAAGAAACTCACAAAATTCTATTGATAAAATAAGTTGAATGCACTTAAGCTACATGGGGATGTCATTAAATAGGCCAGAGCTTATGAAAAGGACACCAACTTTGAATTTCAAATGAAATTTGAAAACTTTGAGTGTAATAAATGTAGGAAAGTGTCACAAATAGAAAGAGGCTTAAAGTAGGATGAAATAGAATTTTAGAAGGTGGTGAACATAGAAGGGGGTGTCTAAAATAGAAAGAGAATAAAGAAAGGGATGTGACCTAAATATACAAAGTGTCAAATGTAGAAAGTGCCCTAAATATGGAAGGTCATCTAAAAATAGAAAGTGGTTGAAATGTTGAAATATGAAAATAAAAGGTTCTATAGATGGAAAGTTTATCTTCAAGTCTTCAAGTCCTTTGCTCTAATAGATGTCATATTGGCTGCATCATTGGCTCATCTTCGAACTATCCCAATAGTGGCTGGCCATATGAAATAATAGCTCTAAAGATCCACATTGATAAATATACTTTTGATGGATGAGATCATGAGGCTTGTTTCTTGATTTTAGAAGATCACTTGCTTTGCAAAATGCTTGGTCTTGGTGGCACATTAAGACCCTAGGTTTGCCTTCTTTGATGTAGAAGTCTCTTGATTTTGTTCATCATCATTAGGTAGGTCTAATCATTGAGCTTTTCTTTAGGAAAATCACGAATCTTCATTGATCTATTTTAGAGTCTATCATACATTTCATTGAGGTCATTTAAAGTTGATTTGTCCGCCTTAAGTCTCATAATTTAATTCTTTTGATCATCATCCTAAAATAATTCTATTTTACATTTTCTTTCTTCTCAAATCAGATTAATGATTTCATGAACTAGTTCCATGTGGACACGACCCTTATTTGCCCTATACTATATATAGAGTATTAAGATACATCATATAAATTATTTTTGTTCAAACTTAGTTGGTACAACCACCTAAGAAAGCCAATATATTGAGTTTATCACTACTACTCTTCTTCCAAGATATGGGAAAATTGAGCTAAATAAGAAATCTCATAGGTTGTTTAGAAATTTTGGAAGAATGTAGGGCATTAAACAACTTCAAATAAAGCAACTTCCAATCTCATCTATGATGTCTATGAAATGGCATTCTTTGAATTACTTTCATTATTTTTGATAGTTTAAACTCTTAACTAGACATCTTATAAATGGTGGATGATGCTTGGAAAATTAAGCCTAGTGTTCCATTTGGGTACATTATGTATACATATAAAAATATCTAGAATATACACATGCATGAGTGAGAGTGAGAGAGGCCTACAACATTAGGGATATACATGATAATAGTGTGGCATTTTGTGATTGTCCACATTTACTTGTGAATACACCATTTTAAGGGGAATAACCTACACATAATCTAGAAATACACAAAAAAGATAAAGTTATGTGTACCCAAAATCATTAAAGATCTACACGAAAATAACTTGACATTTTGTGTTTCTCAACATTTACTTGCAAAGACCATTTTAAGGAAAATAACCTACATATATAATCTGCTAATACATGAAAACATAAGTTTATTATATGTGCACCAAAAAATTATTTTTAATTCTATTTGAATTTCATGAATGTCATTGATAAATTTTAAAACTTGAATTTTGACTCAATCACTTCGGTTTTTGAAATCAGATGCTAATACAATGGTACAAGGCCTTTCCTTTAGGTGCAATCTTAATCATTCCCAAGCCAAGAGAGCCCAGGACATCAAAAAATTAAATGGGTAAACCCATGTATTTGTATTATTTAAAAATAAGCTTCCTCCATTCAATTGTAAAAATTTGAGATCTATGTGAGAATCAAGGAGTTAGATTTGTGATACAAAACGAATTAACACAGCATTTGATGGAGATAATACAATACCAAATAAAGAACAATAACATAATCTATGGTCTAATTGTGCTTATATTGGCATTGGTCTCTTATAATGTTGTGGATGGTTTCTCAATTTCTTCCTCCACCCAGATAGTGCTCTCTCTCTCTCTCTCTCACTCTCTCTCTCTCTCCCTCTTTCCTGCTAGACATCCTTGGGCATTTTTATGGGCATTTTTGGAAATCTCACACTTGACCTAGCTCCAAGTTCAAACTTAATTCAAGCTTCTTGTGTGACTATGAATTAGTGATTGTGTGCTTGTGTGTCTGAAGGAGAGACAAGAAGAGAGGGAGAGAGAGATCATATTTTTCTATTGAGCATATCAAATGCTTATTTTTAAAATGAATTTTATATTTAATATTTAATATTTCTAAATTGTTCCCATCGAAAAACTTTTTCCCCCACAACTTATCTGTGGCCTTTTTGATCTAGAGGCCAAATAAGGAATTATTTTTAAATCAAAATTTATTTTATTTACTTAATTAAATAGAAACCCAATAGCATAAATGTCGTATTACTCATTTTGTTTTTTTGAGACTAAAAATATTCGTTGTGAAGCAGTGACTGGACCAATGAGTTCTCTACTGGTTGTGGAAACCCTAAACCCCCTTGCTCCTTCGTGCACAGAGCCACCTCCGGCATTATCATCACCCCAACTCTAGTGGAACCCTCCGATAGGTTGATCGGCTGGTTGGACTCTCTAGTTTCCCCGGCGAGTTTTCGGCAATCCCTTTCTCCTCGCCCTTTGATATGCTCCAGGTTGTGATTTGTGGAGGAACGGAGAGGACGGATCGATGTTGCTGCGAGGTACCCTCTCCTGCCCCTGGGCTCGCATAACCGTCGCCGGGGGGAGGAAATCCCTCCTCTATGGACGCTCCATCGGGTGCATCACGGTTCATCCTCAACTCTCGCCCCGTCTCTTCTCCGCTGGCGCCACTAGGGATAAGGAGACGGCCTTGGTGCCGTCCATGGTGGGATATCTCGTGAGCTCTTGCGGCCTGTCGCCGGACGAGGCCATGCGGGCTTCCAAGCGCCTCCCCAGCGTCAGATCCCCTTCGAATCCCGACGCGGTCCTCTCCTTCCTGAAGCTCAAAGGGTTCGACGAGGAGCAGATCAAAAAGATTGTCTGCTCGAGGCCCCAGCTCCTCTGCGCCGACGTGGAGAGGACCCTGGAGCCCAAATTTAGGGTTCTGGAGGAGATCGGATGCCGCGGCGCCAGCCTCTTCGACGTGATCAAGCAGAACAATCGCTTCCTCTGCTGCAGCCAGGACAAGGTGATCCTCCCCAACATCTCCCTCCTGATGAAGGACTGCGGCATCAGCGGGGCGAGGATCCTCAAGATCCTGAAGCGGAGCTCCTGGGTGGTGAGCAGGAGCACGAGCTCCCTCCAGGAGCTCATCGACCGGGTGGAGGAGCTGGGATTCAATCGGGACTCCCGGATGTTCGAGTACGCCCTCTGCGTCCTCAGCAAGTACAAGCGAAGCACGGTCGCCTCCAAGCTCGAGAGATTCGCTAGATTCGGCTGGACGGTAGAGGAAATCCTCAGAGCCATTAGGCTGGCCCCCGTCCTCCTCACTCTCTCCGACAACAAACTGAAGAAATCTATGGAATTCCTCATGGGCGCGGCGGGCCTGGAGCCGGCCTGCATTGCCTCCTACCCCGTCATGCTGATGTTCAGCTTAGAGAAGAGGGTCATGCCCAGGTACCGAGTCATGGAGCTCCTTAAATCTAAAGGGCTTCCGGAGGGGAAGTTCGACTACGCCAGCGCCCTGCGCCTCTCGGAGGCCAAGTTCTTGGCCAAGTTCGTCTTCCCCCACGTCGAGGCGCATCCGGAGTTGGAGGAAGTGTATGAACCTCTTGCGCCACCGGAGGAGACCCCCGACAGCATCGCCGGCTGAAGATCTCGGATGGGAAGGTCAACCGTGGTGGATCGATCTGGTTATGACTGCCTCTCATTCTTCTTCGTAGACATTGCTCAGACAATCCGGAGAAGGACAAGTTTTCCTGGGGAACTCTTCCTCCCCGATCATTGATCATATTCCATAAGCTCATGAAGCTCGGTCACCGTACCTTTGGAAGAACTCAGTATGAAAATTTTCCATGCCAATTTGCCCTGAGCAGCCAGCCCATCCCCGAAGAACAGCCACAGATTCCACAAAGAGAATGATCATGGCCTCCACAGCTACCTGTGCATTTCATTTTCTCGATTGGTCTCTTAACCTTCTTCCCTCTCTCTCGCTCTCTGTAGTTCTCTGTTCCAACCTTATTATTTGGCGCGGCTTTAGTGAATGAAGGCCTGAAACTTCGTTCATTGCGGGGACCTTGTAGCCTTCTTTCACGAACTTCCTCTTAAAGATTCAGAGTCGATATTCAGGCATTTAGTGAAGGGACAATCAGTTGAAGCCGGAGTTTTGACCAAGGTCGGCCTCACCGGAGAGTTTGGGGGGGGGGGGGGGGGGGGAAGGGGGTTTGTGTTTGTGTTGGTTTTTAAGCCGGGCCTAATTTTACAAGACCCGTGAAAATGGGCCAATTATTTTGGATTTCAAAATATTCAGTTCCTTTTAAAAAAATCTGAATTGGAAGTGTTTCGGATTTCTTGTGTCGGTAAGGATCTGTCTACCAAACCAAAGGGGTCCACTGTCCCCGAAGGCGTGACCCTCGCCACTAAAGCGGTGCCGCAGCCCTCCGCAATCAGTCGCCGCCTGTTCGGCGGGCGCCTCGGCCGCCTCCGCTGCATCTTCCTCTGCTTTTGGGTGCTTCGGAGTTGGAGAGGGAGAGAAGGATGCGGCTCGGTGGTTTCCTTTCCGGCCTCGTCTGCGGGAGTAGAAGCACCGGCTGCAAGGGGATCTTCCATTCTCCGGCCCTCCGGGATTGCCCTCTCGGGGGATTTCCCCACTCGAATTCGATGCCTACCCTCCGTGTCGCCCTCTTCTCCGCCGCCGTTTCCACTGCGGGGCTTCCTCTGGGGCCCTCCCCGTCTCCGCAGGAGGCGGTCTCTGTTGTCGATTACCTGATCGACTCATTTGGATTCTCCCAAGAGGAAGCGGCCAGGGTTTCCAGCCGCCTCAATCGTTTGAAGGCCCCTCGGAATCCCGAATCCGTCCTCGCGTTCCTCAAGGGGAAGGGAGTGAGCGTGGCGGCGGTGAGAGAGGCCGTCTCCCGCCGGCCGACGCTGCTCTACGTGGACGTGGAGAAGACCTTGGCTCCCAAGTTCAGAGCCTTCGAGGAGATGGGTTTTTCTGGCACGGATCTGCTGAGGACGCTCGGGAGGAACAGCAGCTTCCTCCATTACAGCCTCGAAAAGAAGCTGATGCCCAACATCTCTCTCCTACAGAGAGAATGCGGGATCTCCGGCCGGAGGATTTTCAAGGTCCTGAAGAGAAGCTCCCGGCTGGTTGGCCGCAGCACGAGCTCGCTCAGAGAACTCATCCGGCGCGTCAGGGAATTAGGGTTCTCCCATGGATCGGTGGCGTTTGAAACGGGCCTCCATGTCGCCGACTCCCTCAGCCAGAGCTCAGTGACCGGGAAGCTGACGTTCTTGCAGAGCTTCGGCTGGACCGAGGAGGAGACCCTGCGGGCAATCCGCCGATATCCTCTGATTCTGGGACTATCGGAGAAGAAGCTCAACGATTCAATGCAGTTCTTCGTGGGGAAGATCGGATGCGACGCATCGTACCTGGCGGCCAACGCGATCCTGCTCACATTCAGCGTCGAGAAGAGGGTCAAGCCACGCTACCGAGTCTACCAGACTCTCCAGCTGATGAAGGTGCCCGAGGGGGGCTGGAGCCTGCTCTCCCTCTTCTCCGTCTCCGAGAGTGTCTTCTTGAACAGGTTCGTCCTCAAGTACGTGAACAGGCACCCGGAACTGAGGGAAGCTTACAACAGTGCAGGGTTTAGGACCAAGCTTCACGAATCCTTTGGATGATCAAGAAACTAATTACATACGTATAATCTGGATGACGATACAGACTGACTGATCACCTCGTAGGTTCTGCAGTTGGGCTGCAGTTGTTGGTGTTATAAGCGTCAACTTCACACCGGTAGTTGCCTCAAGTTTTAATATTCTTTGCAGCATTAATGTTACGGTAAAGTCTATAGAACTCTCTCTCGTTGGGTTTGTTGCACTCTTTTGCCGTATTTCCTTTTTGGTGCCCCTCTAGCCAATTCGTCATTAGTCTCCCATATGATTCAATCGAGGACAATTCATGCAGCAAAAAATGAAGAGGTTATGGGACTTTGGCTCTGAATCTACAAGATATTATTTTTCCTATTTTTGAATCCACAAATCAGAAAATGTCATTGAATCTACAAAGGTTGCATGAATCCACAAATAAATAAAAATTACTAAAAAGGAATTTTTTTTTTTTAATGTCCAAAAAGTTATTTCATTAGATTAACACTAATAGTCAGAATACCTTAAACCCCTAAATCTTAACCCCTAAACTCTAAATGTTAAACCCTAACCCTTAAATTTCAAATACTAAATCCTAATCTCTAAACATTAAACCTCTCAAGTGGGTGAGTTAAGTCGTCCTAAGTTAGAGCCATCTAGGGATAGGTGACTATATAAGAAGTGTTACCAAAGGTCAAGAAAAGGCCAAACATTAAACATCCTTACACCACACTCACTAAATAAGTATATTTAGTAAGTGAAATGTTATGAACTACCTAACTTTGGAAATCAATCTCAATATGGAAAGTGAATTACCCTTAAGAGTATTAGACAAAAAAGATTTTGGGGCCTAACATAAGTGGGTGTGTGAAGTACTTTGGGGCCCCTAGGGAAGTAAAGCTTATAATGTGAAGGCACTTAAGGTGATGAGTTATGTGAAGTATGAAGAAGGTGATTGATAAGTCTTCAATATCATGAGTTAATAATTTAGTGATATAATAACTTTAGCCTTAACTCATGTTAAATAAACTTATATTTATGTTAAATCGTGAAAACTGGTTTCTAGTTAGTTAATATGAATTTTTAATTAATTACATGATTTTATAATCTTATTTTTTAAGATAAATAGAAAAAGATTAAAATATAAAAATATAAAAAACCACCAGCCAACTAAGCCTACAAATGGGTTGGAGGCCTAGTCAGGCAGAGCCATAGAACAATTGAAGACCACGAGCTTGAGGCTCAAGCGGCTAAGGGTGGTCCATAAGCATAGGGCTTAAGTAGTTGCAATGTGTGTCACTCCCTTTTCATGTCATTGGTGGCCAGTCGGGTGTGGGACAAGGAGTGTTCATACACATGTAAGAGAGGCACTTACTCGTTAGAGGAGGTAGATCTTTTATTACCTCAAAAATCAGTCAAAAAGCTGATGTCGGATTAAACCCACCACTCCTAACTTTTCTTATAAGATTATAAATGCCCAAAATACCCCTTTATTATCATAGTGAAAATGACTTTGTAATGTCACATTATAAAGGTATTATCATACTTATTTCATTTCTCTCTCACAAGCAGGTAACTAGTGAAGGAATCATGATTTCTAACGAGTGATTAAATTGCTAAAATTACAAAAATCTCTACAAAAACTTAGTCAATACAATTCGTGGAGCATCATGGCTGAAATTGGTGAACGATTATGGACAAAACATCATGAATTCAATGAAAAAATTATCTCCAATTGATCGACGAATAAGCCATCATCGGGAAGAGGACGATCTACTAGGAGACAAGTTGTCACCTCCTAAGAGCATGCTAGATACAATAAAGGGCCTCCTTTTGCTACGTTGACTTGAGGATGTAGCCCTTGAGATGCACTCCACCTTCATCTAGGTTATCTCCATTGGGTGATAGCCACCTGAGAATCATAAGTCGCCGTTTTTTCGCTCTACCGAGTGACAACCATTGAAAATGATTTTGCAACACATTCCCTTGATTTCTAGATTTTGCAAGAAGATCTAAAGATTGCCCACATCATCTTTGTCTAAGGAAAGCCTTCGAGGCCATGGACATTGTACGAATTCTTTCTTCAACATGTAGAATTCTGGCGATCACTATCGTAAAGCCAAAACTTTATTTTTCCTATTTTAAACTTTATTTTCCTTTAAATTAGTAACATTTGGCATGATTTTAAGTTTTAGTATCATTCTTCATTGAGTTACGATTCTCTAGGCTTTTACAAAATTTAATTTGACCCATTAATTCAATGGTAATCACTTACATAAGAATCATAGGTCAAAATTCTATTTTCGCCTGATTTATGTTCTTTCATCACTCTAACATCATAGCTTTATTTCCTTTTGTGCGAATTCTTAAATATATTATATTCATTTTTCAGCTAAAAATATTATAAAAAACTGTATTCTTTTAGAAAAATTTAAAAATATTACTCGATACTATATTACATCCTTGTGATCGACTTAGAAATTTTCCACTATTTTTGAAATATTTTCTCTTTATAAATGATTTATTCATCTGATATACATTTAAAATTTTAAAAATTGGTCTTTTCTAATTTTATAAATTTTAAATTACATGATTTATTATACAACGATTAAGTCACATCAGTGACTTAAAGGAAGTTTAGCATAAGAAGCAAGGATAGCAGAAAAAAGAAAAAAAGTCTCTAAATATAACCCTAAATTCCAATCTCGAAATGTTAAACCTAAAACCCTATACCCACACCCTAAATCTTAAAGCCTAAACCTTAAAATACTAAACCTTTAACCTTCATCCTAAACCATAAACCTTAAACTCTAAATTCTAATTCATAATACCTAAACCCAAACCCTAAACCCTAAAGCTTAATCCTTAAACTTTAAATGTTAAACCCCCCCAAGTGGGTGAGTTGCCACCGGATCACATAAGAACTCTATAGTTGAGCTTTGGGTTGGAGCCATCCAAGGATGGGTGACCATATGGGAAGTACTGTCGAAGGTAGGAAAAAGGCCTAACACTGTACATCTCAACACCATGCTTATGATGAAAATGGGCATATTTAGTAGATGAAATGTCAAGAACCACTTAACTTTGGAAATCAATCCTATCATGTTTAGAAATTACCTAAACCGGATGCTGGAAACAAAAAATCTCATAAGGAGTGGGTTAGTTATCCAATAAGCCTAGCATAAGTGAGTGTGTGAAGTACCTAGACCACTAGGAAAGTTCGGCCCACAAATGTGAAGGTGGCTAGAGCTGATAGGGTGTGTGAAGTATGAGGAGGGACACCACTAAGGAAGTTCGGCCCAAGAAGCAAGGAAGGCACACAAAAAAAAAAAAAAACACTTTAAATGTTAAACTTTGAATTATAAACCCTAGACTTTATTAGAGCTATGAAGGCACCATATTTAATGATGACAAAATGATCAAAGGTCAATTAAGAATAATATGACTTAACAAATTATGTTTCAATAATATAAATACATAAATCAATAGATAAATGCATCATATATAAATATAAAATATTTATTATGATGTAATGTATGAAAACACATACCTAAAGCATTTATGTGATGAACTCAATTGAGGGGTTAAATTGTCATCATGAGTGCAACCAAGCTCCTGCAAATAAAACTTATAAGGCCTTACTTTTCAATTTAGAATGAGTAAGAGTTGATCCTCAAGAATTGTAGGCAATGAGAGTAAGAATTCTACTTGCATTTTTTCTTTTATATATATACTCAAGAAAATGATGTGTGAAATCAAATGTGATAAGGGTGAAGATAAGAGAGATTGAGAAGGAAGAGAAGAAAGATATGATAAAATATAATAGAAAGATAGAATAAACAAAGAAACTAATTAAATTCAAGGTTTACTCTATTTATTTATCATTTGAAAATTTTCATGTATTCAAAAAATCTTTCAACTTCAGAAAGCCAATTGAATATGAAAATAATGCATATTTGACAAGTATTTCACAAGTTATCATGTTAATTATTTTATTTGTCATTCAAATGAACCTCCTTAAATCTTGATTTAAATTGATATTTTATGAATAAAAATAAACTTAATGAGAATTTATTTCATATCTTGAGTCTTAATTCTCATTTATTCTATTTTTAAATAAAATCTTACTATGTTAAATTTTTATGAATAATTAAAATATTTTTTCTAATTTTTTTGAAATTTATAAGCATTAAAATAAATATAAAATGAGAGAAAAATAGGCATATCACTAACAAGCTAGAGGCACATCACTTAATAGGCCCAACGCAAGCTAGAGGCCACACCAAGCCTAAAAGGGGGCCTAGAGGGCACACTACCTTGCAATCTGTGTAAATTGGGTTGCAAATCTAAAATCATGGGAGTTGGGTTCGAGCCACAATCTCATCTATGTGGCCTACTGGGAGCTGGGGGTGGGACTTAGATAAACCTTGAGAGTTGAGATTGGAATGGGATCTTCCCTTTCAAAGTTGTCTCTAATAATACGAAGGGTATCATTATTATATATTATAATACTCACATAATATTTTTGGTATGGGATTAAACATTATCTTTTCCTTCTCTTTCAGATCTAATGGTAGCATGGTAATAGTGATGAACCAAAAATTGTCGTTAGGATTAATGGTTAATCAAATAACATTTGTATATTAGACTTTAATTCAAAGGAAATGAATATAGGGTGAGTCCAAGTCGATTCACAAGGAAGCGAAAAATCAAACATCGAATTGCAATAAAATATAAGTGGATATTCAATAAATGTTTAAGAAGACTTCAAGAGAGATATTTGTGGTTATTCTATAAAAGAAATTGAAGCATAAAAAGAAAGATATAAACTGAACTTAAATGTTGAAATGTAAATTGCTTGAAAGTAAATCTCCTTTATGGCCAATTAGTTCTCCCCACCTTGTGTCACTTCAAGATGAGAAGAGCTTGGTGGCTGAAAGGGGGTGAGAAGAAGCAAAGAGAGAGGAGATCAAAGCTCACAATCCTTGAAATTCCTAACCCCCTGTCACTAATGGGGAAGAGGGCTCAAGGAAGTGAGTGAGAGAGAGAGAGAGGGAGAGAGAGAGAAGAAGAGAGAGAGGGAGCACACGTGAGAGAAAGAGAGAGATAGCGAGAGAGGAGAGAGAGAGAGAGAGAGCGCGATGAGAGAGAGAGTCGACGGAGAGAGAAGGAGACCGCGATGAGAGAGAGATTTGATGGAGAGAGAGGGAGAACGTGACGGGAGAAAAAACGACGGAGATAGAGGGAGAGCGCGATGAGAGGGAGAGACGACAAAGAGAGAGAGAGCGCGAGAGAGGGAGAGAACGGCAAGAGGGAGAGAAGACGGCGGAGAGAGGGAGAGTGCGACGAGAGAGAAGAGAATGGCGAGAGAGAAGGGAAGACGATGGAGAGAGGGAGAGAACGGTGAGAGGGAGAGAAGACGACGGAGAGAGGGAGAGCGCGACGAGAGGGAGAGAACGGCGGAGAGAGGGAGAGCGCAACGAGAGAGAAGACGACGGCGGGAAGAAGAGAACAGCGAGAGGGGGAGAAGATGACGGAGAGAGGGAGAGCGCGACAAGAGGGAGAGAATGGCGGAGAGAGGGAGAGCGCAATGAGAGAGAAGATGACGGCGGGAAGAAGAGAATGGCGAGAGGGGGAGAAGACGACGGAGAGAGGAAGAGCGCGACGAGAAGGAGAGAACGGTGAGAGGGGGAGAAGACGACAGAGAGAGGAAGAGCACGACGAGAAGGAGAGAAGACGACGGAGAGAGGGAGAGCGCGACGAGAGGGAAAGAAGACGATGGAGAGAGGGAGAGGGCGACGAGAGGGAGAGAACAGCGGAGAGAGGGAGAGCGCGACAAGAGAGAAGACGACGGCGGGAAGAAGAGAACGGTGAGAGGGGGAGAAGACGACGGAGAGAGGGAGAGCGCGACGAGAGGGAGAGAACAGCGGAGAGAGGGAGAGCGCGACGAGAGAGAAGACGACGGCGGGAAGAAGAGAACGGCGAGAGGGGGAGAAGACGACGGAGAGAGGAAGAGCACGACAAGAAGGAGAGAACGGCGAGAGGGGGAGAAGACAATGGAGAGAGAAAGCGCGCGACAAGAGGGAGAGAAGATGACGGAGAGAGGGAGAGCGCGACGAGAGGGAGAGAAGATGATGGAGAGAGGGAGAGTGTGACGAGAGTGAGAGAACGGCGAGAGAGAAGGGGAGAAGACGACGGAGAGAGGGAGAACGCGACGAGAGGGAGAGAATGACGGAGAGAGGGAGAGCGCGACGAGAGGGAGAGAACGGTGAGAGAGAAGGGGAGAAGGCAACGGAGAGAGGGAGAGAACGGTGAGAGAGAAGGGGAGAAGGCAACGGAGAGAGGGAGAGAACGGTGAGAGAGAAGGGGAGAAGGCAACGGAGAGAGGGAGAGAACGGTGAGAGAGAAGGGGAGAAGGCAACGGAGAGAGGGAGAACACGACGAGAGGGAGAGAACGGCGAAAGAGAGGGGGAGGAGACGACGAAGAGAGAGGGAGAAGATGACGGAGAGATGGAGATGAGTTGCACTAAAAGAGGATGATCTCTCATTCATGAGAATGGGGTCTATTTATAGACCAATTTGAGCGCCAAAATAAGGAAAGAGAAGGTGCCAAATTAGTTAGAAGAGAGAGGAGGTAGGGGAGAATGTGGAGGCCTCTCATTGGTTCTCCCCTTCCTTGAAATCGTGGAGCCTTCCCATTGGCCAAGGGGAGGCACCAAGTTTGTTGCATATGGGGAGACGCTCTCCCACTGCCCAAGAAGGGGAGGGCGCCAAATCAGTTAGGGAGCACATAGGCCCCCTTTCTCTTGCCTCCTTGCTGGCCCATATGGCAGCCATGGGTTGGCCCATGGGTCTTCTTTAGGCAAGCCCATTATCTCTTAATAGGCTTTGTAATGGTTGTGATAAAAAAAAAACTCTCAAGGTATTTTTCCTTGGATGTGTGTTAGTCATAAAATTATAGTCTTTTATCTTTATTTAAGTGACTTATGTTTTTTCTATGCCAAGGATGGAATTGAGTAGTTTTTATGTTTATTTTGTATGTGGATAATGCATTAATATCCTATTATGATAGTACTTAATATGTGATTATGATGCATCATCAAATAGCAGATAGTTCTAGCACACCAAACGATGCCACATCGCAGCTTCTATTGAATGAAAAGTAGATCCAAAAATCCAAAAAGGCCACTATCAAATATGACACATCAGATGAAGCCACATTAGAGCCTGCTGTCATAACAAAAAAGTAGTTGTGAATCCAAAGGTGGTTATCGTGGCTTTTGATGCATAGGAATGCACCATGTTGTTGCCGCCGTCGTATAAGAAGTAGTGCTTGATCCAACAATGGTTGCTATTTGATCCAACGCACTAGAAAGGGACATGTTGATAACTTGTGAAAATTATATGTTAATGTGTCATTAAATGAGGGATAATAATACATGTTTGAGAATTATTTCACAAGTTATCATAATAATTATTTTATTTGTCATTTTAATAAATCTCCTGAAATCTTGATTTAAATTGATATTTTATGAATAAAAAGAAAATTGATGAGATTTTATTTTATATTTTAGAGCTTAATTCCCATTTAGTCTATTTTTTAAAAAATTCTATTATGCCCAATTTTTTTATAATTTTTAATGAATTATTTATATTGAAACAAATTTTTTTAAAATTTTTCTAAGAATTTTATGAATTAAATAAGAATAAAAAATAGTTTAATGGGCTCACCAATTAGTAGGCCTATTGATAACATGCAATCCATTACATAAATATTATGAAGTTCACATGTATATCTGTATTAAAATGAGCATCTATGCATGTTATCATAGCTTAAAGGGCCAATTTCATTTTTTAGAATGATTGTATAAGTCTTCTAAACCTTTTGGTCTTTTGTGCAGAATTTTCTGACAATAGATTCGCAAAGTAATTAATTTTGTAGTCAGAATATATTATTTGCTCTTTCTTTGGAATTATTAAAGGCTCTTATCTTTTTTTAATGGTTTTTTTTACCATGATTTAGTTTGTCTCTACAGGTGTTTCGATTTCACTGCCATCAATAGGTGGCCAGCCCAATTATTGTGGAGAATCGCATGCTGTCACAATGAAACCAGAGGTAGGATTAACATGATTATTCTTTTTAGTATGCAGGGACACGTGGTGAAGGATTAATGAGGCAATCCAGCGGAGGACTTACACTTAATCACGGCCGTTCACTGGAGCTTACGAGGATGCGAAACCCTAAAAGCTGGCGGCGGCATGGAGGAAAAAGGAGAGGGAGATCAACGGCACGAATCATCCCAGCAGAAGAGTGCAATATCGGATGGACCAAATAAATGTTTAGGGCTAAAAATCGGAGGGGTAGCATCGTCATTCCTACCCTGACCATCCATGCTAAGTGTATATTGGGGGAAGACCGAAATTTGGGGAAGATATCTTGTGCCTCGCCCCCAACAGTGGTTGGCCAGTAGGAAAGAGGGCAGCAGAGATCATTCTTGTGTTCAAGCGTACAAGTTCATAAGTTTTTCTTCTCTCCTTTTATTCGCCCTGTTGGTTGCAAATCGCCATGACCTAGGCGAAATATATAGGTCCTGGATAGAATGAATCTTTGAAGAAGCACTTGTGGCTTGAATGTGAGAACACGCTTTATTATATAACGTTAGTAAAAGATATTGTTGCAGAATCTCTCTCTCTCTCTCTCTCTCTCTCTCTCTCTCTCTCTCTCTCTCTCTCTCTCTTTTACCTAAGCAAATCGAGTTCAGATTATTTCAATGCCTTCCTGTGGTTTGACACCCTTACTCACACTATATAAAGAATTGAGCAATAGGAACAAATATTAGTATTATTGAATAAGTCAAAAAGGGGAACAATGACATAGTCAAATACCATAAAAATGACTTATCAATTGGCGCCATTGCCAGGGAGGTGTCTATTAATCTGAACTTCAATAGGAAAGAAGAGTCCTTTTATTTAAGAATGAGTCTCTTCATTTTGTCTAAAGTTTTTTTTTTTTTTTTTTAACTTCGTTTAGTTAACTTTGAAGTTATCAACGGTTTGTTTGAGTTGTGGGTGTATGCACGGGAGGAGATCGCTACATCCTCATCTGGTTGACCTTGGATCAGTCAAGAGAAACCCAATAGTGGAGACTGTCTTAGAGAGCTCAGAAGGAGACAATCAACCATTCCTAGACGACATGGAGGACAACCAAAACCAGCGAAGGAATCAGGAAGTAAGAAGAATGAAGTTGAGAGAATATTCAGATCCTTCTGAAAGTCAAACCCACACTAGGATTAGTGCCCCTCTTGACGAAAATGTACAGTTCAGAATTGATCCTCACATGCTACAGCTTCTGCCCACCTTCTACGAGAAATTTAATGAAGAACCTTATGAGTTTCTAGAAGAGTTTTCAGATATTTGTGCAACTTACAACTATCTAGGAGTACCACAGGAAGTGCTGAAGATGAGAATCTTTCCCTTTACACTTAAGGATAGAGCCAAGGAGTGGTTCAAATCAGTGGGGCAGGACTTTCAATCTTGGAATGATATGGAGAAATGTTTCCTTCGAAAATTTTATTCATTTGGGAAGACAAATGCACTGAGGAAAGCGATCAGAGATTTCACCCAAGGTAACGACTCATTCAGTGAAGCATGGGATAGGTTCATGGCTCTCACTAGGAAGTGTCCACATCATAACATTCTAGCGTGGGAACTTGTTCAAATTTTTTATGGAGGGTTGAACAGCAATGAGAGGAACATGGTGGACATATCTAGTGGAGGAATGTTCTTAGAGACACATGCTGACAAATCTATGCAGCTTATAGAAAAGTTAGTGGACAATTGGGCATATCAACAAAGTTTCTCTAACAATGGTAGGAATTCAGGACCAAGAAGTGGGGGACTCATTGATGTCAAAGCAGTGGAACCTGAGTTCAGGATGGACAAGGTAGAAAAAGACATCGGGAGAATGGGTAGAGTAATGGAAGAGCTAGCTGAAACTTTTAAATCTTTCATGCAAACTGCTAATACTCCTAACAATTTTTGTTCTTCCTGTTCAAGCAATGAACATGCAGAAGTCTCTTGTCCGATGAGTGAGCAGGTCAATGCATTTGGAAGAATAGGTGAAGCCCATACGTCTTGGAACACCAAAGGCAATTACGGTGGCCAGAATTGGAACAAGGGAGGAAGGAGCAATTTCCAACCTAAATCTCTTGCTCATCAGCATGCACAGAACTTCCAGAATTACTTGCAGCAATCAAAATCTTTTTCCTCTAATTCTATTCCTCAAGATCACACTAATCTTACATTGATGGAACTGGTTAGGGAATTACAAGATGACAGGAGGAACCAGCAGAGGAAGCTTGACCAGCAGAATGCATTCATAGAAAGTTAGAGTGCTGCACTTGAAGAGATGAAGAAGGAGATAGAGACACTGAAAAGACAGCAGGAGCCTCAGCCCACCTTGAGGACTGACAAAATGAAAGGTAAAATAGATGGAAATGTTCCCACAGAACACTACTCAGGTCAACTTCCAACTCAGCCCAGTATTAATCCTAGGAATTTATCTTTTGCAGATGTAAACCTCCCCTCTTTTAGTACTAATTGTAATGAAATTTTTTATAGCACTTCTCCCATCAATAACAATGACAAAGATTATGAATGTATAGATGCAATTTCTAAACTCAGAAATAGAAAAACTTTGCTGGACCCTTATGAGCATAGGTTGGAAGAAAGTGAGGAAGAAGCGGAAAAGGGTAAGGAAGAGGGGGACAGCCAATTTAGTGAAGGACAGCCAAGAGAAGCAGACCTGAACCCAAAGGATTATAGACCACCTATTCCTTTTCCTGGTGCCTTGAAGCTGTCAAAAGAGAAACCAACGAACAATAACTTATTAGAAATATTTAAAGAAGCTACTATCACTATTCCATTAGTTGATGCTATTCAAAACATTCCAGCTTATTTAAAATTTTTAAAAAAACTTTGTACACCTTCACGGAAGCAAAAGAGGGTTCACCTTTCTGAGAATATTAGTTCCATTTTATTGAATGAGATTCCAACCAAACGAAGGGACCCTGGAGCTCCATTGATTAAGTGTGAAATAGGTGGAATGATTTTTAGTAGATCTCTTTTAGATTCTGGAGCTAGTGTAAACATTATGCCTAAGGCTCTATATGATAAATTTCAATTTGGGGACCTAGAGTCAGTTTCGTTGGAGTTGCAGTTAGTTGATGGGTCTATTAGACAACCTTATGGAAAGTTAGAGGATGTGATAGTTAAGGTTGAGAATTGTCATTTTCCTGTAGACTTCATAGTGGCAGATATGAAGATCACAGGAAAATTAAATCATGCACCTATCATCTTGGGCAGACCTTTCTTAGCCACAGCAAAGGCCACGACAGATTGGGATAAAGGCACAGTTGAATTTAAAGTAGGTACAGAAAAAATTGAATTGCCTATTGCTAAATTAATGAAGTACCCTAAAGATTCAAGTGAGGATGTATGCTTTATAGGCTTAGTGGAAGAGGATGAGTTTGATTTTGATCCATGGAGTTATGATTTATTTACCCATAATTCTAATCAACTTATACATGAACAATCCCTTCAGCAATTAAATGCTTTAGCTTCCTCAGAAATTGAATTAAATCCATTGCCTTCTTCTCTTAAATATGCATTTTTAGGACCTGGTAAATCTTATCCCGTTATTATTTCATCACTGTTATCTGCTGAACAAGAATGCGCTTTGCTTAAGGTCTTATCATTGCACAGATCAGCAATAGGTTGGACAATTGATGACATCAAAGGGATTAGCCCAACTATTTGTGAGCATCGAATCTTTATTGATGCAAATTCTAAGCCCACGAGGCAACCTCAGAGACGATTGAACCCCCATATGCTTGAGGTTGTAAAGAAGGAAATTATGAAGTGGCTTAAGGCTGGATTTATTTACGCTATTTCAGACAGCCCTTGGGTGAGTCTTATACATGTAGTGCCCAAGAAGTCTGGAATAATTGTGTAGGAAAATGAAAATGGTGAGGAGGTGCAAATAAGAATAGCTTCTAGTTGGAGAGTATGTATTGATTATAGGAAGCTTAATTTGGTTAATAAGAAAGATCATTACCCCTTACCATTCATTGATCAAATTCTTGAAAAACTTGTAGGGCAAAATTTTTATTGTTTTCTTGATGGTTATTCAGGATATAATTAAATAGAAATTCACGAAAATGATCAAGAAAAGACCACTTTCACTTGTCCAGTCGATACATTTGCTTTTAAAAGAATGCCTTTTGGATTATGCAATGCACCTGCTACATTCCAGTGATGTATGAGTGCCATGTTTTCTGATCTAGTAGGAGATTGTTTAGAAATTTTTATGGACGATTTTTCTGTATTTGGGTCCTGTTTTGACTCATGTTTGGCTAATCTGACCAAGGTTTTGCAGAAATGCGTGGAGAATCAACTAGTACTCAGTTGGGAAAAGTCCCACTTCATGGTGGAGGAGGGAATCGTTTTGGGATACCATATCAGCAAGGATGGGCTAATGGTGGACAAGGCCAAGATTGAAGTGATCAAGAGCCTACCTCAACCCACCACCATCAAACAACTTAGAGGATTTTTGGGGCATGCTGGCTTCTATAGGAGATTTATTAAGGACTTTGCTACAATCTCCAAACCCTTGACACATTTACTTTCTAAACACACTGACTTTATTTTAAATGAAGATGCGCATAAACTTTTTCTACAGCTCAAGGAAGCTCTTATCCAAGCTCTAATCTTGCAGGCCCCTAATTGGAGTCTTCCTTTTGAGCTGATGTGTGATGCTTCAGATTTTGCAGTTGGAGCAGTTTTGGGTCAACGGGTCAACAAGAAGCCAGTGGTTGTCTATTATGCTAGCAAAACCTTAGGAGAAGCTCAGGTGAATTATTCCACCACTGAAAAGGAATTGTTAGCTATCATTTTTGCTTTGGAGAAAATTCGTTCTTATTTGTTAGGTAGTAAAGTAGTTATATTTTCTAACCATTCTGCTTTGAAATTTTTGCTTACAAAACAAGAAACAAAACCACAACTTATGAGGTGGATTTTATTAATGTAAGAGTTTGATTTAGAAATCAAGGACAGACGTGGGGTAGATAATGTAGTAGCAGATCATCTCTCTCGACTATCTAATGAATTATCTACCCCTGTCCCGGATGCATTTCCTGATGAACAAATCCAAGAAGTTAAAGTAACGAACCTACCATGGTATGCACACATAGTAAATTATCTTGTGACAGGTCTATTACCAGATGAGTGGAACTACAATGATAGGAAAAAGTTTTACAAAGATATCCCTTTTTATTTTTATGATGAGCCTCAATTATTCCACCGAGGGGTTGACCATATTTTTAGAAGATGTGTGCTAGAGGAAGAACAATGGAGTATATTAGACTCCTGCCATTCTTCCTTCTGTGGAGGACATTATTCAACTAAGATTACTACTTTTAAAGTTTTGCAATGTGGTTTCTTTTGACCCACATTATTTCGTGATGCTTTTAAGTACTGTTCTACTTGCTTAGAATGTCAAGCTGCAGTGAATATGAAGAAAACACATCGCATGCCACTGCAGCCTATCATTGAGGTAGAAATTTTTGATCTTTGGGGAATAGATTTCATGGGTCCCTTGCCAAATTCTGATGGGTATGAATATATTCTTATGGCAGTGGATTATATGTCTAGATGGGTAGAGGCAATCCCTACTAGATCCAATGATCATAAGGTAGTAGTGAAATTCATTCAAAAAAATATTTTCTCTAGGTTTGGCTGCCCAAGAGCGATTATTAGTGATGGAGGGAGTCATTTTAACAATTATCACTTTCGGTCCTTGTTGAAGAAAAATGGAGTGCAGCATAGGATAACTACTCCCTATCACCCCCAAGCTAATGGCCAAATAGAGGTAGCTAATAGGGAGATTAAGAAAATAATCAAGAAGATTATTAGGCCTGATAAAAAGGATTGGTCAAGCCGCCTCTATGATGCTCTATGGGCCTATAGGACTGCCTATAAAACACCCTTGGGGATGTCCCCATATAGGCTAGTTTTTGGTAAGGCCTGTCATCTTCCGGTGGAAATTGAACACAAAGCATTTTGGGCCATCAAGAAGCTTAACCTTTCTTTAGATGCAGCTGGGAAGAATTGCCTCTTGCAGATGCATGAACTCCAAGAACTAAGGGACGAGGCTTATGAAAACTCTAGCATTTATAAAACCAGGATGAAGCACTTTTATGACAAGAATTTAAACCGCCAGAAATTTCAGAGAAATCAGAAGGTATGGCTCTACAATTCTAAACTTAAGCTTTTTCCAGGTAAGTTGAAATCTAGATGGGATGGACCATTTGTTATTATTGATGTCTTTGCTAATGGTGCAATCTCAATTCTTGATCCAAAGATAGGAAGCAACTTCAAAGTGAATGGCCAACGTCTTAAGCCCTATGTGGATACAGCTCCTCCTTACTTGCCGACATCAATGAACTTGGAAGATCCGGAATAGTCACCTCAAATGCCTAGTCACTCCCTTGTTTAGGGAGAACCTAACCTATTCCCTCTGTTTCATTTTCTTTTTTTTTTACTAGTTCTCTGTTGCTTTCTTTGAGTGGACAAGAATGGATATCTCGGTGCTCACCACTACCGCATTCAGCTTGAAGGTTTCCTCGTAACCCCACGGATGTCAACTTCATATAGAGGAAACTGACCCTCAGTTTGCAACTCTTACCCCTGATATTATTTTTTAGGCTTTCATTTTCATGTCGATACATGGAGGACCATGCATATGTCAGTAGGGGGGCACTGTGAACCTCCGAAAATTCCCTATTTTGTTCTTCCTAAATATTCCTGTACTAACCTAAATGAAAGGGAAACATGCTGTATGAATGCAATTATTAACTACCACCCCACTTTAAGACGTCAATGCATCCTTAATCCTAGAAGCTTGTGTGGTGAAGTTAGGCTCTGTGAGCAGATCAAAAACATGTTTGAGATGCTACAAGCCATGAGTTTTAGGCAATGTGTGACTGGTTTTCAAATGGCTAGATATCTAGTGGAATAGATAGGAGACGTGAAAATCAAAGGATTGAAGCACTATAACCTTAGGAATGAGTGATAAGTGACTTGTGTGAATCCCAAATCATCACCCTATTATCAACCAATACTACTTATGTGTCTTGACTCTCCATTAGGTGGAATCTTGTTGGGAGTGGAGAGTTGGCACTTCTCCAGTTTTTACGCACAGAATTTCCTTGCTTTCATTTATCTAGACTTACATTTGAAACCCCTATCCATCAGCACCCCCTCATATCCTACATCCACTAGTGAACATTCCCAGTTATGTGAGAATTGCCAAATCCCCAAAGTTTTCTTCTCTTCCCTTCTCCTCTTCAAAAAAAAAAAAAAAAAAAAAAAAAAAAGAGAGAAGAAGAAGAAGAAACCCCGAATTCAAGGAAACCTTGGGGAAACAAGAATAGAATGGAGGAGAAAGTCTCAAAATCAAGAAACAGTTATAAGAAATATCTATATATATATAAAAAAAAAAATTTTCAGAGAGGAAGAAGGAAAAGGATAGAGGGGGATTTGTCTGACAGCAGACTTGAGTTTCAAACCTTCCCTGATCGTCACAGTCTACCTAGTATTTTCATTTTTTATTATCTTTCTTTGTCCACGGCAAATGCATGCATCGTATCTACCTACTAGAAATTGAGTCCATATTTCTTCAATTCCACTTTCTTGATATTCATTTTACTTCATTCAATGCCTTTGTGTGTGTTGTTCGTACATCTATTTTAATAGGAGGCGAAGTCGAGTCATATTACCTAATTGCATTGTTCATCCTCTGTCTTAGCGATTGTCTTTCTTTTGTGCTTGCACTCTTCACTTTCCATGCTCTCCACCTATCATTAAGCTTACCTTCATTGTCCATGCATCTTGGTATGCACTATACTCTGTGCTTAAACAGGAGAAGGGAAGTGCCTATTCTCGACTTCGAACAAGAAGGAGGCTAATAGGGATCTCCAAACACTATGTAGTTGCCAGCCGCAAGAGAGTGACCTTGTTTGCGAGTGATGTGAGGCCCACCAGTTCATCAGGTGCAGTGACAAAATCCTAGGGGTATAGTGCCATATCTTTAGAGAAGTAAGTCTATCTATGCAGTTCCATTAGTTTTTTTTCAAACCAGGAGAGATCAGTCCACACAACCCTGAAAAGGTTAATGCCTAAAACTGTCATGGGGTGTAATCATACTAAGCATGTGATTGATATTTCAACATTTCATGCACTTGTTCTCTTTGTTTCAAGGATGAAAGGACGTCTTAAGGAAAATATATGGGACATCGCTAAGGGACTAGCAATGATTCAAGTAGGGGGGTATGATAACATGCTATTCATTACATAAATATTATGAAGTTCACATGTATATCTGTATTAAAATGAGCATCTATGCATGTTATCATAGCTTAAATGGCAAATTTCATTTTTTAGAATGATTGTATAAGTCTTCTAAACCTTTTGGTCTTTTGTGCAGAATTTTCTGACAATAGATTCGCAAAGTAATTAATTTTGTAGTAAGAATATATTATTTGCTCTTTCTTTGGAATTATTAAAGGCTCTTATCTTTTTTTAATGGTTTTTTTTACCATGATTTAGTTTGTCTCTACAGGTGTTTCGATTTCACTGCCATCAATAGGTGGCCAGCCCAATTATTGTGGAGAATCACACGCTGTCACAATGAAACCAGAGGTAGGATTAACATGATTATTCTTTTTAGTATGCAGGGACACGTGGTGAAGGATTAATGAGGCAATCCAGCGGAGGACTTACACTTAATCACGGCCGTTCACTGGAGCTTACGAGGATGCGAAACCCTAAAAGCTGGTGGTGGCATGGAGGAAAAAGGAGAGGGAGATCAACGGCACGAATCATCCCAGCAGAAGAGTGCAATATCGGATGGACCAAATAAATGTTTAGGGCTAAAAATCGGAGGGGTAGTATCGTCATTCCTACCCTGACCATCCATGCTAAGCGTATATTGGGGGAAGACCGAAATTTGGGGAAGATATCTTGTGCCTCGCCCCCAACAGTGGTTGGCCAGCAGGAAAGAGGGCAGCAGAGATCATTCTTGTGTTCAAGCGTACAAGTTCATAAGTTTTTCTTCTCTCCTTTTATTTGCCCTGTTGGTTGCAAATTGCCATGACCTAGGCGAAATATATAGGTCCTGGATAGAATGAATCTTTGAAGAAGCACTTGTGGCTTGAATGTGAGAACACGCTTTATTATATAACGTATATAACGTTAGTAAAAGATATTGTTGCAGAATTCTCTCTCTCTCTCTCTCTCTCTCTCTCTCTCTCTCTCTCTCTCTTTCTCGCTCTTTCTCTTTTTTACCTAAGCAAATCGAGTTCAGATTATTTCAATGCCTTCCTGTGGTTCGACACCCTTACTCACACTATATAAAGAATTGAGCAATAGGAACAAATATTAGTATTATTGAATAAGTCAAAAAGGGGAGCAACGACATAGTCAAATACCATAAAAATGACTTATCACCTATGTGGGCCGAAGATCTCATCCATCTAAGGTGGTTCTAATGTCATTGATTTAACAAATAGAAGAGTGACACGTCACCAAAGGCCATGACTATTTGACGACATACAAGCAGCCACATCACCTATTGATTATTATGGATCGATGGCACACGAATTGCATGATTCTCAACTTGACAAGTGGAAAGGACGTGCAAATATCTGCCATTGTTTGATAAACTAGATATATCATAATATGTATGTGTCTGGGCATATCTATAAATATGGATTATTGTCTCATAAAATATGAAAGATCTAGAGGCTAGACAAAATACTAAAAGGGGGGGGTGAATTAGTATTTTAGAAATTTTGGATTTTCTTCCTGGATGTTTGATGTGTGAACACACATGTTAACACAGCTCTGTGTGATTATCTAGCATAGAATGACTTTCTCTCTCTTCTAGTGAGATCTCACTATGAGGCAAGAGCTTTTTAGGTTGATTTCTCCCCTCACCCAACTACTTCTAGTCCCAAAGGATCCTTCCTACCCATATTCCATTATTTTCCTCAAAAATACACACTGATTTTAAGGGGATCAGTAACCCAAACACCTCAGGTTCGATCTCCGTAGAGATTTAGCCCCTTTCGGGCCAAACAAGGCTTAGAGTACCTTGTGCCTTTACCCAATCTTACTCTCCACTCACCACCTAATTACCTTAGGGCTTGATGGAGAGCCTCCTCAAAGGATTCAAACTTTATCTTGATCACCAATCATCGTGTGTCAACACATGTGTCAAAGCAATACATAGATAGAAAATTCAAATTTCAGCATTCACAATTGTTCACATAGTTCATCCACGAAGGTTCAAGCAATAAAAACATAATTGTGTGAGATACATTATTGCTCCCCCTGAGCAAGTGTTCTCCTTGAGCAAGTGTTCCCCCTAAGTTTGTGCACTCCAGGTTTCACAATAGTTTAAATTTTTTCAATCTTTCTCCCCCTTTTTGTAAGATCAAAAAGTCAAATCATAAATAGTCGGGAGAAATATAAAAATACAATCTTTACTCGATCAGAAAATCATGCAAATCACAAATGAATCTCTGAAATATTGTCTTCAAGGTCCTGAAGTTATTCTTCCATCATATCAAGGCGTTGCTCCACTTGTTCCACACTTTTGTTAAATTTCTCAACAATGGGAAGAATGTCAAGGAATGTGAGAGCACGAGATAATGCATGAGAGGAAGATGGACAATAAAGCCATTGACAATCACTATAAGAATAATCCATTCGATGAAGAGTGGATTTGTCAATGATGTCATGAGGAATGCTACTAATGGACTCTTCTTCGGAGAGATCTATATTATAAACTTGAGGACTCGTGTGATGACACGGCCAAATGGAAGCATGAGATCATACTTAAGGACTGTTTTCATCTGTTCTAAAAATAGCTCTCCGAGATCAAATAGAATACCATGAATGATGCAATAGAGAATAGACATAGATTTATCAGAAAATCTATCATGTGCACTACTTCTATGCCATAAGAAATGACCAATAACAAAGTGAATGATTCTATGAGAAAATGGTAGATGAAATGCTTTTGTGGTGTTGACATATACATTCTCTATTCCAATCAATTGAGTTAGAAAATAAATAATGGTCAGTTTGTTGATGGCCAAGGGAGGTCTAGTTGAAATATTAAGAATGTTATTTAAAATTTCAATCGTTAAATCAATAAATGCTCATTTGACATAAGTTGACAGGTCAACAAGAGTGACAAAAGCATTATTATAAAACATTCGAATAAGATTTGGATAATTATCAACTGGTTCAGAAACAAGATGAGAAATCCTTCCTCATATTAATTTGTTACAATTCAAAGAATTTTAAATTAAGAATTTGCAATGTAGGACTTTACGATCTTTAAAATTTTTCTAAAAATTTTCTTCATGGGCAGCAGTGGGAAAGAGTAGAGAGTGATACTGAGGAGATGCATTAAAAGTATGTCGAGATGCTGTACTATTTCGAGGTCTTTTGAAACTTTGTTTCTTGATTTTGAGTTCCTTTAATATGATTTCTTCCGTAGGTTTAGATTTGTGCACAAGAGAAGGCTTTCAAGGTACATGTTTAATCTTTTTCAAGGGCTGAGATGGTTTAGATAGTTCTAAACTTTAAACAGATGGATCAAAGATGATGTTTTTTAGGCTGATTAGATGAATCATCGGGAATGGACAAAACAAGAAGTTTTATAATCTTAGATTCAAAAGAAATGAGAATTGAGGTGCTAACATCCATAGATAGTTTTTGAACAATTGCTGCAGCTTGGTTATCAGTCATCGGTGTGAGAGGATGGAGTGAAATAGGTTTCGCAAGAGAACTAGATGGAGGGGTCGAAAAAGGGGTGGACAACTTTTCGGCCAGTGGAGAAGGTGGGGTAGTCTTTTTAGAGAGAAATCAATAATAACATTTTTTCCTTTATCTTTCTTAGAGATTTTTGGACGTCGATAGGCTCTTGAGGGAGGAACATGAAGGGTAAAGTGTCGGTAATCAACCATGGTAAATCTAGGGTTTCAAAAAAGTTTTGACTAGAATAAGATGCAAATGCGATGCAATGTGTTAGATGATACCTTGTGTTGACTCACGAGTCGACCCAATGTGATGTGAGCTGAGGCTTAGAACCTTGCGAGCTTGGTGAAGTAGAAGTCTCTTGATAGTAAAATGAATAAAAAAGGTAAAGTTTTTCAAACAGTGAAATGCAGCCTTTTGATGGAAGAAGAGGGATATAAACATAATATATGGCCTTTTAAGGTATACAACAACATAGTATTTATTGTTCATGTCCTTAATAAAAATCTCTCGAGAACACTTAAAACTCTTGTGATGAATGGTGTGTCAACATAGACATCTACACATATGAGGTTCATATCAAACATAAAATGATGTTGTAAATAAATCATAACAACATCATCAATAACAATAGAACTTAGAAATATCATTTAATTTACACATTTCAAGTTCATAAATAATTGAATTAAATCTATCTTCAGAAAGGGGTTTTGTGAAGATATCAACTAATTATTTTGATGTATCAATAAAATATGATTATATATCTCCTTTTTGTATGTGATTACGAATGAAATGATATATGATTTATATGTGTTTGGTTTGAGAGTATATAATGGGATTTTTGACTAGATTGGTAGTACTTGTGTTATCACAATACATAGGTATCTTTTCTAATTTGAGTCCATAGTCTTTTAACTGATATTTAACCTAAAGTATTTGTGTACAATAATTTCTAGCAGACACATACTCAACCTTTATAGTGGATAATGCAATAAAATTTTATTTCTTAGAACTCTAAGAAATCAAACAACCATTTAAAAATAAATATGACCCATTGATATTTTTTGTATGAATTCTATATCTTGCAAAATTAGAATCATAATATCCTAAAAGGTTTGCATTTTGATTCTTTGGATACCATATCCCTAAGATTGTTATATTAATTAAATATCTAAATATTTTTTTGACAACTGTGAGATGGGACTTTTTGTGATTACTTTGAAACCTTGCACAAAGAAAACACTAAATAAAATATCAAGTCTACTTGCTGTCAAATATAATAAAGATCCAATCATTCCTCTATATAATTTTCTATCAATTTCTTTTCCTTTTTCATCTATGTCTAATTTGACATTTGTTCTCATAGGAGTTCTTTTAGATTTTAGATCATTCATGTTGAATTTTTTAAATATCTCCTTTGTATACTTTTCTTGAGATATAAAAACTCTATTTTCTAATTGTTTGATTTGCAAGCCAAGAAAGAAGTTTAACTCACCCATCATACTCATTTCAGTTTGTATCAAAGATGAAAATTCATTACATAGAGATTCATTATTTGCACCAAAAATAATACCATCAACATATATTTGAACAAGCAGCACATGTATATCAACCTTTTTAATGAATAAAGTTGTATCTACGTTTCCTCTTTGAAAATTATTTTCTAAAAGAAATGAACTCAATTTTGCATACCAAGCTCGTGGAGCTTGTTTTAGACAATAAAAAGCTTTCTTTAATCTAAAAACATGATCAAGAAATTTAAAATTGTCAAACCCAAAGGATTGTTCAACATAAACTTCTTCTTTAATAAGGTCATTTAAGAAAACACTTTTAATATCCATCTGATATAATTTCAAATTATTAGTACATGCAAAAGATAATAAAATTTTAATAGCATCAAGTCTAGCAACAGTTGCATAAGTTTTTTAATAATCTATTCCTTCTTCTTAAACATAGCCTTTAACAAATCTTTCTTTGTTTCTTAATTACCTCTCCTTGTTCATTTAATTTGTTTCTAAGTATGTATTTTGTTCCTATAACATTTTGATGTTTAGGTCGAGGAATTAAATATTATACATTATTTCTATCAAATTGTTCAAGTTTTTCATGTATAGTAATAATCCAATCGGAATCTATCAAAGCATCATTAATATTTTTTGATTCAATTTGAGAAGTAAATGACATGTGATTTTATTCTTTTAATGCAGATCTAGTTGTTAATTTTTTATTTAAATTACCTAAAATATTTTCTTTTGGGTGATTCTTAACATATTTCTTAGCTCTAAGTAAATTTTCATGTTCAGGATTTAGCTCTAAATGAGATAATTCTTCTTCTTCATCTTTTGTCTATTTAATGTTGTTGAAACTTGTGTCAACATAGTTAGTTTCTAAATGCACAGTTTTCTGAACTTATACTTGTTCTATGAATTTTATATGGATAGATTCTTCAACAATTAATGTTCTTTTATTATATATTCTATATGCTTTAAAATTTTCAGAATATTCTAGAGAAATTCTTTCATTACTTTGTTGATCAAATTTTTCTAAATCATCTTTACTATTGTTCAAAATTAAACATTTGCATCCAAATGGCTTAAAATAACTTAGGTTAGGCTTTTTATTCCTCAACAGTTCATAAGGAGTTTTCTTTAATTTAGACCTAATTAATACTTTGTTAATAACATAACATGTAATACTAATAGCTTCAGCCCAAAAATATTTTAGAAGATCATTATCAACCAACATAGTTCTTGATAAATCAAGTAATGTCCTATTTTTTCTTTCAACAAACATTCTGTTGAGGTGTTTTAGGTATTGAGAAATTATGAGATGTTCCTAATTTATCACAAAAATCAGAGAATAAAGCATTCTAAAATTCACCTCCATGATCACTTTGAATTTTCCTAATATTCATGCCTAGATCATTTTGTATTTTCTTTGCAAATTTGGTGAAGTAATCATATGTTTCATTTTTCTGAACTAAGAAAAATATCTAAATAAATCGTGTATAACCATGAATAATAACTTAACTATAATATTTTTTAGCTAAACTAGTGGTTTTACTTGGACCAAATAAGTCTAAATAAATCAAGTCCAGGGGTCATGATGATGAGATGTATTCTTTTGTTTTGAAAGGTTCCTTTGTTTGTTTTCCTTTCATGCAACTCTCACATATAAAGTTTTTTATGTTTGATAGTTTCAAAAGTCCTCTAACCAATCCTAATTTTGATAGTTTATGAATGGTTTTAATGTTTATGTGACCAAGTTTTTAATGCCAAAGATCCATTTATTCTTCATCTTTTTTATCAACAAGACAAATATTAATTTTAATCAAATTTTCAAAATCTATAACATAAACATCTTTGACTCCGTCACCAACAAGTAAAACTTCATTATTTTTATCATCCATGATTAAACATCTATTCTTTTTAAACTTAACTTCCATGTCATTGTCACATAATTGGTTGATACTAATCAAATTATGTTTTAAACTATCAACAAGTAAAATATTCTTAATGAAGGACTGATTATTTAAATAAATATCTCCATATCCTTTTATACTTCCCTTTTTATCATCCATATATGTTACTTCTCCTCCATTCATTAGATTGAATGTGGAGAGCTATTTTTGATCTTTAGTCATATGTCTGAACACCCATTGTTTAAGTACCATCGTGAAATGGTCCACTAGAGATCTCCCTGAAAACATGATTAAGTCTTTAGTTTAAGAACCCAAATTACTTTGGGTTTAACTATACTACCCTTAGGTATCCAAATATGGCATCTTTTAGACCTATTTTCAGATTTTAATACAAGATTTCTTCTTTACTGACCTTTTCTGACTTTCGAGTAGCATATTCAATGCTCCTTGACTTCCATATAATTTATCATAAAAAGATTTCAAATTAGTAAATTTATTTTCTAGTTTAATATCATTTTTTTTGACATGTTAAATCTTAGTGTGCAGTATACTGTTCTGATTTTTAAGTATTTTATTTTCCATATTTAAATCAGAAATCATTTTATCATGCATAACACAATTAGGTGCTGAAATAGGCAAAGCAGATAAGGATCTTTGGCTCCTAGGTGTTTCCACTAATTGTGTGTTTTCACCGTGTGGAAAACTTATATCCTATGTTGATCTACAACTAGAAGATGTGTAAGAATAGGTGTCATCGTAGTTTTCATTAGATATATTAAGTTTCTTGAGAAGCTATTCATTTTCAATTGATAATCTATCAATAATTTTTACCTGATACTTTTCTTTATCTTCATGCATTTTGATTGAGTTCCTAAGTGTTTGATTCTCAGTTTGTTCTATTTTTAATTTTCTTTTTAAACTATCAACAACATGCATAAGTTTATCAAAATCTTCTTGTGAAAAAGAAGAATTAGGATCATATACCTTTGATATTTTTGCCATTAGACATATGTTGTTTTGGCTCCTTCTCTCTTCATCAGCACTTGACTCATTGTCACTACACATTGCCATCATTGCTTTCTTTTTCTTTCTCATTTTCAATATTAGGTAGTTGGCCTTGAAGTGACTTGGTTTCTTACACTTAAAACATAGGTTAGCATTTTCAGGTGGCATATTCATATCTTTTGTGCACTTGAAATTCTTCTTCCTTTTTCACAACACATTTAACCTTTTAGTGAGTAAGGCAATCTCATTTTCATCATTTGAAAGTTTAGTGCATTTAAGAGAAAGATCGTTCTCATGTTTTTAGCAAGTGATTTAATTTTAGTACATCAACTTCATATGTTAGAAGAGAGTCAATAATATAATCAAGAGAAGTTATTTAAATCTTTAGATTTTATTATTGCTATTTTCTTGGCCATCCAATCATCAGTCAAAGATTTGAGTAGTTTTCTACTCAACTCAGCATTAGAAAAAGTCTTTTCAAGATATTTCATCTCATTAACAATTTTATCAAATCTTTTAACATAGTTATGAATAGATTCACCTTTTTCCATTTGAAATAATTCATACCTCTCACCAAAATGTCAATTTTGATTTCTTTTACTTGCGAAGTCCCTTTGTATGTCATTTCAAATTTGTCCCATATTTCTTTGCTTGTCTCTCAACTTTGCCCACAGTTAAATTCAAAAATATGAATAACATTTAAAAAAAAAACATTTAATGTGGAGTTTTGTTCTTTATAGACTCATCATCAAATTTTTTTGGTCCTTTGATCATTTTCTGAATTTTTGATCATTGACTTATATCATAGATTCTAACTCTAGTTTTTTAAAAAGTATAGCTATTTTCATCAAACATAGATGGTCTAGGGTTTGAAAATTAGATGCTTTCACTAGCCATAGGATTTACTCCTTGAGATGTGTAAATATTTGTAAATCAAGGTTAGCTCAAATACCAATTGAAAGATCTACAGGCTAGACAAAATATCAAGAGGGGGGTGAATTGGTATTTTAGAAATCTTAGATTTTTTTTTCTAGATGCTTGATATGTCAACACATGTGTTAACAAAGCTTTACATGATTATCTACATACAGAATGACTTTTTCTCTCTTTCGGTAAGATTTCACTATAAGGTAAGAGCTTTTTATATTGGTTAGCACCTCACTTGGCTACTTCTACTTCCGGATAATCTTTTCTACCAATATTCCATTAATTCCCTCAAAAATACACACTGATTTTAACAAGATCAGTAGCCTAAACACCTTAGGTTCGATTTCTATAAAGATCTAGCCCCATCTAGGCCAAACAAGGCTTTGAGCACCTCGTGCCTTTGCCCAATCTCACTCTCCACTCACTACCCAATTACTTTAGGGCCTAATGAAGAGCCTCCTCGATGGATTCAAGCTTTATCTTGATCACCAATTGTTGATAAAGATGGATGATGTAGTATGCTTGCAGTTGAAGCTCGATGGTGATGAATCTTGATTGTGAGAGAGATTTTTGTTGTTGTTCCAAGTGGAATCATTATTGTTAATCTCCTTTACTTCTTTCACTTGTAGCACATCATCCTTCAATAGATTTCTACGATTTACTCAAGAGACAAAATCAGAAGGTTAGTTTCAATACTTATCATTTTCTGGAACGTGAGGCAACGACCTCTAACTATTGTGATTTCAATATCTTTCTATTCGCTGGCCTATTTGATTTGAAATTTAAATTGAAGATTTTTCTATCATATACAAACAACTTTCTTGTTAACTTTATCTTCAGACTAGAACGTTAAGCTAGTCATTTTCTCCATGTAAGTAGTTGACATGTCATAGTGTAGATTTCTAGTTCGAGACTCATAAGAGCTCATTTGATATTTTAAACCTTTTTCTTTTTCTTTTAATGATGTAGGTGACTAATAAATAATAGCTGCACTTAAATGATTAAATAATCATGAATAAATGAATTAAAAATATAACCATTATTTACCTATTAAATATTTATTTTTCAACAAATATTTATTCATTTGTGGCACTTCACCTATTTATGGTTTCACTCAACCTCAAAGTTAGTCATAATGTCACAAGATGAACAATATATTAATTTACATAAAATCTTTGAGTCATTAATCATAATCTTGTAAATAATGTCAATCATGAATTATATATTTTCTCATATATTTGTAATATCAAAACCTATGCCCAATGGCATCAACAAAAGAGATAATATCTATTATTCTCTAGTGCAATGGTGAGAAAATCTAAAAAGTTGAGGAAAATCTAAAAAAAATAAAAAAATGAAAAATCATAAAAAATCCAGAAAAATAGCAAATCGAAACAAAATGCTTGATTTGTGGATTTGAAGAATAAAAAGGATGGAAGAGGGAGAGAAGGGATCTTTTTCAAGTTGTTTTTGGGTTATTCTTGAGAGAAAAAAATTGTTCTTGATAGAGATCAAGACCCACAAGTTGACTCTCCATCACATAACAAACAAGGAGTCGCAAATGAAGACCTCAAAGAAGCAACTTCAAGGCCTCTCCCAAGAAGATCTCCCAGAATGAGGGTCCATGACCTCATACTATATACATGATGATGGCTAGAAGGCAATTCAAGCCTTGAGGATCTCCAAGACCATGGATGAAGATGAAGCATCTAAGAAGGTGGTTAGGAAGCCCTAAACCTATCCATAACCCATCAATTCACCAAAGTCAACTCATATTAAGGTTTGGTCAACCCTTCACAACCCTCTAACCATCATCCCAGTCAACCATCTACCATGGTCAAAGTCCCATTTCCATTCTTGTAGCCTCTACACCCATAATCAACCATATCTCCTTAAATATTGGGAGTCTCTTGACCCATAATGATTAATGTCAACCATGGTCAACCTTCAATGGCCTCAGCCTAGTGAGTCAGCCTTTCTTATACCTTTTTGGGCCTTCCCTTGACCCACAAAATAGCCCATTAAGTGGTCAAAATTCCCTCTTTAAAAGGGCACTTAAGGGGATAACCACCCCTAACCACCTAGTGACCCTTCAACCCTTGAAAGGTGCTTCATCAAATGGATGGCTTAAAAATGTCCCCTCTTCCCTGTAAATAAGGAGGACTTTTGAACATGTAATGGCAGTTATTTGAATGAAAATTTCATGTCTTTCCCTCTTGAATGTTCCCCTCTCTCTTGAGCTCTCTTCTCCCTCTCTTGAGTCCCTTCTCTCGAGTTCTTTCTTTTTCTCTTGAAGGTCTCTTCCCTCTCAAGCTTCTCTCCATTCTCTCTTGAGTTTCTCTCATTCTCCCCCTCAAATTTCTTTTTTGAACCATCTTAGTTGATCCTCACATCCTTGTAAGAGATTTGATCAACCCCATTTCCCTCATCCTCCTCCCCACCCATCGCATCCTTCCTCTCTTCTCCACTTCGAGCCACCCCATCTCTTTTTCCACTAACATCTCTTCTTCAACTTGTGGACAATCATTTGTAAAGGAGATCAAAACCATTCTCAAGCAGTCCAGAGAACCCTCAAGTAATCAAGAATTCTCCATAAGGTATTTGATTTTTCATTCCTCTTGAGTACTTAATTTGATCATCACTTGAAGTCCATTACTCTAGATTCTTATGTGAAACCTATAGGATAGCCACCTTTGCTTATTTGATGATCCAAAGCCCTCGTTCCTAGGTTTGATTTGTCCTATTGAATTAGGGTTTTTAATCAAGATAATCATAAATCTAGATTCTATCTAAATCATATTACGGGTTGAGTGATTTGACTATCCTATGTGAATTTACTAAAAGTTAACCTTTAATCCCTCTTTTTTAAGCCTATTTGTGAAAATCATAAATCTCTCTATCTGTCCCAAATTAGTTCTTCTTTTTCATGTGGAAATAGAGTTCCAAAAAATGTACCGTTGATTTTTTATCATTCTCCTCTACCCTTCCCACCCTAAATCTATTCCATTGAATTAGATGCAAGATTGGAAAGTGCTATCTAGAGATTGACATCAAGCCATGCATTATAAGGGTTGTAAGTTTGATTTTAAATAAAGTTTTCATTATTTTCTTGTATGATTTGTTAAAAAATTTATTTTCTTGGCTTTAATCATTTATTTATGTGTTTCTTTTTCATTTTCATCGTTCTAAAGCATATCTCATTTTAATAGAGTTTTAAATTTGCATATACATTCATTTATCATTTTATTTCCTTGATTACTTTGAATATCAACTTCATAATCCATTAAATAAGAGAATAAAAAGATTTCTAAGCTTTCCCTGAGGAGACGACTTAGCTCACTGGTGTGGCTAAAGTCGTCGTTAATTTAGACACTCAAATTTAATATTTATAAACTGAAAACCAAAATAAACTTTCTTTAATTACAGGGATTTCAAGTCAGTCCTTAGGGAAATTAGAAAGTTAGAATATCATCTAAATATAAAGCATTGTAAAAAATGAAAAGTAGATAGAGATCTTGTTTTTTTTTGTAAATTATGAACTCCTAATGTTTCTAACTCTAAAAACTATATAAAAAAATCAAGTACAGATAACTAACTATAAGGCAATTCTTTAAAAATTATCTCGTAATACAAGGTGTCACTGACTAAGGAATGAAATTACTAGCAATGAAAAATCAGAAATCCAGAACCAAACAAACAAAGAAAACAGTTATAGTAAAATTTAAAAGCTTATACTAAACACATTATAAAATTACAAAAAAATAACAGAACGTGGGAAACTAACTAAGCTAAATTCTCCCAAAATATTTTAACCTAAATTCATGTTTCCCTCATGAAATCAGATTCGAACCATGGGAAGGTCGGAAAGAAAGAAAAAAATAGAAAACGAGTCTTGTAAAATACAAAAACCTATCTCAAACACCTTATAAAATCACGAAAAAATTAACAAAGGTACAAAACTAATTAAACCAAGACTGTTCAAAAGATAATGACTTAAATTCTTGTGAAACTCACAAAATCAGATTCGGTCTATAGAAAGGTCGAAAAAAATGAATCCAGAAAACGATTTCTAGTGATGTGCTTGATGATTCCATCACCAAGTCACCAAAACATGATATTCAGAAGAAAAAAACATTCATTGGACTCGTAAGGAAGTCAGGTTCTTGATAAAAATCATAAACTTAGAAGAAACTATATGGCTTGATGCATAACTTCCTTGTTTACCCTAAAAACGATTTCCGAAGCTATGCTTGATGATTCTGTCACCAAAGCATCAAAACACGATCTTTGGAGGAGAAAAAGTATTCAATGGATTCGTAAGAAGATAAGGTATCAGTGAAAAATCATAGACTTGAAAGAAAATGGACAAGTTAATACAGATCTCGTTTCTTTTGCCTTGGTGTCACTGCCGAGACATGCAAAATCCGAGATAGAGATCAACAACTCTCTAGGAAATTAATGAAAAGCATCCAAAACATCTATTAACTAATATTCTTCTTTTACAGAATAAAAGGGAGTGTAAGGAACTAAGAAAGGAGAGAAAATAGATGAAGAAATCGTGCTTGCAACCCTGAAGCCTCCGCTGCCTGTCACCTAGCCGCCACCTCCTTTTGCGCGCGAAAAAGAAGAAGACCTTTGTTTGCCCTTTTCAAAGCTTATATACCCACGCCTTTCTTGGGCCTTCTTTCTCTATCCTTTTGTGGGCTTAGTAAAGCCCTATCTTTTAGACATTGTATCTGATTTTTCGTGCTCCAATCTACCTTTTCTTGGGCATCAACTTTGTCATCCCATGGTGTTCCTTGTCACTTTGACAAATCTGTAGAAGTTAATCTCCTTGGAATAAAATTCTAAAATTTTGAACCTTGATTTCTGATAAATTGAAATAGATTCTCAAGGTGATAAACCTTGGAAAAAGGTTATAAAATGTTAGTAATTAAATCCATAAGTTCATGATGTAGATATAGCTAATTTTAGAGTCATTTATGCATATCTTTTGACTTTTTCTCTAAGATGATTATATATAGTAACTCATGCTTACTATGATTCATTGATGCAAAAATCAAATAGATAATTAATTAATTATTGGGGATAAGTGAGTATTTATCACTCACCATTATATTTATTTAATATTATTTTTAGTGAATCTAGTTCTATAAATTATTAAAATTGAATGATGATTCTAATAACGACTTAGGGTCACATCAATTTTTGGCACCATTGCTGGGAAAGCAATTTCAAAATCTTTAATTTTTTTTGGGATTTTTTATTTTTATTTTTATGTTCTTTCTTTTCTTATCTCATTTATTAAAAAAAATTGCATCTAGTTTACATTTTAGGAAGGAGAACATGAAAAATAGTAAAGGTCATTAAACTTAGAGAAAAGAAAATCATCATCTCTTGATTCTAATGACTTGGATGAACATAAAGAAAACCTTAGACCTATGAGAGAATATTTCAATCCTCCTTTTGATCTTTATTTTGTGCAACAACCCATTTGTAAACGTGATATTATTCCAGGAATAACTCAATTGCTACCTACCTTTTATGGGGAAAGTGTAAAGAATCTATATGATCATTTACAAGAATTTCTTAAGGTATGTGGGATTATGAAAGGAGCTGATGACAAATTGAAATTAATCCTATTTCCATTTTCATTGAAAAGTAATGCTAGTTATTGGATTTCTAGTCTTGATGGAAAAATAAAATCATGGACTGAATTGGTGCAGGAATTCCTAAAAAAATTTTACCCTAGAGGGAAAACTATGATGATGAGAAGAAATATTATGAGCTTCACACAATATAGTAATGAACTCTTTCACGAAGCATGGCATAGATTCAAAGTTATGATGAGAAAATGTCCTCATCATGATATCCCTAAATGGCAAATAGTTCATATTTTTTATGATGGCTTATATGAATCAAATAAACAAACAATAGATGTTTCTTGTGGAGGTATATTCATGAATAAAAATGAAGATGAAGCTTATTCCCTTCTTGATCAACTTAGTGATAATTCTTCTAATTATTCATCTTATTCTTCTCTTGATAGATCTAAGGGAGGAATTCATGAGATTCTAAAGTTTGAAGAGAAAGAATGGAAAAATGAATTTAATAAGCTGAAGTCTAAGATGGAAAAAATTCTAACTTTTCAAGAAAAAATTGAGAAACAAATTTGCAGAACTTCTAAAAGTTGGATCTATCTGCTATTGCCACACTACCATTAGATCTGAAAGAGAAGAAAAAGAGAATATTTAGTCCCATACCAAAAATATTATATGAGTATTATAATATATAATAATGATACCCTTCGTATTATTAGAGGCAACTTCAAAAGGGAAGATCCCATTCCAATCTCAACTCTCAAGGTTGATAAGAGCCCCACCCCCAACTTCCAATAGGTCACATAGATGAGCCTATGTGGCCTGAACCTAACTCCCATGATCTAGATTTGTAATCCAGTTTACACAAATTACAAGGTAGTGTGCCCTCTAGGCCTCCTTCTAGATTTGGTGTGGCCTCTAGCCTGCATTGGGCCCATTAAGTGATGTGTCTCTAGCTTGCTAGTGATATGCCTATTTTTCTCTCATTTTTTATTTATTTTAATGCCTCTGGATCTAGCTTTCAAGAGAATAAGAAGATTTCTAAAAGCTTTCCCTAAGGGGATGACCTAACTCACCACTATTTTTATTTAATATTATTTTTGGTAAATCTAGTTCTATAAATTATTAAAATTAAATGATGATTTTAATAATGACTTAGGGTCACATCACATGTCGCCAATTGTCAACACATATTGTGGTAGACACATAGATCCCAATTAAGCACACACAAAAGTAACAAGAGGCGACAGGGATCTAACAACAATTATTAGGCCACATCACCCCTCTTCAAAGTGAAATGGTCATGCGAGGATTTAATGGTTTCATCAAACCACGTGTTAGGGGATATATTTAAAAATATTAATTATCATATGGCAAAATAGACAATATTGATTATTCTCTTGCACACATAGAAGGATATATTTTTAAATATCAATTATCATCTAGTAAAATAGATAATATCAATTATTCTCTTGCACATATAGAAGGGTATATTTGCAAATATTGATTATCACCTAATAAAATAGATAATATTGATTATTTCTATAAAAGAAAAAGGGAAAATACTAGAAAAATATGAAAAAATAAAAAAAATATAATAAAAAATATAAATTTAAAATAGAAAACACAATTTTCAGATCTAGGAACAAAAAGGAGGAAGAGGAGAGAGAAAGGGAGCCTTTTCCATGTTGTTCTTTAGTTGTTCCAGAGGGAAAATATTGTTCTTCATTTTCATGCCAAAATAGAAATCAAAAGATTGCATCATTAATTTTGATCATTCTCCTCTTCCTTTTTAACTTAAGTCATACATTCTAAGGATTTTAAGTTTCATTTTTAAAAGAGGTTTCTTTATTTTCTTTTTAGATCTGTGAAATAAATTATTTTCTTAGATTTACTCATTTCTTTATTTGTTTCTCTTCTATTTTTATTATTTTATTTATCATTTTTAATTCTTTTAATTTTTAAATTTATATTTACCTTTATTTGCCTTTTAATTCCTTTATTTTTTTGAATATTAATTTAAATGTTAAAATCAATTTCATGATCCTTTAAGTTAGAAAATAAAAAGATTTTTAAAAGCCTTCTCTAAGGAGATGACCTAGTTCACCACTATATCTATTTATAATTATTTTTGGTGAATCTAGTTGTATGAATTATTAAAATTGATTGATAATTCTAATAACAAATTAGTATCCCATCAACATTTGGCATCTTTGCAGGGGAAGGCAATTTTGAAATTTTTAATTCACTATTAAAAACACCTTTTCTTGTATTATCTTAAAAAAAAATTGCTGCTGGTTTACATGGTAGGAAGGGAAACATGAAAACTAGTAGAGGTCATTAAACTTAGATAAAGAAAAACATCATCTCTTGATTCTAATGATATGAATGAGTATTGAGAAAATCTTAGACCTGTGAGAGAATAAATTCTCTCCTTCTAATCTTTATTTTTTGCAATACCCCATTTGCAAATATGATATTAGTTTAGGAATAATTAAATTGCTGCCTACCTTATATGGAGAAAGTGTTGAAAATCCATATGATCATTTACAAGAATTTCTTAAGGTATGTGGATTTTAAAAGAAGTTGATGATTGATAAACTCAAATTTAGGGTTTTTTATAGTCGTTGTTTTGCTTTTAGTTTATACAAAATATTTTTAATTTTTTTTCTTGATTTACTCTAGTTTTAGAATAGGGCAAGTAGGGGGTCGATCCTCAAGGAATTAGGATTGAAATTCAAATTCTTTTAAGATTAGAAAAGAAGAAGAATGATTAGAGAGAGAAGAATGAGAGGAAGATGAAGGAAGAATAAGAATCTTGATTTTCACGAGAGTTATTCCAAGAAAATCAAGATTCTGATTTCAAAATTTAAGAATATTTTATATAACTAGAACTAGGATTTAGAAGATTGATTTGAGAGAAGAAAAGATGGTGAAAGGGGGAAGGATCAAGGAGATCTTGATTTTCTTATGAAAATCAAGAAATCTAAGATCTCAAAGGGAAAGGTTGAATTAGGGTTTTGATTTTTAGAAGGAGAGAGGATGAGAGAAATAATGTTTCTACTGAATATCAGAAGATGATTCATGAATTTCAGGATCTAGAAGGCTAGAAGGACATACATTGGGTCTATATATTTCACCCAGACTAGGTAGTTTTCTCTAGCAAGAACACACTTCAAAGATCAAGAACAAAAATTGTAATAATCCACCTCTATTTAGATTTATCAATTCGGATCATAGGAGAACTGTTTCCTATGACTAGCCTCTGCTAGGGAAATCTCTAGAATGAGGAAAAATGTGCAAAGAAAAGAGGTTTTAGACATAGGGACATTTGTCTTAAAAGAACCCTCTCTTTTCTCATTTATCTTCACATACCCTTTTCTCCTTCCTTGCTTTGATTGGCCCCCTTTTAAACTTCAATTTCATGGCCCATCTTAGAGAGGACAATTGAAGATGGACTGGGCTTAAAAGGTCATGTTCCCCTCTCCTCCTTTGGGCCTTTCTTGGACCAAAGCTGAATCATCTATTCTTCCAACCCAATATCCTTCAATCTCTTTAATTAATTACTTGATTAAATTCACCTAAAACCTGCACACTATACACTAAAAATATTTATTGACAATAAAACTACTTCACTTTCAAGAAGTCAAGCAAGATTAGTGATAAACTAAAATTTAGGGTTTTTTATAGTCGTTGTTTTGCTTTGAGTTTATACAAAATATTTATAATTTTTTTCTCCTGATTTACTCTAGTTTTAGAATAGGGCAAGTAGGGGGTCGATCCTCAAGGAATTAGGATTGAAATTCTGATTCTTTTAAGTTTAGAAAAGAAGGACAATAATTAGAGAGAGAAGAATGAGAGGAAGATGAAGGGAGAACAGGAATCTTGATTTTCAAGAGAGTTATTCCAAGAAAATCAAGATTCTGATTTCAGAATTTAAGAATATTTTCTATAACTATAACTAGAGTTTAGGAGATTGATTTGAGAGAAGAAAATATGATGAAAGGAGAAAGGATCAAGGAGATCTTGATTTTCTTACGAAAATCAAGAAATCTAAGATCTCAAAAGGAAAGGTTGAATTAGGGTTTCGATTTTTAGAAGGAGAGAGGATGAGAGAAATAATGTTTCTATTGAATATTAAAAGATGAATCATGAATTTCAAGATCTAGAAGGGCATACCTTGGGTTTGTATATTTCGCCCAGACTAGGCGGTTTTCTCTAGCAAGAACACACTTCAAAGATCAAGAAAAAATCACCTCTATTTAGATTTATCAATCCAGATCCTAGGAGAGCTGTTTCCTGTGGCTAGCCTCTACTAGGGAAATCTCTAAAATAAGGAAAAATGTGGAAAGAAAAGAGGTTTTATACATATAGACATTTTTCTCAAAAGAACCCTCTCTTTTCTCATTTATCTTCACATGCCCTTTTCTCCTTCCTTACTTTGATTGGGCCACCTTTTAATCTTCAATTTCGTGGCCCATCTTAGAGAGAATGATTGAAGATGGATTGGGCTGAAAAGATCATGTTCCCCTTTCCTCCTTCGGGCCTTTCTTGGACCAAAGCTAAATTATCTCTTCTTCTAGCCCAATATACTTCAAGCTCTTTAATTAATTATTTGATTCACTAAACTCCTGCACACCATACACTAAAAGTATTCATCAATAATAAAACTACTTGACTTCCAAGAAGTCAAGTAAGGTTAGTCATAAAACGAAAGAAATTAAGTAATGTTCACGTGTGCTTGAATTAGAGCAAGATATTTCAAGGTTAATCCTCATGAAATGGTATATAATTTTTTCTATATTTAAATCATAAATAATTCCATAGAAATCATAAATCATATGTATATCACTGATTTTTCATGAATAAAAGTAAATACAAAGTAATTACTCACATTTATTATTTTAATATTACTTGCATGACATAGGAGAAATTCAAAGCCCAAAAGCATATAAAATCATAGATCTTACTACTATATTTATCAGGCTATCAATGAGTTATATCAAGGTTAATCTTCATGAAATGGTATACATTTTTTTCTATATTTAAATCATCAATAATTCCATAGAAATCATGAATCATATGTATATCACTGATTTTTCATGCAGAAATAAATATGAAGTAATTACTCACAGTCATTATTTTAATGTTGCTAGCATGACATATAAGAAATTCAAAGCTAGGAACATTATAAATATAGTGGCTTTGAATCATAGATATTACCACTATATTTATAATGTTATCAATGAGTTATCAATGATGAATTGAAATTGATCCTATTTCCACTTTCATGGAAAAGTGATGCTAGTTATTAGATTTCTAGTCTTGATAAAAAATAAAATCATGGACTTAATTAGTGTAGGACTCTTGACAAGAATTTACCTCAGAGGGAAAACTATGATGATGAGAAGAAATATTATGAGCTTCACACAAAATAGTAATGAACTCTTTCATGAAGCATGGCATAGATTCAAAGTTATGACTAGAAAATTTCCTCATGATGATATCCCTAAATGGCAAATAGTTCAGATTTTTTATGATGGCTTATATGCATAAAATAAAGAAATGATAGATGCTTCTTGTGGAGCTACATTCATGAATAAAAATGAAGATGAATTTTATTCCCTTCTTGATCAAATTGGTGATAATTATTTTAATTATCCATCTTATTCTTCTTTTGATAGATCTAAGGGTGGGATTTAGAGATTGGAAAATTAGAGGATAAAGAATAGAAGAATGAATTTAATAAACTAAATTCTAAAATGGAAAAACTTTTTTGCTTTTCAGAAAAAATTTAAGAGACAAACTTGCATAATTTTTACAAGTTTGAATTATGCTGAAAATGAATGTCCTCAAATTATTCCTCCGTTATATACCTATGAACAAGTTCAATTAGCTCAAAGTTTTAATAAACCTAATCATGATTTTATACATAATTTTTATAACCCTCCATGGAGAAATCATCCAAATTTTTCATAGAGAAATCAAAATATGTTTAGTGAACAAACATCTTGTAGTTATCCTAACATACAGGTTAGACCTCAACATAAACATTTCCACCAATGCAAGGTCAATCACATGCATTAAATTTTCAACCATGCCCACCATTATGTCAAGAAAAATAAGTCATGGGAAACAATCAAGACATAGAAAATAAATTGAGTGGCTTACAACGAATTATGGTTCAAGAACAACAAACCATTCAACGAGTATTACTGCAAAAATAAACTCAATAATAAGCCATTCAACAGTTGTTATAGTAACAACAACAAAACCAACTGATGCATCAAGTCACACAAAACTCACCTGGTTAACAATTTAAACTAAGTGGAGGCCAATTACCAAGTCAACCCATAGTCAATCTACAAAATCATCCTCTTGATTTTCAGCATCAGACTAACATGGTAAATGTAGGTTTTGAAGAATCTTTTGCCATCTCAATAGAAGACATGAAGGCCATTTCTCATTTACGAAATGGGAAGGTATTGAGTGATCCTTACATAGAAAATTAAGATGAAAAAGACCTCTCTTCTATGTACAAAAATTCAGAAGATCAAAAAAATAAAACTATAGCGTTGAAAAATAATTTTAATTGTGATGAAGAGGTTAAAAAATAAAAGGTCCAAGCAAACATTGATCCCCAATAATATATTCTCCTACACCTTTTCCTATTCCATTCCAACAAAAGTTAATAAAGGATTGATGCATAGTGATAAGCTGATGAAATTTTGAGCAATTGAAAATCAAGATTCCTCACTTGGATGTCATCAAGCATGTACCAAGTTATATAAAATTTTTGAAGGAGATGTGCACACCTAAAAGAGAGAAGAGAATATCTCTTTTATCACAAGTGTAATTATTCTTGATCAATTAACCCATGAAATGCAAAGATCGAGGTGCACCTCTAATCTCTTGTGAAATTGGTGGAACTACTTTTTGATAATACATTACTTCATTTATGTACTAGTGTTAATCTTTTACTCACTGCCATTACTGAACATTTTAAGATTAGTGAGCTCAAACCAGCCTCTAAAATTCTTTAATTGGCAGATAGATCAACTAAGAAACCTAGAGGAATATTAGAAGATGTAATTGTCAAAGTAGGTGAATGTTATTTTCCTATTGATTTTCTAGTTTTAGACATGAAATGTACATATGAATTAGAGCAAATACCTATCATTTTAGGATGTTCATTTCTTCCTACAATAAAACTAAATATTAATTGTGAGATCAAAATGCTAGATATTTTCTTTGGAGAACATAAAATGTCTCTTAATATTTTTAGAGTAGCTAGTTATCCAAAAGGAGAAAAAGATTATTCTAATATTGATAAGATTGATACTTTTCTGATAATATATTTTTACATGATAAACCATCTAATTTATATTTTACAAGACCATGTGAAGAAGACTTTTCTCTTCCTTCCCCTCCATTGTCCATTATTAGATCTCAAACCTTTGCCCAAAAGTCTCAAATATATTTTTCTAGGTCTAGAAAATATTAACCTTCTCATTATTAGAGGAAACTTGACTTGTACCTAAGAATCACATTTGATTGATGTTTTATCATCATATAAGAATGCAATTGGGTGGAATATTTATGATCTCTAAGCTACTGATCCAGAAACTTGCATGTATAGCATCTATTTAAAGAAAGATGCAAGACCTAGGCATGAGATGCAAAGGAGATTAAATCCTGAATGAAAGATGCTATTAAAGATGAGATAATTAAATATTTAAATTCTGACTTTATTTATCATATTTCTTATAGCAAAAGAGTGAGTCCAATTGAAGTCATAACGAAAAGAAAGGAGGACTCACCATCATCACAAATGAAAAGGAAAAAGAAATTCAGGTAAGGCTTCTAACCAAATGGCGTGTATGCATTGATTATAGAAAATTAAATGCATGCACTAAGAAAGGTAATCTTTCCTTACCATTTATCGATCAAATTTTAGAGAAATTAGAAGTCAAAAATATTTTGGCTTTCTTAATGGTTACTCTAGTTAATCAAATAGCCATCAATCCAAATGATCAAGAGAAAACAACATTTACATGCCCATTTAGTATTTTTGCTTTCATTAGAATACCTTTCGATTTATGTAATGCTCTTGGCACATTTTAGGAATGTATGCTATCTATTTTTCAGAAATGATTGCATAATTTTTAAAAGTATTTATGGATGATTTTTCAGTATTTGGATATTCCTTTGATGATTGCCTTATTAATCTTGAGAAAGTATTAATCAAATGTATTGAAACAAATTTAGTTTTGAGTTGGTAGAAGAGTCATTTCATGATAAGAAAAGGTATTATTTGTGGTTATGCTGTAAGTGAACATCACATCGACGTGTATCAAGGCAAGACCAAGGTAATTAACAATTTACCTCCACCTACTTCAATTAACTAGTTGAGATTATCTTTTGGTCATACTAGCTTTTATAGAAAATTTATCAAAGATTTTTCAAACATAGCTAGACCATTAACAAGTCTTTTATCGAAAGATACATTATTTATTTTTGATTAAAAATGTTTAGATACTTTTGCAGCCTTCAAATCAAAATTGGTGGAAGCACATTCTCCAAGCACCCAATTAGAAAGAACCATTTGAAGTAGTGTGGTGCATCAAACTTTGTCATAAGGTTGGTGCTAGGTAAAAAGTCTTCACTATTATGAATTAGAAATTAAATGATATTATAGTTTTAGCCTTAAATCATGATAAATAGACTTACATTTGTGTTAAATTGTGAAAAGTGCTTTTTAGTTGGTTAATGTAAACTTTTGATAAATTACATGATATTATGCAAATTTATATGATTTTATAATCCTATTTTTGAGATAAATGAAGAAAAGTAAAAGAGAAACTTGAAAAAGGAAGGAAATTGCTAATCAGTTGGGCTGCAAGTGGGTCGGAGGCACAATCGGCAGACCCGCAAGCAGAGGCTCAAGCAACTGAGGGCAAAACTGCGAGCAAAGGCCCAAGCAATTGAAGACGGACTAGTAAATGACATAGGTCCATCACTCCCCTTCCACGTCACCATTGGTCGGCTAGGTGTGGGTCAAAGAGTGGTCCTACACACACCAACAAGGAACCTATTGAATATGAGACCTCACATTATGATTTATATGTCTCAAAATTCTACACAAAACCAATGTAGGACTAAACTAGCACTCACAACTTCCCTAGAAGATCATAAGGCCTAAAATACCCTTGATTATCAGGAAAAATATGCTTATGATGTCACGTTATAAGGGTATTGATATGTCTTAATTATCATGAGTTAATAATCTAGTGATATAATAGTTTTAGCCTTAACTCATGATAAATAGACTTATTTTTGTGCTAAATTATGAAAAGTGATTTATAATTCGTTAATATGAATTTTTAATTAATTATATGATTTCATAATCCTATTTTATTGAGATAAATGGAAAAAGAATAAAATAAAAAGATTAAAATAAAAATAAAAACATTACTAGCAAGCTGAGCCCACAAGTGGGTCGGAAGGCCCAGTCGAGCAGGAGCCGCCAAGCAGCTAAGGACTGCAAGCTTAAGGCTCAAGTGGCTGAAGACATGAACCATGAGCTTGGCGCTCAAGCAATTGACATGTGCATCACTCCTCTTCCACATCACTGGTGGCTAGCTAGGCATGGGGCAAGGAATGGTTATACACATGTGGATGAGATGTACCTATTAATGACCAAGAAAGTTACTAGTTTATATTCGCGTGAAAATCGATTAGAAAACTGATGTGAGACTAAACCCACTACTCTAACCTTTCCACACAGAATTATAAATGCCCAAAATACCTCTTCATTACCATGATGAAAGTATCTTTATGACATCATATTATAAGGGCATTATCGTACTTATTTCATCTCTTTCTCTTTCTCTCTCATAGGCAGGCAAAAGGCAAAGAAATTACAATTTCTAACGAGCAATTAAGCTGCAAAAAATGCCAAAATACTGACAAAAACTTAGTCAATGCGATTCGTAGAGCATCGTGGTCGAAATTGGTGAATGATTCTAGACAAAACATCACGAACTCAATGAGAAAATGATCTCTAATTGATCGACGAACAAGTCATCATCAAGAAGAGGACGATCCACCGAGAGACGAGTCACCACCTCCTAAGAGCATACTAGATGTGATGAAGGGTGTCCTTTTGCTGCACTAACTTGAGGATGAAACCCTAAGATGTGCCCCACCTCTATCTAGCCTATCTTCATCGGGTGACACCCGTTGGAGGGCTACAAGTTACCATTTTTCCATTCCACCATGTGATAGGCACCGGAAATGATTTGATGACACATTCTACTAATGTCTAGGCTTCGAAAAAGATTTAGAGATAACCCATATTGTCTTTGTGTAAGGAGAGCCTTCGAGACCGTGGACATTGCATGAATTCTTTCTCGAACATGTAGAATTTTAGCGATCACTGTCGTAAAGCTGAAACTCTATTTTTCTTGCTTTAAACTTTATTTTCATTTAAAATAATAACATTTGGCATGATTTCAAGTTTCAATATCATTCTTCATTCAATTACAATTCTCTAGGCTTTTACAAAACTTAATTTGACCCATTAATTTAACAATAATTGCTTACAAAAGAATCATAGGGTGAAACTTTATTTTTGCCTAATTCATGTTCTTTGGGTGATGACGTCACCCTAATGTCATAGCCTTATTTCCTTTCACATTTCTTAAATATATTATATTTATCATTTAATTAAAAAATCATAAAAATTCATATTCTTTTAGGAAAATTATAAAATATTACCCGATATTATATTACATCCCTATGATCAACTTGAGAATTTCCCACTATTTTTGAGATCTTTTATCGATTTATAAATAATTTATTTATTCTGATATATATTTGAAATTCTAGAAATTGGCCTTTTCTAGTTTTATAAATTTAAAATTTTCATGATTTATTATACAACGATTAACTCACATCAAATTTTGGCACTATTGCCAGCGATGTATTACATAATATTTGGTATTTTTTTGGTTTTCTTTAAGAGTACAAAAAAAAGTAACTCTTGTTTCTATTTCTATCTTACAGAAAAAAAAAAGAGTAGAACGAAGAACAATAGGGCAAGGATAGAAGCAAACTGAAGGAGGATAATAGTTATTAAAATTTTTGTCTCAAATTTTTTTTATTTTTATGTAAGGTAGAAGATCTTTATATCCAAGACTAGAGAATCCTCTCATTATCTTGCCTAAAACTAAAAATTCAAATGAAAAATTAATTTCGATGGATCTTGAAGGTAATACAAGTCAAACTAAGAACAATCCTATGGCCATGAAAAATCATTATATCCCTAATTCATTTTAAAGAGCATCCAATATTAGAGTCCCATTGACACCCACTATTAAATTCAAAATAAATTCATGAATTTTTCAAATGCTTCCTAATTTTCATGGATTACCTTTAGAGGAGCCTCATCAACATTTAGAAAAATTTCATATGGTACATGATTTAGTTAATCTCCCTCAAGTTACACTAGAAATTATTAAGATGAAATTATTTCCTTATACTCTTAGGGACAAGGCTAGTTATTGGCTATCTACCTTAGATAGAGAGTTAACTAGTTGGAAAGACATAAAATATGCTTTTCTCCGAAAATTTTACCCTTTAGGAAAAACTCAAAATATGAGAAAACATATATAAAGTTTTGCTCAAAGGTTAGGAGAAACTTTACATGAGACATAGGAAAAATTCAAAGATTTACTTAGAAAATGCCCTCATCATGCTATACCTAAGTGGCAGCTCAATAGAATTTTTTATGATGGATTATTAGAACAATATAGAAATATAGTCGATTCTATATGTGAAGTATTTATGGAGAAGACCTCTAATGAGATTTACAGCCTTTATGAGAATTTAAGTGAAAATTCGAGAAATCAAGCCTCTTCTGAGTTATATGACAAGGATAAGAGGAGAGGAATGTATGAATTCTATTATCAAGATGATTCTAATTAAAGAAATGAGGTTAATCAGATTAATAAAAAATTAGATAAGCTTGATGTATTTATTGACAATTTTAAGAAGCTTCTCAATCCTCAATTTAATTCAAATAATTCATATCTAATGTATAGTGAAAATGAGCATTTTGAATTTCAATGTTATAATTTAGATCAATCATTTCAACTTATACAAGAACAAGTGCAAGTAGCTCACAGTTTTAATAGAAATAGAAAGCCTTTTCCTAATTCTTATAGTCATAATGGGAGGAGTAACTTTTCATGGAGAGACCCAAATAATATTCAAAATCTAGAAGCACTTAGGCCAAATTTAAATTTTGAATTTCATCCAAAATAAGAAAATAGATTTCAAAAAATTCAACCCTCTCATACTCAACCTGATGCTATGGAAATGATACAAAAAATGAGTAAAATGATGCACCAAACTATGAATCAAATGATATTTTAGCAAAAACAAATTATAAAGGCTCCTGGGAATAGGAGAGAAGAGGGATAGCTACCTAGTCAACCCATAGAAAATCTAAGAAAATGCCCAATAGTAGGATTTCAGCAAGAGGAGTATAATGACATGAACCTAAGAAAAAAACCCATGAAATGATAATGTCAGGACAATAAATGTATTAGGGAGTGGGAAGATTTTACCTGATCCTTTTCCCCAAATAGTAGAAGAGGAAGAAAATGTGGATAGTCCAAAACAAAATCAAGAAGAAACAAAGGACTAACTTTTAGATTCTACCAAGAAAAGTTTGAAAGAAAGGATGACCATTCCATTTCTTAAAGCTCTAGAACCTAGATAAAGAAAGAAAAAGGAACACAATGAAGAAATAAAGAAAATTTAATAAGATGTGTAAATTAGTCTTCCTTTACTTACTGTCATTGAACATATTCATGAATGTGTTAGAGTTTTAAAAGAAATGTGTACACCAAAAAGAACACCTAGAGTAGAAAAATTATCTATGCATGTTAGTGCTTTACTATTAACTCAAGTACCATATAAATTAAAATATACTAGTGCTCCCTTAATTTTGTGTGATATTGGTAGATTTATTTTTCAAAATGTATTACTTGACACCGGTGCTAGTATCAATTTATGACCTACAAGTATTTGTGATATATTCAATATTTATGATCTTAAACTATCTACTGTCACATTACAATTTGCTGATAGATCTATTAAAAATCCTAAAGGTATTTTAGAAAATGTGATAGTAATAGTGAAAGGGTGAAAATTTCCAACTGATTTTGTAGTATTGGAAATAGATTTTAATAGACAGTTTTATGATACCCCAATCATCTTAGGGAGACTATTCTTGCATACAACAAAGATGAATATTAATTTCCCCATAAGTATTGTAAAAATTTCATGTGGAAATCAATCACTAGAAATTAAAATCTTTGAGGTATCAAATGATCTTAAGAAATCTCAAGTATATGATTCTCATACTATAGAACTTTTAGATGATTTTGATGATCTAGATATTATTGATGATTGTGTGCTAGAAGAATTAAAGGAAATTGAGAACATAAATATAAGGGAGAAGAAGGAAGGAAGAATATCACATGAATTTAGAGCTGAAACCTCTTCCCTCTAATTTAAAATATACATTTTTAGAGGAAAATAACTCATTCTCTATTATTATTGTAGCTGATTTGAATAATAAGCAAGAAGAAGAATTATTAGAAGTAATTTGAAAATATAAGAAAGCTATTAGATGGAAAATGGATGATCTGAGGGGCATTGATATGAATGTTTGCATACATAATATATATTTAGAGGAAGGAGCTAGACCTAATAGAGAACCACAACGAAGATTAAATTTTAACATGATAGAAGTGATAAAAAAGAAAATTTTAAAATGATTGGCTATTGATATTATTTATCTTATTTCTAATAGTAAATGGGTTAGTCCTACACAGGTGGTGCTAAAGAAATCAGGGATCACGATTATAAAAATAAAAATGGGGAGGAAATACAAACAAGATTAACCACTAGTTAGAGGGTTTGTATTGATTACATAAAATTAAATTCAATTGCTAGAAAAGATCATTTTTCCTTACCATTTACTGATCCAATTCCTAAAAAACTAGCTAGAAAATGGTTCTTTTGTTTTCTAGATAGATATTCTAGTTACAATCAAATTTATATAAATCCTTTAGATCAAGAAAAAATGACTTTTACTTGTCCATTTAGTACTTTTGCTTTTAAACACATGCCTTTTAGATTATATAATGCTCCAACCACATTTCAAACATATACTATTACTCTATTACTAGATCTGAAAAAGAAGAAAAAGATACCATTTTGTCCCACATCATAATTTTAAGGTAAGATTTATATTATATATTGACATGCCCTCCTCATCAGCATAGGCATCTTTGAAAGGGAAGATCTAGGTTCTAGCCCTAGCTCCTAAGGTTGATCCAAGTCCCAACCATAGCTCTCAATAGGCCATGGAGATGAGCCTATGTGGCCCAAACCCCAACTCTCATGATCTAGATCTGTGACTCAATTTACACAAGTAGCAAGGCAGTGCACCCTTTGGGCCTGTTTGTAGACATAGTGTGGCCTTTGGCATACATTAGGCTCATTAAACGATGTGCCTCCAGCCCACTAGTGGTGTGCCCATTTTTCTACCTTTTTTACATTTATTTTAATGCCTAAAAATTTACAAAAAATGTGAAAATATATTCCAATTAATCATAAAAAACTAGCATAATAATATTTTACTTAAAAATAAAATAAATGATAATTAAGCGTCAAGATGTGAAATGAATTCTGATCAATTTTTTTATTCATAAAATAGTAATTTAAAATCAAGATTTAGAGAGGTTCATTTAAATGATAAATAAAATATTTAACATGATAACTTATGAAATACCTCTCAAATATGCATTATTCCTCTAATTTGATAATAAATTAGCATATATTTTTCATAAAAAATATTTTTGGGATTTTTAAAATTTTCAGGAACATGAGGAACAATTTTAGAGTTAACGATAAAAGAAGATGAAAGAACAAAATTTCAAAGATTTAACTAAATTTCAGGAAAATGAAATTAAGAAAATTATTGGTCCTAAATTAGAGCTTAACAAAGTCCCTAGTAATTTAAAATATGCATTTTTAGGAAAATATCAATCATTACCTATCATTATTGCTGCAGATTTATAAGAATATCAAGAGATACAATTGCTTGAGCTTTTAACAAAAAATAAAAAAGCAATTGGTTGGGAAATATCTGATTTAATAGGAATAAATCCAGATATATGCATACATCATATCTACTTAGAAGATGGAGCTAAACCTAGTAGATAACCACAAAGAAAATTAAGTCTAAATATTATGGAGGTTGTGAAGCATGAAATTGTAAAATGGCTTAATGCTGATTTTATTTATCTACTTTTAGATAGTAAGTGGGTGAGTCCTATTCAAGTAGTTTCTAAGAAATCTGGATTGACTATCATAAAAAATGAAAAAGGAGAGGATTTTAAATGAGATTAACTACTAGTTGGTGAGTCTACTTTGATTATAGAAGATTAAATGCTAAAACTAGAAAAGATCATTTTCCTCTCCCATTTGTAGATCAAATTTTAGAAAAGTTATTGGGTCAGAAATATTTTATTTCTTAGATGGATATTTTAGATATAATCAAATTTTTATTTTTATAGATGATCAAGAAAAGACCACATTTACATGTCCTTTTGGTACATTTGCTTTTAAGATGATGCATTTTGGGCTTTGTAATGCACCTGCCACTTTTCAATGTTGTATGATTTCTATTTTTCCAGAAATGATAGGAAATGGTATAGAAGTATTTATGGATGATTTTTCTGTGTTGGGAAACTCCTTTGATGAATGTTTGAATAATTTAAAAAAGCTCTTCTTTTGAGATGGGAAAAGAGTCACTTTATACTTAAAGGAGTTCTTTTGGGTCAGTGTAGTAAGTGAAACAAGAGTACAGGTGAATAGAGCTAAAACTGAATTATTTCTAAACTTCAACCTCCTACTTCTATAAACTAATTTATTCTTTTTTAAGTCATGTTGGATTTTATAGAAGATTTATCAAAGAATTTTCAAAAATAATTAAACCACTTACCTCACTTTTAGCAAAAGATGTATCATTTATTTTTAATGGTTCTTTTTTAGATGCTTTTAATTTAATTCAGAAAGTTTATACTAAATCACCTATTTGGAGTCTTTACCATTTGAAATTATGTGTGATGCATCTAACCAAGCTATTGGGACTGTTTTAGAGCAAAAAATTGATATAAAACCCATGGTAATAGCATATGTAAGTAAAACAATTTCAGATTCTAAAATGAATTATACTACTATAGAAAAAGAATTATTGATAGTAGTCTTTGCATTGAAAAAGTTTATATATTATATTTTATGCTGTTACATTTTTGTTTATTTTGATCATGTTGCACTTAAATTTCTTCTGAGAAAAAAAGATGTTAAACCACATCTCTTAAGACTAATTTTATTGCTTCAAGAATTTGACTTTGAAATTAGGGATAAAAAAGGTTTTTGAGAATTTTGTGGCTGATCATTTGTCAAGATTAAGTGTTAGTGGTTCAAATATCATTCCTTTGCAAGATTTATTTCCTGATGAATAAAGTTTAGCAATTCAACAATAAAAACATCCATGGTATGCTCACATTGTGAATTTTTTAGCTTTAAACTAATTATTTTTCTAAAATTAAAAGATATTTTGGAATGAACTTGATTTATTTTATTTAGGAATATATTATTGATGTGACTTAATCATTGTGTAATAAATCACGCAAATTTAAAATTTATAAAACTAGAAAAGACCAATTCTTAGAATTTTAAATATTTATCAGAGAGAATAAATCAATTATAAATTGGTAAAAGATTCTAAAAATAGTGGGAAATTTTCAAGTCGATCATAGGGATATAATATAATATCGAGTAATATTTCAGAATTTTCCTCAAAGAATACAATTTTTTATGATTTTTTAACTAAATGATAAATATGATCTATTTAATAAATGTGAAAAGGAAATAAGGCTATGACCTCAATGATGTCAGTGCCTGAATAACACAAATTAAGTGAAAATAGAGTTTTGACCTACAATTTTTTCGTAAGCGATTACTATCAAATTAATTGGTTAAATTAAGTTCTATAAAAGCCCAAAGAATCGTAACTCAAGGAAGAAAGATATTGAAGGTTGAAATCGTGCCAAAGATCACTAATTTAAATGAAAATAAAGTTTAAAATAAGAAACACAGAGTTCCAATTTCATGACAGCGATCACTGGAATTTTGCATATTTAGAAAGACATCGTGCAATGTCCATGGCCTCGAAGACTCTCCTTGGACAAAGATGATGTGGGTACTCTCTTGATCTTTTTTTGAAGCCCAAAAATCTGTGGAATGTGTTGTCAAATTGTTTCTAGTGACTATCACCTAGTGGAACAGAAAAATAGTGATTTGTGGCCCTTTGGCGGCTGTCACTCGATGAAGGTAGGTTGGATGGAGCTGGGGTGAATCTCAAGGGCTTCATCCTCAAGTCAACACAGCAAGAGGAGGTCATTTATGCATTTGGTATGCTCTCAGAAGGTGGTGACTCATCTCTAGACAGATCATCCTCTTCTTGGTGACGACTTGTTCGTCGATCAATCGGAGATGATTTTTTTCATTTAGTTCGCGATGTTTTATCTAGAATCCTTCACCAATTTTGGCCACAATGCTCCACGAATCATGTTGACTAAGCTTTTGTCAATATTTTGGCCATTTTTACAGCTTAATCGCTCACCAGAAATTACAATTTCATCGCCGATTGTCTACTTGTGAGAGAGAGAAAGAGGGAGAGATGAAATAAGTACAATAATGCCCTTCAAGTATGACATCATAAGAATATTTTTATGATGATCATGGAGGGGTATTATTAACATTTATAAAATCTGCGATGAAAGGTTAAAGTGTCGTGTTTAGTCTCACATTGGTTTTCTAATCAATTTTCACGTGAATATAAGATGGCGCCTTCTTTACTCATCAATTGGTACATCTCACCCACGTGTGTACGACCACTTCTTGTCCCATGCCCCGATTGGCCACCAATGACGTGGAAGGGGAGTGATGCACACATCAGCGGCTTGAGCGTCGAGCTCACAATCTGCGTCATTAGTCACTTGAGCCTTGAGCTCATAGTTTGGTCCTTAGCCACTTGAGCCTTGGGTTCCGGTCCTTAGCCACTCCGTAGCTCCGCCCGATTGGGCCTCTAACCTGCTAGTGGGCCCGGCTAGTTGGTAGTGTTTTTATTTTTTTTTCTTAAATCTTTTTTTCCATTTATCTCAACAAAATAAGATTATAAAATCATGTAATTAATCAAAAATTCATATTAACCAACTAGAAACCATTTTTCATGATTTAGTACAAAAGTAAGTTTATTTATCATGAGTTAAGGCTAAAAATATCAGCTCACTAAATTATTAATTCATGGTAGTGAAGACTTATCACACCCCCCAACTTAAGTCATTGCTACTCCCTTAGCAATGGAATTAAAAATATAATTATCATTCAGAAATTTCAAACATCATATTTCAATACACAAAAGACAATTAGAAATGATGCAACTCTAGATATTTTGGACTATTTTATCAAGTATTGAAGAAAGATATCAAGCACTTAAATGTCTAAGCACTCCTTGGAATAACAATATAGATTTCACTTCTTCAATCTGCATCTTTATCACTTCTTTACTCATGGATATAATTCACAAGATGTTTCAATTATCAAAAATCATCTAAGCATAATATTGATCCTACCTTTTCCTTCCCTATGACTTGATTTTTGAAGTTTGCACTTCTTGTAAACAAATTTTGACAATGAGAATGATGTCTCACACCCTAAATGTGTACTCTTCATTTTTAGGGCTTTCACATTATCTACTTATTTTGTAGTAAGTGTTTCTCATTTTCAAATTTTTTCACATTGCTCATTTTTTTTTTTAAATAAGTGATTTCTCCTCACAAGTCCTATAGATCAGGGTGTAAAAATCTCCATTAAACTCAAATGATCAATCAAATTTTCTCATCAAGTAAATACTATCCATCAAGATCATGAAGTGAAAATCTGTAAAATCAAATCTATATTATCTATAATGTATCAAGAAATATTACAACATTTTAAGATATTAAATCATTCTCTTAACTCAATAATAATCATCCTAATATCCTTTGGTATCAATCAATCTAATTGATTTAATTTTTCTGTGCACATAATATGATGTAAAAATTAGATAGTTTTGAAAATTATACCTTTGTTTCAATTCTGTCAATTTTTTTTTCAACAACAATGTATTTGTAAAAATAATAAATCAAAATTATCATTTTCATAATAGTAATTCTGAATTTCAACAATACATGCCTAGGGGTTTGAGATGTGAGAAAAGGGTCTCTAAAACTAGTGCTATAGTTTTTCTACTGTTTATTTTTTCTACTAGTTTTTGACAGTCTGCACACTATTTTCTGATATTCTTGACAGAGCAATAAAACCAATGCTATAGTTTTTCGAAAAACTACTCTTATAGATAATGAAAAATGTCAACACATGTTCCTATTCAGTCTACAACATTATCTAAGACTTGATATCTTCAGCACCTTACCCCCAACTTAAATTTGACATTGTCCCCATGACACAAATTACAAAAAATATAATTTTCAATGAAGTATGCATATAAGTAAAATTAAGCACGAAAAATATTATAATAAAGGATCAAGTTCAAGAACATATCACCTCAAGCTCGATTTCAATTTCCCACTTTGTCTTACACTCCTCCTTCTATACTTTTTCTTTTTCTTTTTGAAAGAAGAAAATAGTACAAAGAATAGATGCTGCAAAATTCTACAAAAGTAAAACACTGATTTAAACAGAACCATGGGTTGCCTCTCATACAATGCTGAGTTTAATGTCTCTAGTTGGACACATTAATCTTATTCTTGAATTTCTTTTAATAGTAAAATCTCTTTTTCTGTAGGGCATTGATGTTCTATGTAAGGTTTAAGCCTCTACCCATTTACCTTAAAGCTATGATCATTTTTAAGGTCTCTAATCATTATAGTCCCATGATCATATATTTTTTCTATCACATAAAGTCCTGTCCATTTTGATTTCAATTTTCTTGGAAATAGTTTCAATCTAGAATTATATAACCGTACTTTTTGTCCACCATCAAAAAATTTTCTACTGATGTACCTATCATGAAAGATTTTAGTTTTTTCTTTATATATTCTATGATTTTCATAAGCTTCATTCCTTAACTCCTCTAATTCATGTAGTTGAAAAATTCTATGCTCACCAATTGATTTTTCATTCATACATAAATTTTTTATAGCCCATAATGCTTTATGTTCTATTTCCACAAGAAGATGACATGGTTTTCCAAAAATGAGACGAAATGGAGACATACCTATAAGATTTTTATATGCTATTCTATATGCCCATAATACATCTTGTAATTTTGTGGGTCAATCCTTCCTATCTAGTCTAACTATTTTCCTCAAAATTTTTTGAATTTCTCTATTTGCTATTTTAGTTTGCCTATTTGTTTGGGGATGATATGGAGTGGCTACTCTATGGTGTACTCCATTCTTTTTCAATAGTTTTCTGAAATGTTTATTTGTAAAATATGTTCCTCCATCACTAATAATCACTCTAGGACATCCAAATCTTGAAAAATATTTTCTTGCACGAATTTCATCACGATTTTATGATCATTAGTTCTAGTAGGAATAGCTTTCACCCATTTAGACACATAATCAATAGTAAGTAAGATATATTCATATTTTTCAGTTGATGGGAATGGACCCATGAAATCCATACCCCATATATAAAAAATTTCAACTACGAACATATTACTCATAGGCATTTCATCTTTTTTATTTAAGTTACCTATAGATTAACATGAAATGTATGTTTTACTGAATTCTATAAAATCTCTAATTGTTGTAAGCCAATAAAAACCACATTGAAAAATTTTTATAGCTATTTTTCTACTAGAAAAATGTCCCCCACAATTAGATAAATGGCATGTATAGAGAATGCTATGATATTTTTCTTCAAGAAAACATCTCCTAAGAATTTGATCATTACTCAAGTAATATAAATCAAGATTATGCTAAAAATAATTTCTAATCTTAGGAAATAAATGATTTTTTCTGTTCTTATCCCACTATTCTAGAATTTTTTTAGAAACCAGAAAATTAACAATATGTGCATACCATGGTGATGGTTGATGTTGAGCTCCCATCAATTATTCATCTAGAAATGCATCTTATAAAGGTGTTGTATTTGTTCCTATATCACTTAATCTAGAAAGATGGTCAGCAACAATATTTTTGAAACCTTTTTTATCTTTTATTTCCAAATCAAATTCTTGCAACAATAATATCCATCTTAATAAACGTGGCTTTGCATCTTTTTTATTTAACAAATATTTTAATACTCTATGATCAGTATAAATAATAATTTTAGCTCCTAAAATATATGATCTAAATCTTTCTAATGAAAATACTAAGCTAACAACTCTTCTTTAGATGTGGTATGATTTAATTGAGCATTAGAAATAATTTTCCTAGCATATGAGATTACTATAAGTTTTGACTCTTTTCTTCATCCTAAAATAGCTCCCACTGTATAATTTAATACATCACATATTATTTCAAAAGGAAGAGACTAATTAGGAGCTTGTAAAATAAGTGCCTCAGTAAGTAATCTTTTTATTTCAGAAAAAGACTCAAAACATTTTTCATCAAAATTAAAAGACACATCTTTAGATAATAACATGGTGAGAGGTTTAGAAATTTTTATAAAATCTTGAATAAATTTTCTGTAATAACCTACATGTCCCAAAAAAGATCTAATCTATTTTACTGAATTTGGGGGTTACATTTTAGATATATTATCGATTTTCACTTTATCTACCTCCAAACCACTTTCACTTAAAATATGTCCTAACACAACTCTTTCTCTAACTATAAAATGTGATTTTTCCCAACTCAAAACTAATTTTTTTTCTATACACTTCTTCAGCACATATTGTAAATGATTTAAGCATTCATGAAATCATTCACCAAAAATAGAAAAATCGTCCATAAAAATTTCCATGCATTCTCCAATCATATGAGAAAAAATAGATAACATACATCTTTGAAATGTAGCTGGAGCATTACACAATCCAAAAGGCATGCGTTTAAAAGTAAAATGGACAAGTAAAAGTCATTTTTTCTTGATCTAAAGGATTTATATAAATTTGATTATAACCAAAATATTCATCTAAAAAATAAAAGGGTCTTTTTCCAACGATTTTTCAAGAATTTGATTAGTAAATGGTAGGGAAAAATCATCATTTCTAATAACTAAATTTAATTTTCTATAATCAATAGAAACCCTCTAGCCAGTGGTTAATCTTATTTGTACTTCCTCCCTATTTTCATTTTTTATAACTGTGATCCCTGATTTCTTTGGTACCACCTATGTAGGACTTACCCATTTATTGTCTAAAATAGGATAAATAATATCAGCAACCAACCATTTTCAAATTTTCTTTTTCAGTACTTCCATCATATTAGGATTTAATCTTCATTGTGGTTTTCTACCAAGTTTAGCTCCTTTTTCTAAATATATATTATGCATATAAACATTCATATCAATGCCTCTAAGATCATCCATTTTCTAGCTACTAGCTTTTTTATTTTTTTGAATTACTTCTAATAATTCTTCTTCTTGCTCATTATTCAAATCAGCTTCAATAATAATAGGGAATGAGTTATTTTCCTCTAAAAATATATATTTTAAATTAGAGGGAAGAGGTTTCAGTTCTAAATTCATGCGATCTTCTTCCTTCTTCTCCCTTATATTTATATTCTCAATTTCCTTTAATTCTTCTAGCACACAATCATCAATAATATCTAAATCATCAAAATCATCTAAAAATTCTATGGTATGACAATCATACACTTGAAATTTTTGCAATACCTGTGGAGAAATCAATATTCATCTTTACTGTATGCAAGAATAGTCTCCCTAAGATGATTGGGGTATCATAAAACTGTCCATTAAAATTCATTTCCAGCGCTACAAAATTAGCTGAAAATTTACATCCTTTCACTGTTACTATCACATTTTCTAAAATACCTTTAAGATTTTTAATAGATATATCAGTAAATTGTAATGTGACAGTAGATGATTTAAGATCAGAAATATTAAATTTATCACAAATACTTATAGGCAATAAATTAATACTAGCATCGATGTCAAGTAATACATTCTGAAAAATAAATCCACTAATATCACACAAAATTAAAGGAGCACTAGTATCTTTTGATTTATATAGAACTTGATTTAATAATAAAGCACTATCATGCATTGATAATTTTTCTACTCTAGGTGCTCTTTTTGGTGTACACATTTCCTTTAAAACTCTAGCATATTCAGGAATATGTTCAATGGTAGGAAGTAATGGAAGACTAATTTGCTCATCTTGTAAAATTTTCTTTATTTCTTCATTGTGTTCCTTTTTCTTTCTTTGTCTAGGTTCTAGAGCTTTAGGAAATAGAATGGTCATCCTTTCTTTCAAAATTTCATTAGTAAAATCTAAAAGTTCTACCTTTGCTTCTTCTTGATCTTGTTTTGGATTGTCCACATTTTCTTCCTCTTTTACTATTTGAGGATAAGGATTAAGTAAAATTTTTCCACTCCTTAATACATTTACTGTTATGACATTATCATTTCATTGGTTTTTTCCTAGGTTCATGCCACTAGACTCCCTTGCTGAAATCCTATAGTTGAGCATTTTTTTGGATTTTCTATGGGCTGACTAGGTAGTTGTCCCTCTTCTTTGATATTCTCAAGAGCCTTTATAATTTATTTTTTCTGTAACATCATTTGATTCATAGTTTGATGCATTATTTGACTCATTTTCTGCATCATTTTCATAGCATCAGGTTGAGTATGAGAGGGCTGAATTTTCTAAAATCTGTTTTCTTATTTTGGATGAAATTTTAAATTTAAATTGAGTCTAAGTGCTTTTGGATTTTAAATATTATTTGGGTTTCTCCATGAAAAGTTATTCCTTACATTATGATTATAAAAATTAGGAAAAGGCTCCCTATTTCTATTAAAACTAGGGGCTACTTATACTTATTCTTACATAGGCTGAAATGATTGATCTAAATTATAACATTGAAATTCAAAATGCTCATTTTCACCATACATAGGATATGAATTATTTGAATTAAATTGATGATTAGGAAGCTTATTAAAACTTACAATAAATACATCAAGCTTATCTAATTTTTTATTAATCTAATTAACCTCATTTCTTAAATTAGAGTTTTCTTGATGATGGAATTCATACATTTCTCTCCTCTTATCCCTGTCATATAACTCAAAAGAGGCTTGATCTTTCGAATTTTCACTTAAATTCTCATAAAGGCTGTAAATCTCATCAAGGGCCTTCTCCATAAATGCTCATCCACATATAGAATCAACCATATTCCTATGTTGTTCTAATAATTCATCATAAAAAATTTTATTAAGCTGCCACTTAGGTATAGCATGATGAGGATATTTTTTAAGTAAATCTTTAAATTTTTCTCATGTCTCATGTAAAGTTTCTCCTAGCCTTTGAGTAAAACTCCATATATGTTTTCTCATATTTTGAGTTTTTTTTAAAGGATAAAAGTTTTGGAGAAAAGCCTATTCTATGTCTTTCCAACCAATTAATTCTCAATCTAAGGTAGCCAATAACTAGCCTTGTCCCTAAGTGTATGAGGAAATAATTTCATCTTAATAATTTTCAGTGTAACTTGAGGAAGATTAACTAAATCACATACCATATATAATTTTTCTAAATACTAATGAGGTTCCTCTAAAGGTAATCCATGAAAATTAGGAAGCATTTGGAAAATGCTTGGATTTATTTTGAATTTAATAGTAGGTGCCAATGGGACTTTAATATTGGATGCTCTTTGAAATGAATCAAGGATATAATGATTTTTCATGGCCATAGAATTCTTCTCAATTTGACCTGTACTACCTTCAAGATCCATCGAAATTAATTTTTCTTTAACATTTTTAGTTTTAGGCAAGATAATGAGAGGCTTCTCTAGTCTTGTATGTGAAGATCCTCTACCATGCATAAAAACAAATAAATTCGAGGAAAAAGTTTAATAATTATTACCCTCCTTCAGTTTGCTCCTATCCTTGCCCTATTGCTCTTTGTGCTACTCTTTTTTTTTTCTTTTCTATAAGACAAAAATAAAAAGAAGAGTTATATTTTTTATATTCTAAAAGAAAAACAAAAAATACCAAATATTATGTAATACATCCTCATCAATAGTGCCAAAATTTAATGTGCCTTAATCTTTGTATAATAAATCACGCAAATTTAAAATTTATAAAACTAGAAAAGACTAACTCTTGGAATTTAAAATATTTATCAGAATGAATAAATCAATTATAAATTGATAAAAGATTCCAAAAATAGTAGGAAATTTTGAAGTCGATCATAGAGATGTAATATAATATCAAGTAATATTTTAGAATTTTTCTCAAAGAATACAATTTTTTATGATTTTTTAACTAAATGATAAATATAATATATTTAATAAATGTGAAAAGGAAATCAGGCTATGACGTCAAGTGATGTCAACATCTGAAGAACATGAATCAAGCAGAAACAGAGTTCCAACCTATAATTCTTTCGTAAGCTGTCAAATTAATTGATCAAATTAAGTTCTATAAAAGCCCGAAGAATCGTAACTCAAGGAAGAAAGATATTGAAGGTTAAAATCGTGCCAAAGATCACTAATTTAAATGAAAATGAAGTTTAAAATAGGAAAAATAGAGTTCTAGTTTCGTGGCAGTGATTGTCGGAATTCTACATGTTTAGAAATGAATCATGCAATGTCCACGGCCCCAAAGGCTCTTCTTGGACAAAGATGATGTGGGTAATCTGTAGATCTTCTTTTGAAGCCTAGAAATTAATGAAATGTGTCGCCAAATCATTTCTGGTGATTGTCACCTGGTAGAATAAAAAAATGGTGACTTGTGGCCCTTTGGCAGCTGTCACCCAATGAAGGTAGGCTGGATGGAGGTGGGGCACATTTCAGGGGCTTTGTTCTCAAGTTAGCGTAGCAAGAGGAGGCCCTTGATTGCATTTGATACGCTCTCAAGAGGGGGCGACTCATCTCCTAGTGGATCGTGCTCTTCTTAGCGATAGCTTGTTCGTCAATAAATCTTTCACTAATTTTGGCCACGATGCTCCCTGAATCACGTTGACTAAGTTTTTGCCGATATTTTGACCATTTTTGTAAATTAATCGCTCACTAGAAATCACGATTTCTTCGCCGGTTGTCCACCTACTAGAGAAAGAAAGAGGGAAAGATGAAATAAGTATGATAATGCCCTTCAAGTATGACGTCATAAGGATATTTTTATGATGATCATGGAGGGGTATTGTTGACATTTATAAAATCTATAAGGAAAGGTTAAAGCGTCGCATTTAGTCCCACATCGGTTTTCTAACCGATTTTCATGCAAATATAAGATGGCACCTTCTTTACCCCTCAATAGGTACATCTCACCCACATGTGTACGACCACTCCTTGCCCCATGCCCAACAAGCCACCGGTGACATGGAAGAGGAGTGATGCACACGTCAGCCGCTTGAGCGCCGAGCTCACAATCTGCATCATCAGCCGCTTGAGCCTTGAGCTCACGGTTTAGTCCTTAGCTACTTGAGCCTTGGGCTCACGGTCCTTAGCTGCTCTGCGGCTCCACCCGATTGGGCCTCCGACCCATTAGTGGGCCTGACTGGTCAGCAATGTTTTTATTTTTTTTCCTTAAATCCTTTTTTCCATTTATCTCAACAAAATAAGATTATAAAATCATGTAATTAATCAAAAATTCATATTAACCAACTAGAAACCATTTTTCATGATTTAACACAAAAATAAGTCTATTTATCTTGAGTTAAGGCTAAAAACATCATCTCACTAAATTATTAACTCATGATAGTGAAGACTTATCAATCATATTCTTAGATGATGTGTACTAGAGGATAAACAAGGTAATATTTTAAAAATGTGTCATGCATCTAATTGTGGTGGTCATTTTTCTGGAAGGAAAATTGCTTTGAAACTTTGACAATGTAGTTTTCTTTTTGCCTTCCTTATTTAAAGATTCTCATTATTTCTACAAAACATGTCATTCATGTCAATTATTTACTAACATGGGTAGGAAAGATGAAATACCTTTAGAAGCTATATTATTTTTTTAAGTATTCAATGTTTGGGGAATTTATTTTATTGGCTACTTTTCACTTTGTTTTGATTTGAATTTATTTTGCTAGCTGTGAACTATGCACCCAAATGGGTGGAGTCAATTTCTACTAGGAAAAATGATCATATGACTATTATGAAATTTGTTCAAAGTCACGTATTTTCTAGATTTGGTTGTCCCAATCTATTATTAGTGATGGAGGAACACATTTCACACACCATCAATTTTGACATTCATTAAGGAAAAATAGTGTAAATCATAAGATTGTAACTCCTTACATCCACAAACCAATGGACAAGTTGAGGTAGTTAATAGAGAAATATATAAAATCTTGATGAAAATAATAAGGCTTGATAGGAAAGATTGGTCAACAGAATTAGATGAACCACTTTTAGAACATCTTTGGAAATGTCTCCATTTTGTTTAGTCTATGGAAAATAATGTCATCTTATTGTAAAGATAAAACATTGAGTATTATGGGCCATGAAACAAGTTAATATGAACTTAATTGGTGCTGGAAAACAAAGATTATTGCAATTTGAAGAGTTAGAAGAGCTTAGAAATGAGACATACCAAAATAACAAAATCTACATGCCTAGAACTAAAGAATTTCATTATAAATATATTCATAGAAAACAAGTTGAGTTAAATCAAAATGTATGACTTTATGACTCTAGGCTCAAATTATTTCTAGGAAAATTAAGGTCTAAATGGATAGGCTCATATGTTGTGAAGGAGATTGACGTGACTTAATCATTGTATAATAAATCGTGCAAATTTAAAATTTATGAAAGTAGAAAATACCAAATTTTGAAATTTTAAATGATATCAAAATGAATAAATCAATTATAAATCGATAAAAGATTCCAAAAATAGTGGGAAATTTCTAAGTCAATCACATGGATGTAATATAATATTGAGTAATATTTCAGAATTTTCTTAAAAGAATACAATTTTTATGATTTTTTAACATGAAAGATGAATATAATATATTTAAGAATTCATGCAAAAGAAAATAAGGTGATGACATCAGGGTGACATTAGTGTGTGACGAACATGAATTAAGCGAAAATAGAGTTTGAACTTATGATTCTTACATAAGTGATTACTGTTAAATTAATGGATCAAATTAAGTTTAGTAAAAGTCTGAAAAATCATAACTCAATAACAAAGGATATCGAAACTTGAAATATTGCCAAATGTTACTAATTTAAATGGAAAATAAAGTTTAACGTAGGAAAAATAGAGTTTCGACTTCACGACAATGATCGCCAAAATTCTACTTATTTGGGAGGAAATTTGTGCAATCTCCACAACCTCAAAGCTTTTCCTTAGACAAAGACGATGTGGGCAATCTCTAGATCTTTTTACAAAGTCTAAAAATCATAGAATGTGTCATCAAATCATCTCTAGCTGTTGTCACTTGGTAGAGCAGAAAAACAATGATTTCTAGCTCTCTAGCAATTGTCACCCAATGTAAATAAGTTGGATGGAGGTGGGGCGCATCTTAGAGGCTTCATCCTCAAGTCAGCACAATAAAATGGGGCCCTTTATCATATCTGGTATGCTCTTAGGAGGTGGCGACTCCTCTCTCGGTGGATCGTCCTCTTTCTAGCAAAAACTTATTTGTCGATCAATCGAAGATGATTTCCTTGTTGAGTTCACAATATTTTGTCGAGAATTGTTTACCATTTTTTGCTACAATGTTTGTGAATTACAATAACAAAGTTTTTTGTCGAGATTTTAGCAATTTTGAAAAAGCTTAATCACTTGCGGGAAATTATGATTTCCTTGTCGATTGCTCACCTACGAGAGAGAGAAATTAAATAAGTATGATAATGCCCTTATAGTGTGATGTCACAAAGATATTTTCATCATAGTAATGAAGGGGTAGCAGCAAGATCCGATGATCTAGAAGCTGCCACATCATTGTCCACCATCATATAAAAAGTAGCCGTTGATCCAACAATGCTAACAATTTTATCTGACACACATGAATATGCCACGTCATTGATGAACTCAATTTAAGGGGGCTAAATATGTTGTCGTGATGTAACAAAGTCTATGCAAATAATATTTATAAAGCCTCACTCTTAAGAATTTGGATGAGTAAGGGTCAATCCTCATGGAGCATGGTAATGAGAGTATGAATTTTGTTTCACTTATTTCTTACATATACATATATATAAGATGGTGATAGGCAAAATCAGATATGAAATGGATAAAGATAAGAGGGATGAAGAAGGTGACGATGAGGAGAGAATGAATAAAAAACAAGATGATGATAGAATAGATGATCAAACTACTTCAAACTAAACATTAATTTATCTATAGAGGGGATTACAAGGACACTTCAAATCCAGATCTTGCACAAACCTTGTTGTACACCAATCCTAGGTTGAGTGATGTTTGATTCGTGACGATCTTGGTGTGCTCCAAGTAATCTCCTCTCCATGATGATCTTGAGCACGAGAATGTTGTTGGTCAGTCCTTGATTTCTCTGCTTTTCACCTTTGGCTAGCCACTACAAGAGAGCCAAAAAGTGCCCTCTTAAAAGGGGGAGAGATGTCTTAATCCCCAAGAGAATTAGGCCCTCCAATGGACGGTTATGATGAATAACCATCTCTTTTGGTGGACGGCCTAGATTCTTCCTAAGGGCGGTGCTCTAATCTTTTTTTTAATCTCATCTTAAGACACCCTAAGATGGATAGCTTAGATCTCATCTCTTGATACCCCTTTTAAGTTCAAATGGGCTGGGCCAAAGTCTTGTATCACTTAAGTCCAAATGGGCCTAACCAAGGTGATGCCCTCTCTTGGGCACATAAACATATTAGGTCGACCCTCTTTATAAGACTTGGGCCTTTCTTTGGGTTGAGAATTTGGGCTTCTTCCATTACTTCTAACTCATAATAAAGGGTCACTAAGTCCTTGCAATCAAATAATTATCAAGATAATGTGAGATAATCACCACTTGACTTCATAAAAGTCAGGTGGGGTTAGTCTCATAATATCAATAAGACAAGCACAACAATATGCATTAGGACTTAAATGATAAAATATTATGGATGTCATAATGAGTCAGTAATACATGTATAATTACATTCTCTACCCACTAATGAACATATATATATATATATAAGATATTAATACATAGATGTAATTACTAATTTGTAATTATTAGTCATTGCTCACCATTACACAAAAAACAGCACCAAATCTAACAGCTACTACCATCAAATCCAATGCACTAGAATCAGCCATGTCTCTAACTGCTAGTGATTGGACTTTAGTCGTTGAAATAAAATACAACAAATTTAAATTTTTATCAAAACTCAAAACATAGAAATTAACTTGAAATTCTAGTGGTTCAAGTCAATCCTCAAAGATGATTGTCAAATTATGATATCAAGTCGTATTCTCAAATACTTATCTTTTTTATCAAAGGGAATAAAAAGAGCTATGTGAATAAATAGAGTGATTGGCTTTTAAATAAAAGAAATTAATTGAGTTCAACTATATCAAGTGTGTCACCCACCTAACATAGAAGAACTCAAAGATATACAGAAAAATAAATTAAAACCTAGAAAATGATCATCCTCTACTGATCCATGTGTCACTCATGGATTAATAGAAGAATGAGTGGTGAGGAAATCAATAAAGCAATCAAATTTTAAGAATTCTTCTTCAAATCCCTAACTGGAAGCAACTATCGTCGACATTGTTGCCTCAGCCATTTTGTGGGGAACAAGCTCTGTTCGCCGTAGCTTCCATCACCGTCTCCACACCGCCGTGCCACTACTTCACCATCAATGTCTCTGCCTGTCACGCGGAGAGTCTAGCTATCGCTGTGCCCTAGTTGTCTCCACGCCGTCGTGCCACCGCTTTGCCGTCACCATCTCTGCCTGTCACGTGGAGAGGCCAACTGATGCTGTGCCCTAGCTGCCGCGGTCCACCCAATCTTCGTTTTCTCTCTACTCTTCTCTTCCCTTTTAACCCCCCATTGAAATGGGTTGGGTATTGGGCTTGAGGTGGGCATGTGTAATCAGCCCACTATCTTGCCCAATATTAGTCTAACAAAATTACAATAAATTCAGGAAACTCTAACTTTCATTCTTCTGATTTTTCTACAGCCCAAGAAAATATTTCTCAAGGTACTCACCTTGGATATTCATGTTAGCATAAATTAAATCTCTAAAGCATTTCTCAAGAATAATACTCAAATGAGATAATTTTGATGAAATGAGTTATAAAATGCATTCTATCATTTTTCATATAATCTCATTGTATTTAACATCAATTGAGGTGACATTTCTAATCATTTTTCATTGATTAACATAGATAAATGACACATTATCAGCTAGCTGTGATTTGGCACCCACATGAATCTCGATAAAGCATGCAAAAAAAGGAGTAAGAGGTGAAATAGATCTGATGACGATTATAAGAGGCCACGTCATCCTCCACAAAGTGAAATGATAGTGCAAGGATCCGATGGTCTTCACCAAGTCATGCATCAGAGGATTTACAAATATCAATTATTGTCTAGTAAAATAGATGGTATCAATTATTCTCCTATGCAACAGAAGGGTATATTTATAAATATTGATTATTATCTGATAAAATAGATAATATCAATTATTGTCGCATGAGAAAAGAGGAAAATACCAGAAAAATCAGATAAAAATCATAAAAATATGTCAGAAAATGAGAAGTTAAAATAGAAAACATTATGTACAGATCTAGGGAACAAAATAGAGGAACATGAGAGAGAAAGGGATTATTTTTTTGAGTTTTTCTTGAGATAAAACTTTTTTTTCTTTTTTATGTGAAAATAGAATTCCAAGGAATGTATTGTTGAATTTTTATCATTCTCCTCTACCCTTCTCACCTTAAATCCATTCTGTTGAATTGGATGCAAGATTGAGAAGCACTACCTAGAGGTCAACATCAAGCCATTCATTCTAAGGGTTGTAAGTTTGATTTTTAATAGATTTTTAATTATTTTCTTGTTTAATCTGCAGAATAAATTTATTTTCTTATCTTTAATCATTTCTTTACTTGTTTCTTTTCCATTTTCATCATTCTAAAGCATATTTCATTTTAATAGAATTTTAAATTCACATCTATATTTATTTTCTATTTTATTTCCTTCATTTCTTTGAATATCAACTTCATTATCCATTAAATAAGAGAATAAGTAAATTTCTAAAAGCTTTCCGTAAGGAGATGACTTAGCTGATCACTTATTCATTTAATATCAATTTTTTGGTGGATCTAGTTTATTAAATTATTAAATTGAATGATGATTGTAGTAACGACTTAGGGTCACATCATCACTACCCACCATTATATAAAAAGTAATCATCGATCCGACAATAGTGATAATTATATCTGACGCATAGGAACATGCCACATCACTACCCACAATCACACAACAAGCGGCACCAGATCTAATGGCAAGCACTATTAGATCCAATGCACCAAAAGCCACCACATCGCTAGTTGCCAACATGTGATTTGGTGCACACAAAGATCCCAATAAAGCATGCAAAAAAGGAGCGAGAGGTGAAATAGATTTGACGACGATTATAAGAGGCCATATCATCCTCCTCACAGCGAAATGACAGTGCAAGGATCCAATGGTCTTCATCGAGCTATGCATTAGAGGATGTATTTACAAATATCAATTAATGTTTAGTAAAATATACGATATCAATTATTCTCCTATGTAATAGAGGGGTATATTTATAAATATTGATTATTATTTAGTAAAATAGATAATATCAATTATTGTTCCACAAGAAAAGAGGAAAATGCCAGAAAAATCAGATAAAAGTCAAAAAAATATAGCAGAAAATGAGAAGTTAAAATAGAAAACATGATTTGTGAATCTAGGGAACAAAAAAAAGAAAGAGGAGAGAGAAATGAATCCTTTTTCGATTATTCTTGAGTTGTTATTAAGAGAAAATATTGTTCTTTTTTTTATGCTAAATAGAATTCTAAGGAATGCACCATTGATTTTTGATCGTTCTTCTCTACCCTTCTCACCTTAATTTTATTCTATTGAACTAAATGCAAGATTGAGAAGCACTACTTAGAGGTCGACATCTAGTCATACATTTTAATGGTTGTAAGTTTGATTTTTAATAGAGTTTTCATTATTTTCTTGTTTGATCTACGAAATAAATTTATTTTCTTATTTGATCTACAAAATAAATTTAGTTTCTTAGCTTTAATCATTTATTTACTTGTTTCCTTTCTATTTTCATCATTATAAAGCATATTTCATTTATTATTCTATTTTATTTAAGTTTTAAATTCGTATCTACATTTATTTATTATTTTATTTCCTTTATTATTTTTTTCATGTAACTCTTAGAAATTAATGCTAAAATCATATAAATAATTTTAAATTCAACTTTTCCAATTTAAAGTATTTAAGCATTTTAATTTAAAAAAAACACAAATCACAGAAATATTAAGGATATTATCATCTAAATATTGAGAATTATCACACCCCTCAGGTTATCTCGTTTCTAGTCCCTTAGCAATAAACATAAAATCTAAGTACTTCATTATATATAAATTCAACATTAAAATTTTATTTAAGTCCTCTGAAAATCTGTAATTTATATTTACAGTTAACATCCAATTAGAGGTAGAAGAAATTTGTATCTCACATATCATTTCATAGTTCTAAAATTTAGGTCCTCATCTTCTTCTTAGTTATGACATTCAGAATCCCTTATTACAAATCTAGAGCAGATTATTGTGAAATCTGCAAATCTCAGGTTAATAGAATAAGAATCAAATAGAAAATTAATCATTCATGTTGAAACCACCCATAAAGATTCCACAAAAGTTCTCACTTCCCTTCTTTTGTACATTGCTACATCCATCAAGTTCTAATATCAAATATCAAATAGTTTGGATCCCACCTGATAATTACTTCTAGCATCCATCATGAATGTTAATATTCAAATAAAAATGACAACTTCAGTTTCATGACCATTTTGTGTACTTCATGGGTAGTTCAACACTTAGATAAAATATTCTTATCTACCATAGCCCAATTCCCTTCAACATACTTCATCTACATTAATTTGACTATTTTCTGCAATTTAAGAATCAAAATGATAAATAATTAGATTTGGACTTACTTCATTTCAACTTCCATCCATGATATGTGAGATTTCTATCATCTATTCATGTTTTATATAATTCTCTAATTTTCATGAACATAACTTCTGAATTTCTAAAATAATATATAGGTTCTTAATTTGGACTTACTTCATTTCAAGTTCCATCCATGATATGTGAGATTTCTATCATCTATTCATGTTTTATATAATTCTCTAATTTTCATGAATATAACTTCTGAATTTCTAAAATAATGTATAGGTTCTTAATTAATTTATTTATTTTTATTTTCTCCACTGATTTTTAAATCTCTCAACCCCCAACTAAAATCAACATTATCCTCAATGATGTAAATAAGTGTAATCACAATATATCATTCTTTTCAAGTTTTCAAATCATAAATATTTTCATGAAATTCGATAAATCAAATATATCAATAAGAGAGAAAATCTGAAAATAAAAATTCAAGTAGGTAGGGTTAGAGAGATAGCACATGAAAAATCTTACTTCAATCATCCATCAGATTTTCAATCAACTACATGTATCTCCTTGCTTCCACAACTTTCTACTGCATTTATTAGAAAATAAAAAAAAGAAAGAAAATGAAATAAAACAACTAAAATATAAAAGCAAGTAAAGATGTTTGCATGGATGTCTTCATTTTAGTTCTAATAATGATATGGAGTCTTTAGCTCCTAATTTTTCATTCACCAAATAAATCTTCCATCTCTGACCATTCACCTTAAATTCTCTACCATCTTTGGGATCTTGGATAAGAATAGCCCAATGATCATAGATCTCCTTCACAACATATGGGCCTATCCATTTAAATTTCAATTTTCTTAGAAATAATTTTAGCCTAGAGATGCAGCAAGAAATTCGATCTGATGGAGATCTAGAGTATTTGGTGCCGCTTGAATTGTGATAAATAGAAATCTCATTCTTGAATCCACAAAAATGTGATTTCTATGAAGATTCTTCTTCTTGAGTCTATAGAATGAATGAACCTTGACCCTTGAGTCCACAAGGGGTTGATCCTAAATCCATAAATTAGAAGTGGTTTCCTAAACTAATAAGGAGGCTAGAATTTATTGTTATTATTGTGTCACTTGGAGAAGAAACCAACTTTTAAATCCACAAATTCAGAATCTTTAACCCTTGAATCCACAAGGGTTTGCATGAATCTACAAGCAAAAAAGGGGGGGAACTCTCATAGAGGAGAATACACAATACTTTAAAAAGATATCCTTCTTAGGTTACAATGGGACCTTTATATAGGCCAAATAAAAGATGGGGCACTCCCAAAAGTATGATCATGAAAAGATCCTAAGGTAGAGACTATTACTGCTTGACATGCTAGAAATAGACTCTACCAATATTAAAAGTTTTTTTCTAAAGAACATTCTATAATGGCAAAGACATAAAGTACTTTGTAAAAAGAAAGAAGTGACAAAAAGTAAGGAGTAGACTCTAACTGTCCTAAAATGACCTAGAACAAACTGATAGCATTTACTACTGACACCTGTAGCACATTTCACAAGGAACATGACAAAAACTTTCTCAAATGTCAACATCAATTTTGACTACATGGGCCTTATAGTAATAGCATTTTATAGCCCAAATTCATAGTTGGGCCACTTGGCTCTTAATATTTGACTTTTCTCCATTATCACTCTAATCAATTAGCTACATTACTCTCCTCTTTCTTAGAAGCATTTGTCTTTGAGTCTTCATTAAAATTTCCATAATATTCATATATGTCACTAACATTAAAAGTTGGAGAAGTACCCTTATCTTCTTAAGAACTCGATATGGGTCGTATTTCTTAGGCCTCAACTTTTTGTAGGTCCCTGTCAAAAGTCGTTCTTTGTGAAGCTAGACTATGACTTGATCTCACACATCAAATATATTTTTTCTTGTTAGTTGTGGCTTTATACTCTGCATAATTCGTCGTGAGGTTCTAAATCACAATTTCATGAATTGCTTTGATATGATCTGTCATATGGTTTGTAACAATATTAGTACTAAGTGTCTTTGACACCTGTAGTAGGTCTAAAAGAATTCTAGGTGGAAAATAATACACTATTGAAAATGAGGATTGATTAGTCAAATGACTAACCATCGAGTTATAAGTAAACTCTACTTGGGCAAGGACATAATCCCATTATTTTGGTTTTTCACCAAAAATGTAATGAATCAAGTTACAAGGAGTTCTATTCACAACTTCTGTTTGACCATCTATTTGGGGATGATTGATATTACTAAATTTCAAAAATGTATCAAACTTTTTTCAAAGCATTTGTCAAAAATGAGTTATAAATTTAAAAACTTAGTCAAATATAATTGACTTAGGGACACCATACACATGAACAATTTTCTTAAAGAAATGATTGGCTATTTGACTAGCATCATTTGTCTTTTTACAAGTAATAAAATGGGGCATTTAGAATTGGTCCACCACCATGAAGACAAAATCTACTTCTCTTTGTGTATGTGGGAGGCCTAAAATGAAATCCATAGAAATGTCAACCCAAGGACCTTATGGAATTAGGAGTGGAGTGTATAAACTTGTGTTTTGGCTCTACCCCTTATATGTCTAACAAATCAGACACTTTTGCTCTTCTAGTAAATGTAAAGTTTTATCATGACCAAGATGTCCTGCTAGTCTTGTAGAGTGTAATTTTTGGAGTAATTTTTCTCTTAGCAATCCTCAGGGAATGCATAATTGTATTCCTTGAAATAAAAAATCATCCTATAGATGAAAACCCTTTGTTGATAAACTAGATAAATAGGTCATAAATTCTTGAGAAAAATATTCATCATCCATATATAACTCTTTAAGACAATCAAATCTTGTACTTTCAGCTCATAAGTTCACCAAACATGTGATTTTTTGACTTAAAGCATCAGCATCTCGATTCAACTTTTCTAACTTATGTTTAATGACAAAAGTAAAACATTGAAAGGTGGATATCCATCTTGACATAGAGGAATATTTGTCTTGCTGAAGATCTAGAGGATTTGATGTAGCTAGATTTGTGATAAATAGAAATCTCTTTCTTTAATCCACAAAAACATGATTTCTATGAAGATTCTTCACCTTGAATCCACAAAAATGTGATTTCTATGAAGATTTTTCACCTTGAATACACAAAAACGTGATTTCTATGAAGATTCTTCACCTTGAATCCACAAAATGTATAAACTTCAACCCTTGAGTCCACTAATAACTTGTGAAAATGATATATTAATGTGCTACTAAATTAGGGAGAATAATGCATATTTGAGAATTATTCCACAAGTTATCATGTTAATTATTTTACTTGTCATTTTGATAAACCTCCTTAAATCTTGATTTAAATTGATATTTTATGAATAAAAAGAAAATTAATGAAAATTTATTTCATATGCTAAAGCTTAATTCTCATTTAGTTTATTTTGAAATAAAATCCTATTGTGTTAAATTTTTATGATTAACTGAAATATATTTTGTACAGTTTTCTAAAATTTTTAGGCATTAAAATAAATATAATAAATGAAATAATAAAAAGATAGAATGGGCACACCATTAGCAGGCTAGAGGCACACCGCTTAATGGGCCCGACACGGGCCAGAGACCACATGTCGTCTAGCAGGCCCAAGGGGCACACCGCCTTGCAACCCATGTAAACTGGGTTGCGGATCTGAATCGTGGGTTCGGGTCGAATAGATCACCTCCAAGGCCTATTGGGAGCCGGGTCTCAATCTAGATCATCCTTGGGTGCCGATAGTCAAGTCTGGTCAACCCTTTAGGAGGTGCATGCATTGAATGGTGGAGGCTGATAGTTATATAGATCATTACATTTATGATACTTCCAATATGAGACTAAACCGTGGTTCTTACTAGTTTCAGATCCGACAATAGAGTAGTGGCTGCAGCAAAGATCTGATGATCCTAAAGCCACCATGTCATCACCCACCATCGCACAAAAAGTAGCGCTAGATCTAACGGCAGCCACCATCAGATCCGATGCACCAGAAGTAGCCATGTCTCCATCCACCAGCACGTGGTCCGGTGGCCATACGGATCCCGATAAAGCACACAAAAAGGTAGTGAGAGCTCAAATAGATCTGACGGCGACAAAGAGGCCACGTCATCCCCTTTCTAAGCAAAATGATGGTCCAAGAATCCAAAGGTCTTCATCGAGCCACGTAGTGGAAGACTTGTTGACAAATATTAGTTATTGTCTAGTAAAACAGACAATATCGATTATTTTCTCTTGCGCGGCGTTAGGGTACATTTGCAAATATTGATTATTGTCTAGTGAAATAGACAATATTGGGTATTGCCATGCAAGAAGCCGGAAAAATAGGAGAAAAATCAGAAAAATATGGTAGAAAATAGGAAGTTAAAATGGAAAATGCGATTTGCAGATCTAGGGGAACAAAAGGGGGAAGAGGAGAGAGAAAGACATCTTTTTTTGAGTTGTTCTTGAGTTGTTCTTGAAAGAAAGTTTTTTTTCCTTTTTCATGGTTGATCTGCTTGTCATGAAATGCTTTAAGCTTGGCCTTGTAGATATTAAAATTCTTGTAAGCTTCATTTCATAATTCTTGTAATTCCTACAATTGAAGAACACGTTGCTTCCCTTCATGATCTAGGGAAAGATTAAGTTGTTTGATGGCCCAATATGCTTGATGCTCAATTTCAATAGGTAAATGACATGCTTTGCCATAGATCAGGTGGAAAGGGGACATGCCAATGGGGTTTTTAAATGCTATTCTATAAGCTCAAAGTGCATCAAGAAGTTTCTTGACCCAATGTTTACCATCAGGCCGTATGATTTTCTTCAAGATCTTCTTCATTTCTCTATTGCTCAGTTCCACCTGTCCATTAGCTTGGGGATGATAGGGCGTCATCATCCTTATGTTGGACGTCATATTTTTAAGTAAATTGTGAAAGTGAAAATTGTTAAAATGAGTCCCTCCATCGCAATTGATATCACGAGAACAGCCAAATCTTGAAAAAATATTTTGTACAATAAATTTGCATACTATTTTATGATCATTAGTCCTAGTGGGGATGGCTTCGACCCATTTGGAAACACAACTAACTACTAATAAGATATATTCATTACCTGTGGAAGGAGGGAATGGACCCATAAAATCGATTCCCCAAAGGTCAAAAATTTGTACCTCCAAAATTGGTTGAAGGGGCATTGCATTCTTCTTCGAGATATTTACCATGGCTTGGCATGCGGTATAGATCCTGCAAAATTGATGAGAGTCTCAAAAAGTAGTAGGCCAATAAAATCTAGATTGCAAAATTTTTGCAGTAGTCTTTTTGGATGCGAAATGCCCTCCACATGTAGAGGAATGGCACATGGTTAGAATGCTAAACTGCTCCTCTTCAGGTACACATCTACACAGAATTTGGTCAATTCCTAGATGAAACAATTCTGGTTCTTCCCAAAAGTAAAACTTAAGGTCACTGAAAAACTTATGTTTCATGTTTGTTGACCAACCATTGGCCACTTGACCTGTCACTAAATAACTCACAATATACACATACCATGACAATGTACATGTATCAATTTTTAATAAATGTTCATCAGGAAAAGAGTCGATAATAGGTAAGGAGTTAGATACATGAAGTCTAGATAAATGGTTTGTAACATAATTCTCACTGCCTTTTTTGTCCTTGATGTCTAAATCAAATTCTTGTAGTAAAAGTATCCATTGAATTAATCTCAACTTAGCTTCTTTCTTTGCTAATAGAAACTTAATGGTGGAATGATCTATATAGATAGTCACCTTCGTTCCTAGCAAGTATGAGTGAAATTTATCTAAGGCAAATACCATAGCTAACAACTCATTTTCTGTTGTAGTGTAGTTTAATTGAGCATTGGCTAAAGTTTTACTCCCATAATAAATCGCAACTGGTTTTTTATCAATCCACTAATTTAGGACTGCTCCTACAGCAAAATTTGAAGCATCACACATTAATTCAAAAGGCTGAGACCAATTAGGACCTTGTAAAATTGGGGCTTCTATCAATGCTTATTTTAATTTCATAAAGGCCTCTTTTCTTTCGGTGCTAATCATAAAATTGGTATCTTTAGAAAGCAATTGAATGAGAGGTTTGGCTAAAGTCTCAAATACTTTGATGAATGTCCTATAAAACCTTGCATGTCCTAAAAAGGCACCTAATTGCTTAAGAGAAGTAGGTAGTGGTAGATCTTTTATTACCTCAATTTTTGCTTTATCCACTTCCAATCTGCATTGGCTGACTACATGACCGAGCACAACGCATTCTTCTACCATAAAGTGGGATTTGTCACAACTTAGGACAAGCTTCTTATCAACACAAATCTACATCACTTAAGTCAAATTGATTAAACAATTGTCAAAAGTTTGTCCAAATACAAAGAAATCATCCATAAGAATTTTGAGACAATCTCCCACTAGATTGGAGAACATTGCACTCATGCATCTCTAGAATGTTGCTGTAGCATTGCATAGGCTGAATGGCATCCTTGTGAAAGCATATGTTCCATATGGACAGGTAAATGTTGTCTTCTCTTGATCGTCTAGGCAAATTGTAATTTGATTGTAGCTTGAATAACCATCTAAAAAGCAGAAATAATGTTGCCCTGCAAGGTGTCCTAAGATCTAATCAATAAAGGGAAAAGGAGAGTGATCTTTCTTTGTTACTTGATTGAGCTTCCTATAGTTAATACAAATGCACCAGCTTTGGGTGAGTCTTGTCTAGATCTCTTCCCCCTTTGCATTTTTTAAATTTGTTATACCTGATTTTTTTGGAACAATATGTATTGGGCTTACCCACGAGCTGTCAGAGATGGCCTAAATGATCCGTGCATCTAACCATCTTAGAATCTCAGCCTTGATTACTTCTAGTATATTTGGATTTAATCTCCACTACACATCTCTTATTGGTTGAGCATTCTCTTCAGTGAAAATACAATGCATACATACTTCAGGGTTGATGCCTTGTATATCTGTTAAAGTCCACCCAATCACTGCTTTGTATTTTTTTAACATCTTAATCAATCTTCTTTCCTGTTCACTTGTTTGTGAAGATGAAATAATCACAAGAAATGAATGATTTAAGCCCAAAAATGCATACTTCATATGTGTAGACAATGGTTTCAAATTTAGAGGGGTGCTAGATTGATTTGGAGCTGATTTATCTTCAATTGAGTTCATTGAATTCTCCAACGTACATCTTGTCTTCCCACTACAAAGCTCACCTGCACACTCATCAATAAGGGAGATCCTTGTGTCCAATCCTGGCATATCCTGATACGACCAGGCAAAGACATCTTGATAGGATTTCAGGAACTCAATCAAGTCTTGATATTGATATTTCATAAATTTTCTGAACAATCTAGATATTTTAATAACTTTGAGATATTCAATTCTACTCTTTCTTGACCAAACTTAAGCTCTACAGTCCCTTTTCCCTAATCCATTGTGGCTCTAGTTGTGGCTAAGAATGGCCTTTTGAGGATAATTGGAGTGTGGCTGATGTCCTCCGTGATCTTCATATCAGCGATAATAAAGTCGACAGGAAAATAAAAATTTTCTATCTTCACATTACGTCCTCTAGTATTTCATAAGGTTGACAAACTGATCCATCCGCTAGCTGCAATTCTACTAAGAGAGGTTGTAAGTCACCAATTTTATATAAATCATACAAAGCTTTGGGATGAATATTCATGCTAGCTCCTGAATCAAGTAATGAGCGTGTGAAAACCATACCTTATATCTTGCATTTGATAAATGGAGCACCTGGATCACGCTTCTTAGTCGGAATATGGTTCAGCAAAATTGAGCTAATAGTTCCTTGAGGGAGTGCATAAGTTTTTTAAGAATTTCGCATAAGGAATATGTTGAATGGCATTAACTCATGGTATGCTGATTGTAACTTGTTTAAATATTTCAAGGATTTTCTCATCTGAATCAGCACTTTTTAATTTAACACTGCATAAAGCTTCTAGAAATGGAATCGGGGGTGTATATGTGGAAGGGTTGGGTTCCTACCTTATTCTTACCCTTATTCTTTGTCGAAATCACCTCCTCCAATGCTTCCATCTCTTCTTCCTCATCCTCTACTTCACTTGCAGCTGCATGATATGGATCTGCAAGTACCTTATCATTTCTTAATTTGGAGATTGTGTTGAGTGTTTCATGGTTCTGGTCACTAAACTAGACTTGATGCACTTGGTGTTGATTTGATGGTCTGCCCACATTTCTTAGATTAACATCTGGTTGCATGGGTAACCGCCCTAATTCTTTGTTGCTATTACCTGCTTCTATCCTCTTGCCCAAATGTTTATCTGATCTGATTTGATCAATTTGATATCAGCCTTCAATTCGAAACTACATGTATTGCATTTCTTGCCGTAGTTCCCTTTTGTTCCTGCAACATTTGCCTTAATAATTCCTGCGTAGATAAATCATTGAATTCTGTAGGTTGCTGAATTTGATGGTTAGGCACATGGGAACCATAACTAACATTATTCATCCTATGCATGGATGAATTCTGTGAAGAATTAAAACAATCAGGTCGTAGTTCATTATCTTGATTTCTTCTCCAAATAGAATTTTGATTAATTCCCATTTGATTATTCATGAAATTTCTGCTGTAATTTTTATTTGCCCCCTATCCTTGCCATCCATTTCTTGCATAGTTAGAATGGAATTGATTGACTGCCATTACCTGATCATATTTTGGGCAGTCAACCACCACATGCTCATAACTTGAACATAATGTGCAGGCCGCCATATCTTGATCTATTTTCAGCTATTGATGGTCGAAACCTATTGCTAAAGACTTTTGCATCAGCCCCTGCACACATTAAGTTAGTTTCTCTACTTTATCAATCAATAAACCAGTCTCTACATTTTTCAAATCATGAATACCTCCTTTCCTAGGTCCCATAAACCTACCATTTTGATTTAAGGCATAATGGTGTGCGCTATTCTCAGCTAATGTTTCAATCAATTATATTGCTTCATCCTCATATTTATTCATAAATGTACCTCCTGATGCTGCATCGATCATATGCTTATCCTTCTCATTTAATCTTTCGTAAAAAATTTGGACCAATTACCAATTCTGAATTTTATGATGTGGGCATTGGCAGCTATAGTCTTTAACCCTCTTGCATGCCTCATAGAAAGACTCCTGTGGCACCTGCACAAAATCTCTAATAGCTCTACAAATTGAGTTGGTCTTACCTACTGAATAAAACTTCTTTAAAAATGCTACCTCCATCTCACTCCAAGAGTCCAACTCTTGGGCTAATGCTCGCAGCCAATCTTTTGCTTTATCTTTAAGTGTGAATGGAAAAAGCCTCATCTTCACAGTTTCAATTAGAACATTAAGATAATAAGAGATTTCACAAACTTGAGAAAAATCTTCTAAATGCTTATATGGCTCCTCATGAGCCAAGCCATGAAAGTGAGGAAGCATATGCACCAAATGACGATCAACTCTAAAGTTTGCATTATTTCCTATGGGTGCATTGATTCTATTTATAAGTCTATATTGGAGGGGTGATGAATGGTCATGCAAACACATCCTCCTGTTTTCCCTTTGGTTGTCCTCCATTTCCCTTTCTTATTCGAGATTCTCCTCAACGTGACATGTATTTTCTGTCCCTGAGCTGACAATAATTTCTTTATTTTTAACTGACCTTTGTCCTTGCATCAAAATATGTTAGGTGAGGTAAATGCTAGATGAAGAGTGGATGAACTGAATTTAAACACTTAAAAATATCTTGAGTAACCTCCTTTTTTCCAAGATAAAATATCAAATAGAATTTCCAATCTGCTCACTTAGAGACATATAAAGTTTTTATCTCGAAGTGTAGTTACTCAAATAATAGGGATGAATCAATAAAGAAAGTAAATTAGCAAAGCTCTATGGATGTCTATTGAAATAAACCTCCTGATAAAAATTGATTAAGGCATAAATAGAGAGAGCAGCAAACCTTGATTTTCCCATCTCATACCTAATTCATTGAGATTCCTTATATAGGTTGATTTCCACCCACATAGACCTATCTCCTATCAATCAAACTCAAGAAACTAAAAGAGTTATCAACTCAATCAACAAGATTAAACTCAACAGACATCCGAATTCCCCAACAATGACGCCATTTGATTATTTCTCTTTTAGGGTTGCTAAAAATCCTCAAAAACAGTTAATCAAAAATATTTATACTCTCGTGTTATCCCTTTAGATTTTACTATGAATTAATTCAGTATTGTGGTAAGCTCAGGGATCGATCCTCAGGGAATAGTGAGTTGAGTTTGCTTTTTGTTTGTTGCTTAGAATTGAAATAAATGACAAAGATAACAAAGAAGAGGAAGTGAGAAGCGAAGGAGAGAAAAAAATAGATTGAGGCACGAAACAGATTTATCTAAGATGATATCACACAATAGAAGACATCAGATGATTAACTCTAACGCTAATCAAATTTATTTCTACCTAAGTTCTGGCTCATTGCATCTTCAAAACCAACCTGATTATCATCGCATCTCCTTCCTCATTTCTGTTAGGGGGAGGCGATAGCTGCTAGCTGCGGGAGGGAATCTCTTTAAGGGCGAATCACTAGATGAAGCACAGATTACACACCTCTAATCGTGAGGTATGGAGCTCGAGACACTTCATACCCTATAGGGATTGCGAATGCCTGAAGTTCCCCTCAAATTAGCTGCCTCAAATCATTTGATACATCGTAGATATATGATAGGCAACCCCCATTCTCTCTCCCTCTCATGAGACTAACCTTCACTTCAATGGTTGTGATGCTCCAATTCATCACGATTAGCCTTAGATCCTCACGTCATTGATGCGACCCTAAGTCCTATTTAGAATCATCATTCAATTTTAATAATTTATAAAACCAAGTCACCAAAAATAATATTAAACGAATATAATGGTGAGTTAGGTCATCTCCTCAAGGAAAGCTTTTAGAAATCTTTTATTCTCTTATTTAATGGATTATAAATTTGATATTCAAAGTAATGAGGGAAATAAAATGGTAAATAAATGTAAATGCGAATTTAAAACTTCTAATAAAACTAAATATGCTTTAGAATAATGGAAATGAAAAAGAAAGAGGTAGAGAAATGATTAAAGCTAGAAAACAAATTTATTTCGCAGATCAAGCAAGAAAATAATAAAAAATTTATTAAAAATCAAATTTAAAACCCTTTGAATGCATGGCTTGATGTCAACCTCTGGGTAGCACTTCCCAATCTTGCATACAGTTCAATGAAATGGATTTAAGGTGGGAAAGGTAGAGGAGAACAATCAAAAATCAACAATACACTCCTTTGAAATCTATTTTCACATGAAAATGGAAAAAAACTTCTTGTCTCTAGAACAACTCTAGAATAACTCAAAAAAGATGTCTTTCTCTCTCCTCTTCCCCCTTTTATTCTCCTAAATCCATAAATCATGTTTTCCATTTCAACTTCCTATTTTTTGATGTATTTTTCCAATTTTTCTCCGATTTTTCCAGCATTTTCCCCTTTTCTCACATAGCAATACCCGATATTGTCTATTTTATCAGACAATAATTGATAATTGCAAATGTACCCTTATGTCACGTGAGAGAAAATAATGGATATTGTCTATTTTACCAGACAATAACTGATATTTGTCAAGATGTCTTCCGCAACATGGCTCGATGAAGACCGTTGGATTCTCACGCCGTCATTTTGCTCAGAAAGGGGATGACATGGCCTCTCTACCACTATCAGATCTATTTGAATTCTCAGTGCCTTTTCGCGTGCTTTATCGGGATCCGTGTGGCCGCCAGAGCACGTGCTGGTGGGGAGACGTGGCTGCCTCTAATGAGTTGGATCTAATGGCGGCAGCTGTTAGATCTAGCGCTACTTTTTGTCAGATGGTGGGCGGTGACGTGGCGGCTTCAAGATCATCAGATCTTTGCCGCAGCCACCACACTGTCGTCAGATCTGAAAAGGGTAAGAAGCACCCGTTTAGTCCCATATTGGAAGTAATAGAGAAATAAAGTTTTATATAATAATCAATGTTTGTCATTTATTGAATGCACTTCCTAAAGAGTTGACCAAACTTGACTACCAGCGCCCAAGGTTGACCGGACTTAACTACTGGCTCCTAGTAGGCCTTGGAAGTGATCTATCTAGCCCAAAATCTTGATTCAGATCCGCAACCCGGTTAACACAGTTCGCGAGGTAGTGTTGCCCCTCAAGCCTGCTACTAGATGCGGTGTGGCCTCTGACCACGTCGGGCCCATTAAGCGATGTGCCTCTAGCCCCCTAATGGTGTGCCAATTTTATCTTTTTATTATTTCATTTATTTTAATGCCTAAAATTTTCATAAAAATTGTAAAAAATATATTTCAATAAATCATAAAAATTTAACACAATAGGATTTTATTTCAAAATAAACTAAATGAGAATTAAGCTTCAGCATATGAAATAAATTCTCACTAATTTCCTTTTTATTCACAAAATATCGATTTAAATCAAGATTTAAGGAGATTTATCAAAATGACAAGTTAAATAATTAACATGATAACTTGTGAAATAATTCTCAAATATGCATCATTCTCCTTGATTCAGTGACACATTAATATGTAAATTTCACAAGTTATCACACCCCCCAACTTGAATCATTGCTAGTCCCTTAACAATGAAAATAGAATGTGTTGAAAAATTAAGAAACATCATCAACTAATCATGGATTAATAATATATCAGAGCTAATATGAAGTAACCTTCTCTAATGAAATATATGATCTATGCCAAGCATAGGTAGTGAAACCTCCCAAGGTATATACTTCAAAACATTTCCATGAACTTAAGCATACTTCTCAATACTCTAGATATAATAATAATTGTACTACATAAATAAAGAAAAGAATTCACCTCATCAAGAAATAGCGTTAATAGATACCTTGCACTATAAAAGATATGCATGGGGTAGAGATTATGTCAAATCCTATATATAAAATGGCTAACGCACATGGAAAGTAATATTAAAAATCATGCAATAACTAATGGGGTTTTATCCTTAGTACTTGCTACGAGAGGAATGTCCAGGTGTCTCACAATGCACCTCCTGTGCTTTCCTTTGATTCCACCCTTTGTGAAATTTTTTTTTTTTTTTTTTTTTTTTTTTTTGCTTGAATACTTGCTACGAGAGAGATACCCTGATGTCTCACAGCATATTCCTTGTGCTTTCTTCAAGTTCAGCATATTTTTATTATAAATAATTATAATATTCTTTCCATGTGTTGCCCTAATTAGACAAGCAGCTTATTTCCCCAAAGAGGTTTTGTATGCCTCTGTAATTTAGGGGGCTTTACTCTATCATAAATACTAGTTGCCAAAGAAATTGACAAAAGCTCTATCTCATGCTAAAATTGATTTTCATGCAAAGTTTAATCAGACTAGAACATGAGAGGTGAATGAGTAAGATGAGAAGTCTAAGAAAAAAATCATAAATATAACCATGAGTTTGAAATGTGTGCTTCAATTCACTTCTATGTTTTTAACTCACCCTAAGGAAATATTTGAACCTTTAGCTTGACATAAAAGTTATAACATAAAATCAGTTCTTCATCTTGCTCATCTATAAATCAATCCATAATGTAATCCATGATGTGTTCTTTGTTTAAATATTTTCATCATTTAATAAAAAAAATCATAAATGCTTTTTCATAAACTCATTTTCATGCATTAAATTTTATCTATGAGTTTTTCTAAATTTTCTCCTTACCCCCAACTTAATCATTTTATTGTCCGCAATAAAACATGCTATTACAATTATAAAAGAAATAAGCATCATAACATGCATCTCAAGTATGAAATATCAAGAAGAAAAGTTTAGAAAAACTCATTGAATATTCGTGGATGATTCTTCACTTCCTAAATTTTCTGTTGCTGATATCCAAAACAGTCCCTTGAATTTACTAATAAGAGGAATCATTAGCTAAAGTATAAGGATATGGAAATTTTCAAACAAAGGTATAGATGATGGATGAAATATGGAAGAGTAGAGAGTTGATACCTTATTTATTGAAGTAGATAAGAACTGCAGAAAGAAAATTATCTTCTGAACTAAAAAAAATCAATCTAAAGATAAAATTAGATGACAAGAAAAAATAAAAATTATTGGGTTGCCTCCCAACTAAGCACTTGTTTTTATGTCTTCAGCCTGACATAGTGATACTCAAGGATCTGTAAATTCAACTACTAATATAGGCTCAGGTGGATAATGTTCAATGTAAGATTTGAGCCTTTGACTGTTGACTACAAAGCTTCATCCATCTCTAGGGTCACTAATTTTTACAGCTCCACTATTTGTAACATCAACAACAATGTAAAGACCATTCCATCTTGATTTTAATTTTCCAAGAAATAAACGTAATCTTGAATTGAAAAGCCATACCTTTTGACCAACCTGAAATGATTTTCTCGAAATATATTTATCATGATAAGCTTTCATACGAGATTTATAAATCTGAGAATTTTCATAAGCATCATTCCTAAGCTCTTCTAATTCAGATAATTGAAGAGATCTATGATTTCCAGCCTCCTCCAAGTTAGTATTTAATTTTTTGATTGCCCAATATGCTCTATGTTCTAATTCCACAAGTAAATGACATGATTTTCCAAAAACTAATCTAAATGGTGACATACCAATAGGAGTTTTATATGTTGTTCTATAAGGCTATAAAACATCATCAAGCTTCAATGACCAATATTTTCTATCAACACGAATTACCTTTTGAAGTATTCATTTGATCTCTCTATTAGAAACTTCCACCTGTCCATTTGATTGAGGATGATATGGTGTAGAAATCTTGTGAGTAACTCCATATTTCTTTAATACAGCTCTAAATTGTGAGTTAATAAAATGAGAACCATTATCACTGATAATAGCACGTGGACAATCAAAATAAGAAAAAATATGAGACTTAAAGAATTTTATGACAACTTTATTATCACAAATACGTGTAGATATCGCTTCAATCCATTTAGAAACATAATCCACTGCAACAAGAATGTATTCATGGCCAAACGAATTAGGAAAAGGTCTCATGAAATCTATACCCCATAAATCAAAAATTTCTACCACAAGTATAGGCTGTAATGGCATCATATCTTTGTGGGATAAATTTGTGATCTTTTGGCATTGAAGACAACATTTACTAAAATTATATGTATCTTTAAAAAGAGTTGGCCAATAAAAACCAGATTGTAATATTTTTGCTGCTGTTTTCTTACCTGAAAAATGTCCACCACATGGAGATGAATGACATAAGTTTAGAATATTTTCATATTCTACTTCTGGTACACATCTCCTAATAATTTGATCATGTCCTTAATAAAATAATTTAGGGTCATTCCAAAAGAAAAATTTTACCTTCTTGAAGAACACATCCTTCTCTTGCTAAGACCAACCTTCTGGAATTTTTCCTGTCACTAAATAGTTAACTATGTGAGCATACCAAGAAATAATCTTATGCTTTATACTCATGATCTGCTCATCAGGGAATGAGTCCAATAAATTATCATTTTCAGAAGGTTGAATGCGTGAGATATGGTCTGCAATAGGATTTTCAAATCCTTTTTAATCTTTGATCTCTAAATCAAACTCTTGAATTAATAAAATCCATCTAATGAGGCGTGGTTTAGAGTTATTCTTAGTAAGTAAATGATGTAAGGCTGCATGATCAGTGAAAATAATCACTTTAGAAAGTATTAAATAAGATCTGAATTTTTCTAAAGTAAAAATAATTGCAAATAATTCTTTTTCAGTGGTTATATAATTATTTTGTGCATAGGATAAAGTCTTGCTAGCATAACTAATGACCACTGATTTTCCCTCTATCCTTTGCCCCAAGACCACCCCTATGGCAAAATTTGATGCATCACACATCACCTCAAATGGTTCATTCCAATTAGGTGCTTGGAGAATTGGTGCTTCCACTAATTTCGATTTGAGAGTTGAAAAAGCATCTAAACTTTTTTTATCAAAAATAAATAGTGTATCTTTGGCCAAAAGACTTGTTAATGGTCTAGCTATATTTGAAAAATCTTTGATAAATTTTCTGTAAAATCCAGCATGTTCTAAAAATGATCTCAATTGTTTAATAGAAGTACGTGGAGGTAAATTGCTAATTACCTTAGTCTTGGCTTGATCCACTTCAATGCCACGTTCACTTACCACATGACCTAAAACAATACCTTCTCTTACCATGAAATGACTCTTCTCCCAACTCAAAACTAAATTTGATTCAATACATTTGGTTAATATTTTCTCAAGATTAATAAGGCAATCATCAAAAGAACATCCAAAGACTGAAAAATCATCCATAAATACTTCTAAAAATTCTCTAACCATTTCTGAAAAAATAGATAACATGTATTGCTGAAATGTGGTAGGAGCATTACATAAACCAAAAGGCATTCTAGTAAAAGCAAAGGTACCAAATGGGCATGTAAATGTAGTCTTCTCTTGATCATTTGGATTGATGGCTATTTGATTATAATTAGAGTAGCCATCAAGAAAGCAAAAATATTTTTGACCTGCCAATTTCTCTAAAACTTGATCCATAAATGGTAAGGGAAGATGATCTTTCTTAGTGCATGCATTTAATTTTCTAGAATCAATACATACACACCATTTAGTTGGGAGCCTTACCTAAATTTCTTTTTCTTCTTCATCCTTGATGATGGTGAGTCCTCCTTTCTTTAGTACAACCTGAATTGGACTCACCCATTTGCTGTCAGAAATAGGATAAATAAAACCAGCATTTAACCATTTAATTATCTCATCTTTAACCACATCTTTCATGCTGGGATTTAATCTCCTTTGCATCTCATGCCTAGGTCTTGCATCTTCCTCCAAATAAATACTATGCATGCAAGTTTCTGGATTTATACCTTTGAGATCAGAAATATTCTACCCAATTGCATTTTTACATGATGATAAAACATCAATCAAACGTGATTCTTGGGTAGAAGTTAAGTTTGCTACAATAATGACAGGGTTAGTATTTTCTGAACCTAGAAAAACATATTTAAGACTTTTAGGCAAAGGTTTGAGATCTAATGTTGGAGAAGGGATAGGAGGAGAAAATTCTTCTACACATGTTGCTGTAGCATATAAATTAGATGGTTTATCATGAAAAAATATATTATCAAGAAAAGTATCAATCCTATCAATTTCAGAATAATCTTCTTCACCCCTTAGATAATTAGCTCCTCTAAAAACATTAAGAGACATTTTATGATCTACAAAGAAAATATCTAACATTCCAATCTCACAATAAATATTTGCTTTTGCTGTAGCAAGAAATGGACGTCCTAAAATGATAGGCATTTGCTCTAATTCATTTGACAATGTCATATCTAAAACTAGAAAATCAATAGGGAAATAACATTCACCTACTTTGACAATTACATCTTTTAATATTCCTTTAGGTTTCTTAGTGGATCTATCTGTAAATTGAAGAATAGTAGAGGTTGGTTTGAGCTCACCAATCCTAAAATGTTCAGCAATAGCAGTAGGTAAAAGATTAACACTAGCACCTAAATCAAGTAATGCATTATCAAAAGTAATTCCTCCAATTTCACAAGAGATTAGAGGTGCACCTAGATCTTTGCATTTCATGGGCAATTAATCAAGAATAATTGCACTTACTTGTGATGAAAGAGTGATTCTTTTCTCCTTTTTAGGTGTGCACATCTCCTTCAAAAATTTTGCATAGCTTGGTACATGCTTGATGGCATCCAAGAGAGGAATCTTGACCTGCACTTGCTCAAAAATTTTCATCAGCTCTTCATTATGCATCAATCCTTTTTTAACCTTTGGTTTTAATACATGAGGGAAAGGTGTAGTTAGAACATATTCTTCAAGATCAATATTTATTTGAACCTTTGATTTTTTAACATCATCATCATCACTAAAATCATCATCATCCTCCATATTTTTTTGTTTTTGATCTTCAAAATTTTTGTCCATGGAAGAGAGGTCTTTTCCACCATCTTTTTGTTGGTAAGGATCACTCAAAACCTTCCCATTTTGTAGCTGAGAAATGGCTTTCATGTCTTCCATTTGAGATGGTACAAAAGGTTCTTCAAAACCTGAATTTACTATGTTAGTTTGATGCTGAAAACCTGCATTTACCATGTTCTTCATCATCCTGCATTTGAGATGCTGCATGTGGTTTTTGGGTGAATTGATGCATGGGTTGATTTTGTTATTGTTGTTGCAGCAATTAATGAATGGCTTGTTGTTGAGTTTGTTGTTGTTGCAATAATTGTTGAATGGTTTGTTGTTACTGAATCATGATCTGTTGTAAACCACTCAATTTATTGTCCATGTCTTGATTATTTCCTATGACTTGTGGTCCTTGATTTAATAGTGGATGTGCTTGAAAATTTGATGGACGTGGCTGACCTTGCATAGGTGAAAATCTTTGCTGCTGAGGTCTAACATGCATGTTAGGATAACTAGAAGATGTTTGCTCATTAGATATGTTTTGATTTTTCCATGAAAAATTTGGATGATTTCTCCATCCAGGGTTATAAGAATTCTACACAAATCATGATTAGGCTTGTTAAAACCTTGAGCTAATTGAATTTGTTCAGATGTGTATGATGGAGGAATAATTTGAGGACATTCATTTTCAGCATGATTTAAACTTGAACAAATTGAGCAAGTTTGTCTCTTAAATTTTTCCTGAAAAGCAAGAATTTTCCCATCTTAGAATTCAGCTCATCAAATTCATTCTTCCATTCTTTTTCATCTGATTTTCGAATCTCATAAATTCCACCTTTAGATCTATCAAAAGAAGATGAAGAGACATAGTTAGAAGAGTTTTCACTAAGTTCTTCTAAAAGAGAATATCCCTCATCTTCATTTTTATTCATAAATGTGCCACCACATGATGCATCAATCATTTGTTTGTTGGCTAAACATAAACCATCATAAAAAATTTGAACTATTTGCTATTTAGGAATACCATGATGAGGACATCTTCACATCATAGCTTTGAATCTATACCATACTTCATGCAAAGGTTCACTACTGTTTTGTGTAAAACTCATAATATTCTTTCTCATCAACATAGTTTTCCCCCTAGGATAAAATTTCTTCAAAAATTCTTGCACTAAATCAGGCCATGAGTTAATCTCTTTTTCTAAAGTAGAAATCCAATAGCTAGTATCACTTTTCAAAGAAAAAGGAAATAATGTTAATTTTAATTCATCATCAGCCTCTTTGACAGTACCACAAACCTTAAGAAATTCTTGCAAATGATCATAAGGATCTTCAATATTTTTACCATAAAATGTAGGCAGCAATTGAAAAATTCCTGATTTAATATCATGCTTGCAAATAGGTTGCTGCAAAAAATCAAGTGCAGATGGTGGATTAAAGTAATCTCTAATAGGTCTAGGGTTTTCTCTATTTTCCTCCATTTTTCGTGAATTAAGTAAATTAGGAGGTGATTTAACTCTAGATATAGGTAATTCTACTAATTTGGGTTTTAATGACCTCCTTCCTAGCATGTAATTGTTAATTCATGAATTTTTTTTTAATTTTTTTTTATATATAAAAATGAAATAAGAGAAGAAAGAATAGAAAAAATGCAAAAAAAAATTCATAAAGAGAATCAAAGATTTCGAATTTCCCTTCCCTGGTAACGGCGCCAAAAAATTGATGTGACCCTAAGTCATTTTTAGAATCATCATTCAATTTTAATAATTTATAAAACTAAGTCACCAAAAATAATATTAAAAGAATATAATGGTGAGTTAGGTCATCTCCTCAGGGAAAGCTTTTAGAAATCTTTTATTCTCTTATTTAATGGATTATAAATTTGACATTCAAAGTAATGAGGGAAATAAAATGATAAATAAATGTAAATGCAAATTTAAAACTTCTAATAAAACTAAATATGCTTTAGAATAATCGAAATGGAAAAGAAAGAGGTAGAGAAATGATTAAAGCCAGGAAAATAAATTTATTTCGCAGATCAAGCAAGAAAATAATAAAAACTTTATTAAAAATCAAACTTACAACCCTTAGAATGCATGGCTTGATGTCAACCTTTGGGTAGAGCTTCCCAATCTTGCATACAGTTCAATGGAATGAATTTAAGGTGAGAAGGGTAGAGGAGAACAATCAAAAATCAACGATACACTCCTTGGAAATTTATTTTCGCATGAAAATGGAAAAAAAACTTCTTGTCTCCAGAACAACTCAAGAACAACTATAGAATAACTCGAAAAAGATGTCTTTCTCTCTCCTCTTCCCCCTTTTGTTCTCCCAGATCCGCAAATCGCATTTTTCGTTTCAACTTCTTATTTTCTGTTGTATTTTTCTGATTTTTCTCTGATTTTTCTGGCATTTTCCCCTTTTCTCGTGTGGCAATACCTGATATTGTCTATTTTACCAGACAATAATCGATAATTGCAAATGTACCCTTATGCCGTGTGAGATAAAATAATCAATAATGTCTATTTTACCAGACAATAATCGATATTTGTCAACATGTCTTCTGCAACATGGCTCGATGAAGACTGTTGGATTCTCCCGCCATCATTTTGCTTAGAAAGGAGATGACGTGGCCTCTCCACCACCATCAGATCTATTTGAGCTCTCAGTACCTTTTTGCATACTTTATTGGGATCCATGTGGCCACCAGAGCACGTGCTGGTGGGGAGACGTGGCTGCTTCTAATGCGTTGGATCTAATGGCGGCAGCCGTTAGATCTAGAGCTACTTTTTGTCAGATGGTGGGTGGTGACGTGGCGGCTTCAAGATCATCAGATCTTTGCCACAGTCACCACACTGTCGTCAGATCTGAAAAGGGTAAAAGCACCCATTTAGTCCCATATCGGAAGTAATAGAGAAATAAAGTTCTATATAATAATCAGTGTTCGTCATTTATTGAATGCACTTCCTAAAGGGTTGACTAGACTTCACTACCGATGCCCAGGGTTAACTGGACTTGACTATCGGCTCCTAGTAGGCCTTAGAAGTGATCTATTTGGCCCAAAATCCCGATTCAGATCCACGACCTGGTTTACACGGTTCATGAGGTAGTGTTGCCCCTCGAGCCTACTACTAGACGTAGTGTTGCCTCCGGCCTACGTCGGGCCCATTAAGTGGTGTGCCTCTAGCTTGTTAACAGTGCGCCCATTTTATCTTTTTATTATTTCATTTATTTTAATGCCTAAAATTTTCAGAAAAATTGTAAAAAATATATTTCAATAAATCATAAAAATTTAACACAATAGGATTTTATTTCAAAATAAACTAAATGAGAATTAAGCTTCAGCATATGAAATAAATTCTCACTAATTTTCTTTTTATTCACAAAATATCAATTTAAATCAAGATTTAAAGAGATTTATCAAAATGATAAATAAAATAATTAACATGATAACTTGTGAAATAATTCTCAAATATACATCATTCTCCCTGATTCAGTGACACATTAATATGTAAATTTCACAATTTATCAGTCATCAGCTCATCTGTGGGATCTTCTCTTGTACCTTTGATGTTGTTAAATTAACGGTGTCACTAGGCCTCAATCTACTCAATCAAAATATAAATACAGATTCACTATTAAATGCTGATTTACTAAAATAAATGTAGACAAGATGAGTCAGGTTGTCTCCTCAGGGAATGAGGTGTAGATTTAGTTAATTATTGATTGTAGATGATAACAATTGAATGTAGAACACAAGAGAGAGAAATCTAAGTGTGGGGTTGCAAATGATGGATTATGAAAAAGAAGAGATAGTAGACAAGGAAATGATTACACAATCTCAAGGATTATGTGATCTGAACAAACCCAATAAATCTAAATCCTATCTAAAACATCCAAATCATAAGTTTCTTTGAAGCTAACGTGATTATCACCACATCTCCATCCCTATTTCCACCAAGAGGAGGTGATCATTGCTAGCCATGAGAGGGAATCTCGTTCAGGGCAAAGAACTTGATGATCAATGGATGAACACACCTCTCAAGCACGAGATGAGGAGCTTAGGACCCTTCAAACCCTTTTGGGATGGCTGCTGCCTAAAGTTCTATTCCATAGAAGCTAACCACGAAATTCTTAATTACATGTTTAAATAAGGTGGCTGCCCTCTCTCATTCCTTCTCTCTCACTTACAAGAGATTAGGTTAAGAGATCCAATAGTTGTCACCCTTTAACCTAAAAATAAACCATTGGATCTTCACACCTTTAATGATAAATCTTGGCCCTTGGATGGAGATTAGGTCTTCAATCTTTTAATCTCCTCCTTGGATCACTTCTCCTCTTTATGGTGTGCCTCTCTTTAGTTTTAATCTCCACTGTTGGATCTTCTTTCACTTATGAACGTCCTCTTTAAGTGATTATGGGCCAAAGATTCACAACCCCTTTTAGGCCCATAACCCCTCTTCTAGACCCATGGACGTCCTCAATCACCCAGTGGCCTGCTAAAGCATAAACTCAACACAAAACATTAGGCATCAAGGTTGATTGCCATCCTTGTTACATGATATAAATCAAACCTTTTAAGAAAGGCATAAATCAACATAAATAAAGAGAAATTTATCAAAGGTACATAAATATCTATGTATTTTAATATCGTAGCAATATTGTGATAATCTATATCTTTATCTCCTAAATGAGTCCTAATTGATGCAATAATCTATGTTTCTATATGATGAATGATGCCTTATCACACCCCCCAACTTGGCTCGTTGCTAGTCCCTTAGCAATAATTTATTAATAAACCTAAATTATTATTTTTTCTTCTTTTCCTTTCATTCTCCTTTAGATATACTTCACAAATAAAAAATCACATAAGCTAAATGCATATTCACAAACTTCTAAATGTTTCCTCGAACAGAATTTTGAACTACTAATCTCTCCATCACTCACTTGTTTATTTAGTTTTGAAACTAGCTTCTGCAATTTTCTCATCATGTCATGTTTTCACTAAATGCATCAAAGTCATGATTCAACTAGATTATACCAATTAATTTTTTAATTTTCACACCTTTCATGCAGGTAGCTTTTCCCTTCCACATGTTGCTTTTGTTTGTCCAAATCTTGCATGTGGAAGCCCCATGGGTTAATGGAGAAGACCTCCTTTGATATTTGCTTGCTTCCAAGCCTACACTCTGCATGGTTAATAATTTTTGGTATTTTACAAGCCTTGCTGATCCTAATCTCACATGTGGAAGCCCCACAGAATCAGCTAAGGTGTTTACTACTTGTACACCTTCTTTTTTTTTTCTTCACTTATTATGTTTTTAAACTGGTGCAATCTTTGCTGTAATCTACTTCTAGCCTCAGCTACAACCATGATTAATGACTTGAAAATACATTTACTAGCTCAAAAACCGTTCAACTATATATTGATCAAGATCAAAAAGAGTCCAAATTACTGATTTTGGTCCAAAGTAAAAGTTTATAAACATGCAAACAGCTCATGATCATTGTGGATTTGATTCATATGTTATAGGTTCCTTAAAATCAAAGATGAAAGAATATGTTTAATATTTTGAAATACAGGCACTATAAATCTATGACTAATATGAAGTTAATTTAATGCATTCTAATGCACCTACCCCCCAACTTCCAATGCATGGTCCTCAATGCATCTGAAGAAGAAAATAAAGCATATAAGAATATCATAAGAGAATAAATAGTGAAGAGGATGGCAAACCAATTCATTAATTGAACATAATTTTTCATGGCTTTTTTTATTGAATTGAAATACCTGAAATAGAAATAGAAAGGTAACGGTACACAAACAAACTACAAAAGAAACAAACAACAATATTGAAGTAAAAATAATATTTTTTTAGCAAATTAAACAATTAATTCTTGCTTATGGGAGGATCAAATTGATGCAAGCTGATAGGGATTGTTGCTGTGTGCTGATCATGCACCCAATACAGTTTTAGTCACTACCCATTCACTTTAAATTCTTTCCCTGATTTTGGATCAACTGTCAAAACCACACCAGAATTAAAAGTCTGCACAACAATAAATAGACCATCCTAATAATCTTTGAGTTTACCAAGAATTATACAACCAAACCTTCCAATTTTGTAAAAATGATTTGCGATTGATATTTTTGTCATGAAATGCTTTGAATTTGACCTTGTAACTATTTGAATTATCATATGCTTCATTCCTCAATTCATGCAATTCCTACAATTGAAGCATATGTTATTTTCTTGCATGATCTAAAGAAAGATTTAATTGTTTAATAGCCCAATATGCACGATGTTCAATCTCCATAGGTAAGTGACATGCTTTGCCATAAATTAATCGAAAAGGAGACATGCCAAATGGGTCTTTGAATGATGTTCTATAAGCCCATAGTGCATTTGAAAATTTTTCTGCCCAATCCTTACCATCAGGCTGAATGATTTTCTTCAAGATCTTTTTGATTTCTCTATTACTTACCTTGACCTGTCCATTAGCTTGAGGATGATAAGGGGTAGTCATCCTATGTTTGACTCCATATTTCTTAAGTAAATTCCTAAAATGAGAATTGTTAAAATGGGAACCCCCATCACTAATGATGGCTCGAGGGCATCCAAACCTAGAAAATATATTTTGCACAATAAATTTGACAACAATCTTATGATCATTGGTTCTGGTGGGAATAGTGATAGAGATCAAGATTCTCCATCTCACAATTCTCCAAACTTGATGCAAGGAGTGGATCAAGAGGCAACATCAAGGCCTTCACCAAGATGCTCCCCAAGGAAGAGAGTCCTCCCTCCACACCAAGTCAACATGATGATCTTGAGAAAGAAAATTTAAACCTTGAAGATCACTAAGGTCAAAGATGAGGAAGGAGGCCATGAGAAGGTGGCTAGGGCACCCTAGCTTTGTCCCCACATCCACCATTGACCAAGTCAACACCCATTAGAGGTTTGGTCAAACCCCTTTACCTTGAATCCTTTCAACCCCTTCTTATCAAAGCTTAGCCTTATCTTGAATCAATATTTGACCCTAAGAAGCCTCAACAGCCTTTAGTCAACTCATTTCCTTAAATATTTGAGCCTCTCATCCCATATAATGGCCATAGTCAACTCTATTGACTTTTCTTTTAAAATTTTCTATTTTTTCCTATGGGCCTACCTCATGGGCCTAAATAGCCTCTAGATCTCGTGGTTAAAGGCACCCTTTCAAATGGGAGAAAGTGGTTGTAACTGTCCACTTCTTCTGGGCAATCTTCTCTCTCCTCCTCTCATATGAACGGATGTGTCCCTTGAATTAAGGTGGTTAATCCACCCCATTCCCTCCTATAAATAAGAAGACATTTTATGTAATAGGAGGAGGATTGAATGAATGAAAATCTCCTACTTTCTTCCCACTTGAATCCTATCTCTCTCTCGAGTCCCTTCTCTTCTCTCTTGAGCCCTTCACTCAGTTTCTTTCTTTCTCTCTTGAAGGTCTCTTCCCTCTTGAGCTTCTCTCCCTTCTCCCTTGAATTTCTCTCATTCTCCCCCTCAAGTTTCTTTCTTGAACCATCCTAGTTGATCCTCACATCCTTGTGAGAGATTTGATCAACCCTATTTCTCTCATCCTCCTCCGCACTCAATGCATCCTTCCTCTCTTCTCTATTTCGAGCCGCCTCATCTCTTTATCCACTAACACCTCTTGTTCAACTTGTCGGCAATCATTTTTAAAGGAGATCAAAGCTATTCTCAAGCAGTCTAGATGACCCTCAAGTAATCAAGAATTCTCCATAAGGTATTTGATTTTCCATTCCTCTTGAGTGATAATTTGATCATCACTTGAAGTTCATTGCTCTAAATTCTTATGTGAAACCTATAAGATAACCACCTTTGCCTATTTAGTGATCCAAAGCCCTCGTTTCTAAGTTTGATTTGTCCTATTGAATTAGGGTTCTCAACCAAGACAACCATAAATCTAGATCCTATCTAAATCATATTGCGGGTTGAGTGATTTGACTATCCTAGTGAATTTACTAAAAGTCAACCTTTAATCCCTCTTCTTTAAGCCTCTTTGTGGAAATCATAAATCTCTCTATCTATCCTGCATCAAATAGCCTCTACCCATTTTGAAACATAATCAACAATTAGAAGAATATATTCGTTGCCTATTGATAGAGGAAATGGATCCATGAAATTAATTCCCCATAAATCAAAATTTTCTACCTCTAAGATTGGTTGAAGTGACATTTCATCCCTCTTGGAGATGTTAATTGTGGCTTGACATATTGTGCAATTCTTGCAAAACTCATGAGCATCTCGAAAAATTGTTGACCAATAAAATCCACATTATAAGATTTTTGCAGCAGTCTTCTTCGAGGCATAATGTCCTCTGCATGCTGAAGAATGACATATGGTTAGAACATTCAATTGTTCATCTTCATAAACACATCTACGTAAAATTTGATCAACACCTAAATGAAATAATTCTAGTTCTTCCCAAAAATAAAATTTCAGATCATTAAAGAACTTACATTTCATATTGTTTAACCAATCTGCTAGAACTTGACCTGCCACTAAATAGTTAATAATATGTGCGTACCATGGTAATTTAGATGCTTCAATTTTTAATAAATTCTTGTCAAGGAATGTATCAATAATTGGCATATTATCTTGTATATAAAGTCTAGATAAATGGTTGGCCACATTATTTTCGTTGCCCTTCTTATCCTTAATGTCAAGATCAAATTCTTGTAATAATAAAATCCATCTAATCAGCCTCGGTTTAGCTTCCTTCTTTGTCAATAAATATTTAATTGCCAAATGATCTGTGCATACAACAAATCTATTTCCTAATAGATATGAAGAAAATTTATCTAAACCAAAAACAATGGCAAGTAATTATTTTTCTGTTGTTGTGTAATTTAACTGTGTATCATTACGAGTCTTACTAGCATAATATATTGCAATTAGTTTCTTATCAATCCGTTGACTCAAAGCAGCACCTACTACAAAATCCGAAGCATCACACATTAATTCAAAAGGAAATAACCAATTAGGACTTTGTAAAATTGGTGCTTTGATCAAAGCATGCTTTAATTTTGTAAATACTTCTTTTCCATCATCATCAATCAAGAAATTAATATCCTTAGATAATAATTGCATCAGCAGTTTAGCTAAATTTGCAAAACCTTTAATAAATCTTCTATAAAAGCCTGCATGGCCTAAAAATCCATGAAATTGTTTAATAGAATTAGGAAGAGAAAGGTTTTGAATAACCTCAATTTTTGCTTTGTCCACTTCCAACCCATGTTGACTAACGATGTGGCCAAGCACAACTCCCTCCTTCACCATAAAATGGGACTTCTCCCAACTTAGAACCAATCTTTTTTCAACACAAATCTGCAAGACTTTAGTTAAATTTGTCAAACAATCATCAAAAGTCTGCTCAAAAATAGAAAAATCATCGATAAAAATTTCTAAACAATCTCCACATAAATTAGAGAACATCACACTCATGCAATGTTGGAAAGTTACTAGCGCAGTGCAAAGACCAAATGGCATCCTTGTGAAAGCATTATGTGCCAAATGGGCACGTGAATGTGGTCTTCTCTTGCTCCTTAGGGCAAATCTTGATTTGATTGTATCTTGAATAACCATCTAGGAAGCAAAAATAATATTAACCTGCAAGATGTTCTAAAATCTGGTCACTAAATGGCAACGAAAAGTGGTCTTGCTTTGTTACCTGATTAAGCTTCCTATAATCGATGCAAACACACCAAGTTGTGGTCAGTCTTGTTTGAATCTATTCACCTTTCTCATTAGTGGAAACTGTAATTCCAGATTTTTTAGGTACAACATGTATAGGACTTACCCATAGGCTATCGAATATAGCATAGATGATCCCAACAACTAGTCGCTTCACAATTTCAGTTTTCACCACTTCAAACATCTTTGGATTTAATCTACACTGCACATCTCTTATAGGTTTAGCATTATCTTCGACAAAAATTCTATGCATACATACCTTTGGATTGATTCCATGAATGTCTGCAAGCGTCTATCCAATTGCCTCTTTGTGCTTTCTCAATACATCTAATAATTTTTCTTCTTGATCACCTATAAACTTAGAAGAAATAATTACTAGAAAAGATTTATTTGCACCTAAGAAAGCATACTTCATGTGTGACGGCAACGGTTTTAATGTTGGAGAATAAATTTTTGGGCTTGCAGTCAGCTGCTCCTCCATTAGCTCAAGAGGATCCTCCAATGCACCACTTAATCCTTTGCTGAAAATTATGTCTGTACACTCATCAATAATGTCAATAGAGCATAATTTTTCATTGTGGTCAGGACATTTTAATAACTTAGAAATATTAAATTCAACCCTTTCTTCGCCAAACTTCAATTCCATTATTCCTTTGTCCCAATTGGTGGTTGCTTTTGTAGTAGCCAAGAATGGTCATCCAAGGATGATTGGGGCTTAACTAATATACTTTGTAATTTTCATATCTGTAACAATAAAATTCATAGGAAAATAACAATTTTCTATTTTCACAATCACATCCTCTAAAATACCATAAGGTTGGCATATGGATCCATCAGCTAGCAGTAATTCTACCAACAAAGGTTGTAAGTCTCTTATTTTGTTCAAATCATATAATGCTTTGGGTAAAATATTCACAGTTGTACCTGAATCAAGTAAAGAATGTGTGAATATAATACCCTTGATCTAACATTTAATTAATGGGGCCCCCCGATCATGCCTTTTAGTAGGCATTTGATTCAGCAAAATTGAACTAATTGTCCTGGACAATTGAATTCTCTTTTGTTTCCTCACTGGTGTACATAGACTCTTCAAAAATTTTACATATGATGGAATATGTTGAATTGCACATACTAGAGGAATATTGATTGTTACCTGCTTAAAAACATCTAAAATCTTATCATTAGAATCAGAATTTTTCAGTTTAGTATCACGCAATGCTTTCAGGAAATGAAATAGGAGTATATGTGTTCAGGCTGGGTTCCATATCTTCCTCCTTTTTACCTTTATTTTTTTCCAATTTTTCTTCTTCATGTGCTTCAATTTCTTCCATCTCTTCTTCTGATTCTCCTGCATTTGTTAAATAAGGATCAGCCAATACCTTATCATTCCTCAATCTTGAAATGGCATTGAGGCTCTTGTGGTCTTAATCATTGATTTCTATTTGATGCACTTGGCATTGACTTGATGATCCTCCTAAGTTCTTGGGATTCATAGTAGGTTGCGTGGGTAATTGACCTGATTCTCTACTATTGTTGCCCATTTCAATCCTCTTCCCTAATTGCTTTCGGGTCTATGTTGATCAATCTGATTTCATCTTTCAATTTGGAGCTTCATTCACTCCATTTCTTGATGCAATTCTCTTTGTTCTTGCAGCATTTGCTTCAATAGTTCTTGAGTAGTTGATTCATTATTTCCTGAAAATTGCTGAGGATGATTGTTAGACACAAAAGAATCCTGATTAGAATAATTGCCCTTCTGTGAAGATAATTGTTGTGGGTAATTAAAATGGTGAGGTCATGGGGCTGCATCCTGATTTTTTCTCCAACCTGAATTTTGATTCAAACCAAGTTGGCTAGTCCTAAAATTTGCATTATTACTTTGATTCAAAAATTTATTAGATGTTTGTCCTTGCCACCCATTGCCTACATGATTTTGACGAAAAGATTGACTGCAATCACATGATCATATCTAGGACAATCAACCTCTACATGTTCATAACTTGAACACAATGCGCATGTTGCCATGTCTTGATCTGATTTAAACTATGGTTGATCATTTGTCATGGATTTATGCATTAAAACCTGCACACATTCAGTTAATTTCTCAACTTTATCAATCAATAAATCAGCCTCTATATTCTTCAAATCATGAATGCCTCCTTTCCTTGGTCCGATGAACCTACCATTTTGATTTAAGGCATAATGATGTGCACTATTTTCAGCTAATGTTTCAATTAATTCAATAGCTTTGTCCTCATATTTATTCATAAATGTTTCACCAAAAGTTGCATCAATCATATGCCTCTCTTTCTCACTTAGTCCCTCATAAAAAATTTGAATTAATTGCCAATTTTGAATGCCGTGATGAGGACATTGCCTAATACAGTCTTAACTCTTTCCCAAGCTTCATAAAATGATTCTTGCAGGCTTTACAGAAAATCTCTAATTGCTCTTCTAATTGAATTAGTCTTACCCACAGTAAAATTTTTTAAAAATGCTACCTCCATTTCACTCTAAGAACTTAATTCTTGGGCTAATGCACACAGCCAATCTTTGGCCTTATCCTTAAATGTAAATGGGAATAGTCTCATTTTCACAGTTTTTATATAAAGATTTGGGTAATGAGAAATTTCGGACACTTGAGAGAATTCTTCTAAGTGTTTGTATGGTTCTTCATGAGCTATTCCATGAAAATGTGGAAGCATCTGCAGCAGATGATGATCAACTTGAAAATGAACATTATTTCCTATAGGTGCGTTGATCCTATTTATTGGCCGATATTGTAGAGGTGCTGAATGATCTTTTAAGCGTATTCTTCTATTCTCCCTTTGATTTTCATCTATTCTTTTCTTGTTTATTGGATTTCCTTCTACATTTCTATTTTTTTTAAATTTTCTTCCTCTGTTCTCTCATTCTCAAGATTTTCTTCTATGTTAGAGGTGTTTTCTGATCCTAAATTTGGTGGAGGTACTGCATTTGTAACTGATCTTCTTCCATGCATCAAATTAACTTTCAATAAAACTCAATAAAATGAATGGCTAAGTTTAAAACAAGTGATAAATCAGGTCACTAATTTTGTTGAAACAATGACAGAAAAGATTAGGAGTACTCTCCTTTTTTTCAAGATCAAATATCAATTCACGAGACCCAAAGAAGGTCAATTTTGACACTCAAAAATTTAAATCTCGAGGATTAAATACTCAACTAATCAATTGATTCAATAAAGAAAGCAAAATACCATGAATTTTGTGAATATTAATTCAAATCAATGCCTTTAAACAAAAGCTTAAGTACAATTTAAGATAAGATTTCAGATCACATACCTTGATCTCTTAGGTTCCAATGATTTTACTGACTTGTATCCACAAAAATACTTGTCTACTGATGATCAATTTCAAAAAAATAAAAAGAATCATCACCTTAAAACAATAGAAATTAAATCTAACAGCACTCAATTCCCCAGCAACAGTGCCATTTGATGTGGTTAAATTCATGGTGTTGCTAGGCCTCAATCTACTAAATGAAAATATAGATATAGATTCACAATTAAATGTTGATTTACTAAAATAAATGTAGACAAGATGAGTCAGGTCGTCTCCTCGGGGAATGAGGTGTAGATTTAATTAATTACTGATTATAGATGATAAAGATTGAATGTCGAACACAAGAGAGAGAAATCTGAGCATGGGGTTGAGAATAATGGATTGTGAGAAAGAAAAGATGGTAGACAAGGAAATGATTACACAATCTCAAGGATTATGTGATCTAAATGAACCCAATAAATCTAAATCCTATCTAAAACATCCAAATCATAAGTTTCTTTGAAGCCAACCTGGTTATCATCACGTCTCCATCCTTATTTTCACTAGGAGGAGGCAATCATTTCTACTCATGGGAGGGAATCTCATTCAGGGTAAAGAACTTGATGATCAATGGATGAACTCACCTCTCAAGCATGAGATGAGGAGCTTAGGACCCTTCAAACCCTTTTGGGATGGCTGCTGCCTGAAGTTTTATTCCATAGAAGCTAACCATGAAATTCTTAATTACATGTTTAAATAAGGTGGCTGCCCCCTCTCATTCCTTCTCTCTCACTTACAAGGGATTAGGTTAAGAGATCCAATGGTTGTCACCCTTTAGCCTAAAAATAAACCATTAGATCTTCACACCTCTAATGATAAATCTTGGCCCTTGGATGGAGATTAGGTCTTCAATCTGTTAATCTCCTCCCTTGAATCACTTCTACTCTTTATGGTGTGCCTCTCTTTAAGTTTTAATCTCCACCGTTGGATGGGTGCTCCTCCTTAAGTAAAAATGGATGGTGGATCTTCTTTCACTTATGAACGTCCTCTTTAAGTGATTATGGGCCAAAGGTTCACAACCCCTTTTAGGCCCATAACCCCTCTTCTAGACCCATAGACATCCTCAATCACCTAATGGCCTGCTAAAGCATAAACTCAACACAAAACATTAGGCGTAAGGTTGATTGCAAACCTTGTTACATGATATAAATCAAACCTTCTAAGAAAGGCATAAATCAGTATAAAAAAAAAGAAATTTAACAAAGGTACATAAACATCTATGTGATAATCTATATCTTTATCTCCTAAATGAGTCTTAATTGATGCAATAATCTATGTTTCTATATGATGAATGATGCCTTATCAACCTTGTCATGTGCCTTTGGTAGGTACACATCTTGTCCCTTGGATCAATGCTTCCTTCGCTTGAGTGGAAGGTCGATCTTCCTCCTTGCCCTTAAGTGATGCTCAAGTGATTATGGGCAGTACACCTACAACCCTTCATTTGGGCCCATCTTGCTTGCTTCCTTTTGCATGCTTATGAGCTCTATGCTCATATCTTCATCCAAGGCTCAAGTGCAAGCTAATTGCATAAAAGATGAAGCTCACATGGTTAAAAGACAAAGGATTACATCATGTTTTCACATGATGTACATCAAATATCTAAAAAAATGTATATGTCAGTGAGGGATGCATGAAATACATAACATATGAATGAACATTGATGTATGCTCTAAACATGAGAGTCCATTGGTAAATCAGTGGATTTATATCTTAAAATTATGAGCTTTCAATGCTACATTTCTCATATATACTACATTCTTGATGCATTATCAGTACTGTATATCAGAATGTCATCATAATATACAACAAAAATTTCCCAATGAAAAGTTTTAAAACCTTTCTTCATAAATGTACTTGGGGCATTAGATAACCCAAAAGACATAACCATTCATATAGAGTTACTTTTGTTTTGAATGTAGTCTTCCACTCATCCTCTAGTCAAGTTTGAATCTGATGGTATCTACTTTTTAAATCCACCTTTGAGAAGATTTTAGATCCACAAAGTATATCCAACATTTCATCAACTCGTGGGATTAGAAATCAATACTTAATTGTGATTTTATTGATTGTTATGTTGTCAATGCACATTCACTAACTAACGTAGTGAAAAATATTGACTGGATGGAGATCTGAAGGATTTGGCAGAGCTTGATTTGAGATAAATAGAAATCTTATTCTTGAATCCACAAAAAAGCAATTTCTGTGAAGATTCTTCACCCTGAATCTACAAAATGAATGAACTTCAACCCCTGAATCCACAAGGGCTTCAACTTGAATCCACAAGATCAAAAATTGTTCCCTAAACCAATAGGGGGGCTGGAATCCACCAATAGAGAAAACTTTTTGAAAGGAAAGGAACTCTGAATTCTATTATTAAAAAAGTGGAATGCCCCTAGGGCTACATGAGAGGCTTTTATATAGGCCAAAAAGATAACTAACTTACAAGAAATTCGGATCTGTAGAGATCTTGCAAAATAAAAAATCTGTTAAAATAACCCTAAAATTTAGGAGTTTCTATTAAGAATGTCCTTAACTAACTACAATTCTAGAAGTAGTTAAAAACGACCCTAAAGTTAAGGAAATTTGTTACAAAACTCTTAATGACAAAAACGTGAAAGAAAATCATAGATTTCAAGATTTGAACACATTGAAAATGTGGTAAATCTTTTATTTAAAAAATTATAGTCTTCCCACCTCCTATTCTTCTGGATCACTTGAATTTGACTGAAATTAGGTTACATGATGCAGCAGAAATTTAACTTGATGGAGATGTGGAGGATTTGGTGTAGCTTGATTTAATATGAATAGAAATCTCGTTCTTGAATCTATAAAACCTGATTTATGTGAAGATCATTCACCCCAAGTCCACATAATGAATAAACTTGAAACCTTGAGTCTACAAGGGGTTGATCCTGAATCCACAAGATCAGAAGTGGTTCCCTGAACCAACAAGAAGGTTAGAATCTACCAAGAGAGAACATAACTTTTTGAAAAGAAAGGAACTCCGAATTCTATTCATAAAAATGTGGAATGCCTCTAGGGCTACATGAGAAGCCTTTATATAGGCCAATAAAATAATTAGCTTACAAGGAATTTGGATCTATAGAGATCCTTCAAAATAGAAAATTTTTTAAAACAACCCTAAAATTCAGGAGGTTCTATTAAGAACGCCCTAACTAATTACAATTCTAGAAGTAGTTAAAAACGACCCTAAAGTTAAGGAATTTTGTAACAAATGTCCTTAACAACTATAATTTATTAATATAACAAAAACGTGAAAGAAAATAATAGATTTCAAGATTTAACATGCACTAAATCTATGATTGGGTCAAATGAGTATTCACGCCTCCTATTCTTCGGGATCACTCAAATTTGGCTGAAACTAGGCTACATCACTAACTTCCATCATTCTTTGATACAAGTAGAGCAGGTATTGAGCATGGGCAAAATTTATTACAAACATCATTAACTATTTATAATTTATTAAAATACAAAAAATGTGAAAGAAAATAATAGATTTCAAGATTTAGACACATTTAACATGTACTAAATCTATTATTGGGCGAAATGGGTCTTCACACCTCCTATTCCTATAGATCACTTGAATTTGGCTGAAATTAGGCTACATCATGTCAGTCTATTCTAGGTCATTTTAGGACAGTTAGAGTCTACTCCTTACTTTATGTCACTTCTTTCTCTCTAGAAAGTACTTTACATCTCTATCATTATAAAATGTTATTTAGGGAACAACTTTGAATGTTGGCAGAATTTGTTTTTAGTCATGTCAAAGAGCAATAGTCTCTATCTGATGATCTTTTCAGGATCCTACTTTTGGGGGCACCCCTACTTCTTTCTAGACTATATAAAGGCCCCACTGTAACTTGAGAAGGATGATCTTTTTGAATTATTATGTATTATTCTTTGTGAGTATTCTCCTCTTTTTGCTTATGGATTTAGGTGACCCCTTGTAGATTCTGAATCTATGGATTTAGAAGTTGGTTTCTTCTCCAAGTCTTGAGCTTTAAGGATTCAAGGCCCAAACTTGTTATCTTCCACATTACTACTGCGTGAAACATCTATTGGCATTGAAATTGAGTTATTTAAGCTTTGTAGATTCAATGAGCATGAATGAGAAGAACTCAATGTCTGATTTTCAAGTTTGAAGTACTCTCTTTGGTGTTTCAAATTTTAGGCCTCATATTCTAACTTCCAGCATATCTCTAAGTTGTGCATCAAGGATTTCTTTTCCCTCAATATCAGTTTTGGGATAATTCAAATCAAGTCATATTAATTTATATTTGGAAAATGAGTGTAGAAGATGGTCATGTTCAATGTCACAAAGTTCATAGAACTAGATTCATTGTTTGCAAGAAAGTTGTTAAAGTGATCATTAACAACAATATTGGTGCCACTTATGTTTTAGCATACATGATTTAGAAATTAGGGTTGAAAAGAGAGAAACATCCTGATCGATATAAATGTGATTGAATCAAGCAAAATTGTGAAGTAGATATTACGAAAAGATGTTTTATGAAAGTTTCATGCAATGGCAAATATTATGATGAAATTGAATGTCGTATAATTGACATTGATTTCTATCATATGTTGTTAGGAGGACCTTGGTAGTCTCATCTAAATGCAACATATAATTACATGAAGAATCAATATGTAGTTTACTAAGGTGAACAGATAATTAATGTTTCGCTCTCTCAAAAGTTTTTCAGATTTCAAGAAAAGTGCAGAAAATCAAAGTGCAACAAATGTAAAGAAAGATATTACTTGGATGTTGCCATTCATTTATGACCAATATTTTCTTATCAATCAGCATTTGATCATATTGACTTTCTTGATAATTAGATAAACTCAAATTTATAGTGTTTAGGCATTAAGCATGATCAGCAAGTACTTAGAAGAGATTTATCTTGAGGAAATGGTGAGGGAATTCATCAAGATGCAAGTTCAATTTATGTTCTCTGCTACCACATCCATGCAAGTGACAAAGAAAAACAATATCAACAGCCAAATAAAATTTGGTTAGAATCTATCATTATTTTTGAAGATGAGAGATTGACCATTGTTAGAAAAAAATACAAATATCTGACACTAGCCTCTATATGTTTAATATTATTTGGTTCAACTTTGGCTGCATATATAGGTCAAAACAAATAAACTCATGGATAAGTTTTTTTCAAACAAGACAAACTAATGCAGACCAATAAATCATATCAAATGAACACAAAGATTTTCGATCTAGGTGGAGAAAACTACATGAAAACATATCAAGGAAGCTGGGGAAGCCTTCGTCCAAAGTCTGGTTTATTCAAGTTAGGAATTTTCACATATTTAAAATGTGTCAACTTTCATGAATATTATCTAATAGTTAATGACAACTAGAGGATGAGTTCTTTTGAAAAAAAGGAGACTAATGCAGCCTAGTTTCAGCTAAATTCAAGAATGTAGAAAAGCAGGAGGCATGAAGACCTATTTAGAGTCAAGGATGCAAGCTACACCAAATTTCATAATGACAACCTGAGAACAAGTTCTCTTGAAGGAGAAATTGATGAAGCCAATATGACATCTATTGAAGTAGAAGACATGAAGAGTTGAAGATCAACTTCTTATTTTTAGAATTTTCTATTTTTAGAACCTTTTATTGTTAGATCCTTTCAATATCTCAACCACTTTCTATTTTTTGATGGCCTTCCATATTTAGAGCACCTTCTATTTGACACTTTCTATATTTAGGTCTCATCCTTTTATTTATTTCCTTTCTATTTTAGACACCACCTTTAAAAGTCTTATTTCGTCCTATTTTAAGCTCTTTCTATTTTTAACGCTTTCTAAAATTTATTTCCCTCAGTTTTTAAATTTTGTCTGAAATTAAGAGTTGGCACCCTTTTCTTAGGCTCTAGTCTATTTAAGGATGCCCCCATAATGTTTGAGGGTATTCAACTTATTTTATGAGTAGAATTTCGTGAGTTTCTTCTTCTTGAGAGATTCTCCATTCTACTGGTGAACTCTAACATCTGTATGGACTTCGAGAACCAATTTCTTGATTTTATGGATTTAGAATCAACCCTTGTTGACCCAAGGAACCTACCTTCTTCATTTTGTAGATAGAAGACGAAGAGGCCCTGCCACATATCACCATTTTTGAGCATTTAAGTCGTGATTTCTACCTTTCCTTTGCCAACTTTATCATCAGCTCTTCTAAATAGCTGAGCACTACAGTTTTGCTTCATCAATCCAATTCGTTGAGTGATAACACATAAATTTATGCATTAATATCATGGAATTTGCATAAATTTATACATCTAATTGACCTTATATGCATGTTATCATATCTTTTTTGGCTAATTTTATCTTTAAAATAATTTTACAAATTTTCTAGACTTTTCAGTATTTGTACAGATTTTTCTGACAACATGTTAATTGAGAAAGAAATTTTTAAGTCTTAATATTTTTTGGGATTATTTTAAGGCTTAATAATTTTTAAATGATTTCTTTTATGAATTTTTAAGCCTCATTTTTAGGATTTAACAAGATTGTGACACCTAGCATCGATGAGATGTAGTGCGGTGTAGAACCCTTAAAGCTTATGTGGTAGCAAAGCTGGAGGACAGAGGAAAATGGAATATTAAAAAAATCTGACACCTAGGATCAGTCAATGTTCAAGGCTTGATATCTCAAGATCCAACCGCCAATCAAGCTAAAATTTTGAGGGTTTGTTCATCTTTCTGTCCTCCTTCCATCCATGCCCTAACCCTTATGAGAAGAGAGCCAGAAATAGAGGAGGGGGCATCTGCAAGTCTCGTCCCTAACATTTGTTGGCTAGTAGGAAAGAGGGCAGCCGAGTAATCTTGTGTTCAAACTTTTGATTTAATGAGTTATTTCCTTTCTCTTTTCATTAATTTTGTTGGTTGCAAATGCCATGGCCTAGGCAAAATATACAGGCCCTTGATTTAATGATAGTTTGGGAAGCATCATTGAATTGATTTGATCACAATTATCATCTAAAAAATCATAAAAATTAGTTTAAGATTTCTTTTTCTCATTCTTACTTTTTGGTTCATCAACCTTTCAACCAAATTTTCATCTCACCCCTAATCTAGAGAATCTTGGTTTTGAAAACAATATCAGGATCTTCAAGATCATCTCCCATTTCTTCTCTATCTCTTCATCAATTTTCCTCTTTCTTCTACCTCAATTTCCTCTCTCTCTTTTTGAAAATTCAAATTCATATTTCTACCATTCCTCCCTATGGATTCGACCCCTAACTCACACTACCCAGTCCCTAGTGATTAAGGTGAATTATAAGTATTATTGTATAAGTCAAAAGAAAAACAAGAAAAGCGAAACAACGACATAATTCATCATGATTTTTGGACACATCAATTGGCACTGTTGTCGGGGAGGTAATGGCCTAGGAATCTAAATATAATTTTCTTTAGTGAAGAGTTAATTCCATCACATCTTTATTTCTCATTTTCTGGGATTTTATTTTACCTTTCAGTATCTTCTTCTCTTCTTTGCCCCTTCTTGGATAATTAGAGGGATTTATGGTTATTCTTGAGTTTATTTGGTGCATGTTTGGCAGGAGGTCTCTAAATCCATTTCTTGTTGGTCCATTGCATGAAAGAAGGTTTCAAAACCATGATCCCATCATGGCAAGTTCAGAGGGAGAAAATCAGTTTTTTGAGGAAGAGATGGACAATAAGCAAGTTGGCACCCAAAATCTACCTACAAATGGAAGACAAGGTGGAGCAAGGAGAATGAAATTGAGGGAGTATTCTGACCCATCTAAGAGCCAGACTTACACCAGAATCAATGCTTCTATAGCTGAAGATGTACAATTCAGACCTTATCCTCATATGCTTCAATTATTACCCAATTTCTATGACAAGTTTAAAGAGAACCTTATGAATTCCTTGAAGGTTCTATTGATGTTTACTCCACTTATAGTTATGCTGGAGTTTCCCAGGAGGCTTTGAGGATGAAAATCTTCTCCTATGCTTTGAAAGATAGAGCTAAAGATTGGTTCAAATCATTAGGATAAGATTTTCACTCTTGGAGTGAAATGGAGAAGGGCTTTCTTAAGAAGTTTTATTCAATTGGTAAAACTAATATCATTAGAAATGCTATCAGAGACTTCACTCAAGGAAATGATTCCTCTAGTGAAGCCTGGGAGAGATTTATGGCACTCTCTGAGAGATGCCCACATCATGGCATTCCATCATGGGAATTGGTCCAAATCTTTTACAGTGGACTTAATGATCATGAGAGGAACATGGTGAATTGACATGACTTAATCGTTGTATAATAACTCGCACAAATTTAGAATTTAAAAACTAGAAAATACCAATTTTTTAGATTTTAAATATATATAAAAATGAATAAATCAATTATAAATTGATAAAATATTCTAAAAATAGTGAGAAATTTCCATGTTGATCATATGGATGTAATATAATATTAGGTAATATTTCACATTTTTTATAAAAGAATATGATTTTTTATAATTTTTTAAACTAAAAGATTAATATAATATATTTAAGAATTCATGCAAAAGGAAAGGCTATGACGTCAAGGTGACATCAATTCTTGACAAACACGAATCAGGTGAAAATAAAGTTCTACCTTATGATTCTTACGTAAGTGATTATTGTCAAATTAATGGGTCAAATTATGTTCTATAAAAGCTCGAAGAATCGTAACTCAATAAAGAAGTATATTAAAATTTTAAATCGTGCAAATGTCACTAATTTAAATGAAAATAAAGTTTAAAACAAAAAAATAAAGTTCCAATGTTATGACAACAATCACCAAAATTCTGCTTATTTAGGAGGAAATTCGTACAATGTGCATGGCCTCGAAGGCTCTCCTTGCACAAAGACAAACTAGGCAATCTCTAAATCTTCTTGAGAAGTCTAGAATTTAGTGGAATATGTCACCAAATCATCTTCGGCAGCTATCAACCAGTGGAATGGAGAAATGACAACTTGCGGCTCTCTAATAGCTATCACCCGACAAAGATAGGCTAGATGGAGGTGGGCACATCTTAAGGGTTTCGTCCTCAAATCAGCACAATAAAAGGAGGCCCTTTATCACATCTAGTATGCTTTCAGGAGGTGACAACCCATCTCCCAATGGATTGTCCTTTTCCTAATGATGGCTTATTCGTTGATCAATCAAAGATGTGTTCTTGTTGAGTTCACAATACTTTGTCCAAAATCGTTCACTAATTTTGGCCACGATTCTCCATAAATTGTATTGACTAAGTTTTTGTCGAGATTTTGGCAATTTTGGCAGCTTAATTGCTCACCAAAAATTGTGATTTACTCGTCGATGTTCACCTATGAAAGAGAGAAATGTGATAAGTATGATAATGCCCTTATAGTATGACGTCACAAGGTTAGTTTTTTCATGATAATTAAGGGGTATTTTGGGCATTATAATCTTATGGAGCTAAGTTGTGAGTGCAAGTTTAGTCCCAAAGCAGTTTTCTATCTACTTTTGAGGCAAATAAAAGATGGTGCCTCCTCTCCAATCAATAGGTACCTCTCACCCACATGTGTACAATTGATAACATCCTAATTCCATATATTAATATTTTCATTTCTACATGATTTATGTGCTTTCATGACTAAAGTTAGCATGTTATCTAAACTCATTCTTGAATGATGAATTTGGCATGAGAATTTATATCTAAGGTATTTTAAGTCAAATTTGAGTCATTTTTGTTGAATTTCATATTTTATTTGATATTTCTTGAATGAATTCATGAAATTTGATTTGATTAAGTTTTAAATAATAATTAAGTCAATGATAAACATAATCCTAGAGAAGATAAAATTTTTATTATGAAATAATTTATTGATCTATTTGTACATCCATCTACATTTTCATGAATAATTTTTAATGCTTAATATATTATTTTTGTTAAAGATCCTTATAATTTTATTTAATTCTTAATTTTCAGGAAAGGAGAATGGTTCTGGGCTAAGCCTAATTGAAACATTTATGGGCTTCTTATGGATGTGCTCAACCCATTATTTCAAAGGGAGGTGTCCCCACTAAAACAGAAACTACCCAACAACCTTCCCTATATAATAAAGGAGGGCAGGTGTAACCTCCCCTTGAGCACATCCTACCCCTCTAAAGGAAGAGTTGAGAGAGGATCCTAGTCATCAAAATGAAGGGCTAAGATCCTCCCCAAGGAGGCTGCCCTAAAAGAAGGTGATTACCCTAGGGCAGCCGCCAGCCAGCCACCTCATTTAGGGCTTAGAAGTTTCAAAGATCCAATGGCCCAATATATCTCTAAGATCATCAATGGCTAAGATTAATTTTCAGCCTAAGGAGTCATTAAAAGGGATCAAAATTTCGTGGCCATTATCCAACTGTAGAGGAGAGGGGCGTTCACACAAGGAGAAAACAAAGACTCCAAAAACTTCACCAAGTGGACCAATCCAAGAACTCTAAGGGGTAGATCTGGCTGAAGCACTCCAATTGACATAGAGAAGGCATTTTTATTTTTTAGTTTATGTTCTTTGATGTATTTTTCTTCACTCTATTCAATAAAATTCGTGCTTCTTAGTTTCTTCTCATTTTGAGTCCATCTTCACTTCTTGTTGACCCTCTAAGTGACATAGAGTTGATCTAAAAGAGATAGATTAAAAAAATAGAATTTATGGTTTCTCTTGATGTATGCTTGATCTCTTAGGCACTAAGATTGACCGCATTTCCAAGGAGAATTTGAATTTGGGATTGATGTGATAAAATAATATTTAATTTTCCTTGCATTTTAGAATCTTAATAAAAAAACTCAAATCATGTTTTCTCCTATTTTCTCCTTAATATTCTTCAAATTGATGATTTTATAATCATTAATTTCATTTTTCCTAGATTTCTTGTCTTGTGGATGACTTAGTCATCCTTCATCCAATCTTCTAACCCCTTTTTTCCCTAAAATCAATCTTAGAAGAATTTATTTGAGCTCATCATAAATTACTAAATTCTCTGTGGATCCACTTGAATTCTACTCTATACATCTCTATAGGTTCACTAGAAATCAGTAATTAATTTTTTATTTTTGGTTATCCTAAACTGCGACATTTAAGAGTACCAAAAATTGGCACCATTGCTGGGGAATTGAGTGTCAATCTATGTGAGTTTATTCTTAAATCTCATTCTATTTGGTTGATTTTAGTTGCTGATTTTATTTGTTAATATTCAATTCAAGTAAAATTTGAAGCAAATTAAGGCATATTTTTTTTATTTATTGATTATTCATTGAGAATTCAGTGCCTTGATTATTTGTGCTTTTAATTTTATTCCCATCATTGTTGTTGAAGTTTTATTGCAAAGGGATAAAGTTTTGGCTAAGGTATGATTTTAAATTATGTTTTTTTTTTAAGTCATATTCAATCTTAATGTACCTTTGACTCAGAATGCTCTTAAACCTCCAATCCCTTTTCCACAAGCATTGAAAAGAAAAATTAAGGAGAAGCCAGCCCTTAATGAGGAACTTATGGAGATATTCAAGCAACTGAATATCACCATACCATTGGTGGATGCTATCAAGCATGTATCAATATATGCAAAATTCCTCAAGGAATTATGCACACCTAGAAGACAGTCAAAGAAAGTTCAGCTCTCTCTAGATGAGAGTGTTGTACTTCTTAGTGATTTACCTGAAAAATTAAAAGACCCAAGTGCTCCTTTGATTAGTTGTGACATTTGGAATGTTCCATTCCATAATGTTTTATTAGATCCTAGTTCTAGTGTAAACCTCTTACCATCAGCCATCATTGACACATGATTTAGGTGAGCTCAGAGAAGGCAGTGAGAGGTAAAATTGATGATGTTATAATTAAGGTCGAAGGTCACTATTTTCCTAATGATTTTCTTATTCTTGTTATGAAGACATCTATGAAATTAAATCAAATGCCTATCATATTTGGGAGACCTTTCCTAATGACAGCAAAAGTTAACATGGATTTTGATATAGGTGTGTTGAGGATTAGGAATGGAGATCAGATCATTCCACTTCAAATATTTAGGGCATTGAAATATCCAATTGATGACTTTGAAGAATGTAATACTATAGCTATTCTTGAGGAGTGTGTTGGAGAGAATTTTATGATGAAACAATTGAATGATGATCATAATTTTGGTGATTTTTCAGATCTTCCTCATGAAGTAGTAGATACCACGATCTCATCTTCCAACACAATTGAAAGGGAAATTACTTCACTTGAACTTAAGCCTTTGCCTGAGTCAATGAAATATCCTTTTCTAGGGGATGAAAAATCATGTCTAGTCATCATCTCATCAAGTTTATCTTCTAGTCAAGAATATAAACTCTTAGAGGTCATTAAGAAACATAAAGGAGCCATAGGTTGGACAATCTCAGACCTCAAGGGCATTAGTCCTACTGTGTATACATCACATTTATTTATGATGTGACTCTAAGTCGTTATTATAATCATCATTCAATTTTAATAATTTATAAAACTAAATTCACCAAAAATAATATTAAATGAATATAGTGGTGAGCTAGGTCATCTCCTTAGGGAAAGCTTTTATAAATCTTTTATTCTCTTATTTAATGGATTATGAATTTGATAGTCAAAGTAATGAAGGAAATAAAATGGTAAATAAATGTAAATGTGAATTTAAAATTCTACTAAAATAAAATATATTTTAGAATGATGAAAATAGAAAAGAAACAAGTAAAGAAATGATTAAAGCTAAGAAAATAAATTTATTATGTAGATCAAACAAGCAAATAGTGAAAACTTTATTAAAAATCAAACTTACAACCTTTAGAATGTATAGCTTGATGTTGACCTTTGGGTAGCACTTCCCAATCTTGCATCTAGTTTAACGGAATAAATTTAAGGTGATAAGGATAGAGGAGAACAATCAAAAATAGGCGGTGCATTCCTTGGAACTCTTTTTTTGCATTAAAAAAAAAATGAACAATCATTTTATGTCAAGAACAACTCAAGAACAACTCGAAAAAGATGCCTTTCTCTCTCCTCTTCCTCCTTTTGTTCCCCCAGATCTGCAAATCGTGTTTTCCAATTGAACTTCCTATTTTCTCCCATATTTTTCAGATTTTTCTCTGATTTTTCTAGCATTTTTCCTTTTTCTTGCTTGGCAATAATCGATATTATCTAATTTACCAGGTGATAATTGATATTTGTAGATATACCCTTATGCCGCATGAGAGAATAATCAGTATTGTCTTTTTTACTAGACAATAACCGACATTTGTCAACATGTCCTCAATCGCATGGCTTGATGAAGACCGTTAGATTCTTGTGCCATAATTTTGCTTTCAAGGGGGTGACGTTGCCTCTTAATCACCGTCAGATCATTTGAGCTCTCATTACTTTTTCATGTGCTTTATCGGGATCTGTGTGGGCACCCAACCACGTGCTGGTGGATGGGGACATGGCCACTTCTGGTGCATCCGATCTGATGGCAGCTGCCGTTAAATCTGGTGCTACTTTTTGTGCGATGGTGGGTGGTGATGTGGCCACTTCTAGTGCGTCCAATCCAATGGTGACTGCCGTTAGATCTGGCACTGCTTTTTCTGCAATGGTGGGTAATGACGTGGCCGCTTCTGGTGCATCTAGTCTGATGGCGGCTGCCATTAGATCTGACACTACTTTTTGTGCGATGGTGGGCGGTGATGTGGTGGCTTCAAGATTATCAGATCTTTACCATCATATCTGAAAATGATAAGAAGAGCCGTTTAGTCTCATATCAGAGGTAATAGAAATATAGAGTTCTATATATTTACCAATGTCCCTCATTAAATGCATGCACCTTCTAAAGGGATGATCGGACTTGACTATCAGCTCCCAAGGATGATCTGGATTGAGACTTGGCTCCTAGTTGGCCTTGGAGGTGATTCAAACCCGTGATTCAGACGACCTAGTTTACACGGGTTGCAAGGCAGTGTGCCCCTTGGGCTCACTGCTAAACATAGTGTGGCCTCTAGCCCACATTCGGCCCATTAGGCAGGTGCCCCTTGAGCCCACTACTAGACGTGGTGTGGCCTCCAGCCCACATCCTGCCCGTTAGGCGGTGTGCCTCTGGCCCGCTAATGGTGAGCCCATTTTATCTTTTTATATTTTAAATTGATATTCATTTTAATGCCTAATTTGGAAAAATTGCAGAAAATGTATTTTAGTTAATCGTAAAAATTTAGCACAATAGAATTTCATTTTAAAATAAACTAAATGAAAATGAAGCTTCACATATGAAATAAATTTTCATCAATTTTATTTTTATTCATAAAATATCAATTTAAATCAAGATTTAAGGAGCTTTATCAAAATGACAAGTAAAATAATTAACATAATAACTTGTGAAATAATTCTCAAATATGCATTATTCTCTCTGATTTAGTAACACATTAATATGTAATTTTCACAAGTTATCAATTTGCAAGATGGAGCCAAGCTCACAAGAGATGCACAATGAAAACTCAACCCCAACATGAAGGAAGCATTACAAAAAGGGATAATTAAATGGTTGGATGAAGGAATTATTTATGTTATTTCAGATAGTGAATGGATTAGCTCAACTCAAGTGGTGCCAAATAAATCTAGTCTCACGATGATTAAGGATGAAAAGGGAGAAGAATTGCAAACTAGATTAACCACTAGATGGAGAGTATGTATAGTCTATAGGAAGCTAAATTTGGTGACTAAGAAGGATCATTTCCCCCTTCCATTTATTGATCAGATTTTAGAAAAATAAGTAGGGCAGCAATATTTTTGTTTTCTTGATAGATATTCAAGGTATAATCAAGTGGCTATTTATCTAGAAGATCACGACAAAACCATATTTATTTGTCCTTTTGGAACTTGTGCCTTTCGTAAGATGCCATTTGGATTGTGCAATGCCCCTGCCATATTTCAAGGACGTATGATTGCTATTTTTTCAGAGATGATAGGTGATTTTTTGGAAGTTTTTATGAATGATTTTTCGATGTTTGGTGATTCTTTTTACTCATGTTTAGGTAATTTGGAGAAGGTATTAGCAAGGTGCATTGAGACCAATTTAGTGTTAAATTGGGAGAAGAGTCATTTTATGGTTCAAGTAGTATTGGGACATATTGTGAGTCCTGGAGAATTGGAGGTAGATCGTTTTAAGGTAGAGATTATTCAAAATTTACCTCCACCCACATCAGTCAAACAACTTCGATCATTCCTTGGACATGCAGGGTTTTATCAATGATTCATCAAGGACTTATGGAAGGTTTCTAGACCATTGACTCTCCTTCTACCTAAAGATAGTACATTTCAACTAAATGATAGTTGTTTGAATGCATTCACTACTCTCAAGGAGGCATTGATTACTTCTCCTATTTTGCAGGCACTTGATTGAAGTCAGCCCTTTGAAATCATGTGTGATACATCTAATTATGCAATTGGAGCAATCCTTGGGCAAAGGGTTGACAAGAAGCCTATGGTGATTTCTTATGCTAGCAAAACAATTTCCATGCTTAATTGAATTACACAACTACAAAAAAAGAATTGTTAGCTGTAGTCTTTGCTTCAGAAAAATTTAGGTCACATTTATTAGGAGCAAAAATTATCATTTATTCAGATCATGCAGCACTCAAATTTTTGTTGAGTAGAAGGACACAAAACCAAGACTACTTCATTGGATTTTGCTCTTGCAAGAATTCAATGTGGAGATTAAGGATGGGAAGGGATCAAAAAATGTTGTTTATCATATATCATGTATTCATAATGTTTTTGATTCTCCTTTGCATGATTCTTTTCCTCATTAGCAGCTTTTTGCAGTGACTCAAATCCTAAGCTCTTCATATATTCTTAATTATTTAGTTTAAGGTGAAAATCCTTCTTGGTGGGATAAACATGAGAAGAATCAATTCTTTCATAACTTGTGAAAAATATATGTTAATGTGTTATTAAACTAGGGAGAATAATGCATATTTGAGAATTAATTCACAAGTTATCATATTAATTATTTTATTTGTCATTTTAATGAACCTCCTTAAATTTTGAATTAAATTGATATTTTATGAATAAAAAGAAAATTGATGAAAATGGATTTCATATGTTGAAGCTTAATTCTCATTTATTTTATTTTTAAATGAAATTATATTGTGCTAAATTTTTATGATTAACTGAAATATAATTTTTACTATTTTCTGAATTTTTTAGACATTAAAATAAATATAATAAATAAAATAAAAAGATAAAATGGGCACACCATTAGGGAGGCACACCACTTAATGGGCCCAAATGGCACACCACCTCACGACTCATGTTAATTGGGTCGTGAATTTGGATCTTGGGTTCGAGCCGAATAAATCACCTCCATGGCTTACTAGGAGCTAGGTCTCAATTCGTATCATCCTTCGGAGCCAGTAGTCAAGTCTAATCATCCCTTTCAGAGGTGTCTGCAATAAGTTAAGAGAGTAGCTTAATATATATCGCTAATAACCTTCAAAGTTTTCTAATAGGGACTAAACTTCTTATGTTTTCAGATCCGACAATAGAGTAGCAGTAGCAACAAGATCCAATGATCTAGAAGCCACCATGTCACCAATCACCATCACACAAAAAGCAGCGTGAGATTTAATGACAGCTGCCATCAAATCTAATGCACTAGAATCAGCCACATCTCTAACACCCAACACGTGGTCTAGCTCCCACACGATCCCAATAAAGTAGGCAAAAAAGGAGTGAGAGCTCAAATAGATCTGATAGTAATTAGGAGGCCATGTCATCCCCTTCAAAGCAAAATGATGGCACAAGAATCCAACGGTCTTCATCGAGCCATGCGGTGGAGGACATATGGACAAATAATAGTTATCGTCTGGTAAAATAGACGATATTGTTTATTTGCTCACGCGGCCTAAGGCTATGTTTGCAAATATCGATTATCATCTAGTAAAAATAGATAATATTGATTATTGCCACACAAAAATAGGGAAAAATGCTAGAAAAATTAGAAAAAATAGAAAAATATGGTAAAAAATAGAAGTTAAAACATAAAATGTGGTTTTATGAATCTAGGAACAAAAAGGAAGAAGAGGAGACAGAAAGGGATCTTTTTCGAGTTGTTCTTGAGAGAAAACATTTTTTTCTTTTTTATATGAAAATAGAATTCTATGAAGTGCATCGTTGATTTTATATCATTCTCCTTTACCCATCTCAACTTAAATCCATTCCATTGAACTGGATGCAAGATTGGAAAGCACTACTTAGAGGTCAACATCAAGCCATACATCCTAAGGGTTGTAACTTTGACTTTTGATGGAGTTTCCATCATTTCCTTGTTTGATCTATGAAATAAATTTATTTTATTAGTTTTAATCATTTATTTACTTTTTTCTTTTCCATTTTCATCATTCTAAAGCATATTTCATTTTAATAGAGTTTTAAATTCACATTTAAATTTATTTACCATTTTATTTCCTTCATTTCTTTGAATATCAACATCATAATCCATTAAATAAGATAATAAGAAGATTTCTAAAATCTTTCCTTGAGGAGATGACCTAGCTCAGCACTATATTTATTTAATATTATTTTTGATGAATCTATTTCTATAAATTATTAAAATTGAACGATGATTCTAACAACGACTTAGGGTCACATCAATTTTTGGCGTCGTTGTCGGGGAAGGAAATTTTGAAATCTTTGATTCTCTTTAGGAATTTTTTTTTGCATTTTTCTATTCTTTCTTTTCATATCTCATTTATAAAAAATTTAAAAAACTTCAAGAATTAATAATTGCATGCTAGGAATGAGGTCATTAAAACCCAAATTAGTAGAACTACCTCTATCCTAGACCTATTTTACTGAGTTAAATCACCTCCTAATTTACTGAATTCACAAAAAATGAAGGAAAATAGAGAAAATCCTAGACCTATTAGAGATTATTTTGAATCCACCATCTGCACTTGATTTTCTGCCGCAACCTATTTGCAAATATGATATTAAATCAGGAATTTTTCAATTATTCTCTACATTTTATGGTAAAAATATTGAAGATCCTTATGATCATTTGTAAGAATTTCTTAAGGTTTTTGGGACTGTTAAAGAGGCTGATGATGAATTAAAATTAACATTATTTGAAAAGTGATGCTAGCTATTGGATTTCTACTTTCTAATTTAGTGCAGAAATTTTTAAAAAAAATTTATCTTAGGGGGAAAACTATGTTGATGAGAAAGAATATTATGAGTTTTACACAAAATAGTAATGAACCTTTGCAAGAAGCATAGATTCAAAGGTATGATGAGAAGATGTCCTCATCATGGTATTCCTAAATGGCAAATAGTTCAATTTTTTATGATGATTTATGTTCAGCCAACAAACAAATGATTGATGCATCATCTGGTGACACAAATGAAGATGAGAGATATTCTCTTTTAGAAGAACTCAGTGAAAATTCTTCTAATTATGTGTCTTCTTCTTTTGATAGATCTAACAGTAGAATTTATGAGATTCAAAAATCAAATGAAAAAGAATGGAAGAATGAATTTGATGAGCTGAATTCTAAGATGGAAAAAATTGTTGCTTTTTAGGAAAAATTTAAAAGACAAACTTGCACAATTGGTTCTAAATGCCACAATTTAGGATAACCAAAAATAAAATTTTAATTAATAATTTCCAGTGAACCTATAGAGATATATAAGGTAGAATTTAGGTTGATCCACATAGAATTAAGTAATTTATAATGACTTCAAATAAATTCTTCTAAGATTGATTTTAGGGAAGAAAGGGATTACAAGATTGGATGAAGGATGACTAAGTCATCCACAAGACAAGAAATCAAGGAAAAATCAAATTAATGATTATAAAATCATCAATTTGAAGAATATTAAGGAGAAAATAGGAGGAAACGTGATTTGGGTTTTTTATTAAGATTTTAAAGTGTAAGGAAAATTAAATATTATTTTATCACATCAATCCCAAATTCAAATTCCCCATGGAAATGTGGTCAATCTTAGTGCCTAATAGATCAAGCATACATCAAGAGAATAACCCTAAGTGAAGAAAGATAAAATTTACTCTAAAGAACTCTAAACATGAATGATAGAAACCCTAAATCCTCTTTTTTTAATCTACCTCTCTTTTTGATCAACTCTATGTTAGTTAAAGGGTCAACAAGAAGAGAAGATGGACTCAAAATGAGAAGAAACTAAGAAGCATGAATTTTTTTGAATAGATTTAAGAAAAATACATCAAAGAACATAAACTAGAAAATAAAAATACCTTCTCTATGTCCATTGGAGTGCTTCAGCCAGATCTACCCCTTGGAGTTCTTGGATTGGTCCACTTGGTAAAGTTTTTGGAGTCTTCCCTCTTTGTGTGAACGCCCCTCCCCTCTACAGGTGGATACCATGGTTATGAAATTTTGTTCCTCTTTAATGACTCCTTAGGCTGAAAATTAATCTTAGCCCTTGATGATCTTAGAGATATGTTGGACCATTGGATCTTTGAACCTTCTAAGCCCTAAATGAGGTGGCTGGCGGCTGCCCTAGGGTAATCCCCTTCTTTTAGGGCAACCTCCTTGGGGAGGATGTTAGCCCTTCATTTTGATGGCTGGGATCCTCTCTCAACTCTTCTTTTAGAGGGGTAGTATGTGCTCAAGAGGAGGTTACACCTGCCCTCCTTTATTATAGGGAAGGTTGTTGGGTAGTTTCCATTTTAGTGGGGACACCTCCCTTCCTTTGTAATAATAGGTTGACCACGTCCATAAGAAGCCCATAAATGTTTCAAATAGGATCAGCCAAGGCCCATTCTCCTTTCCTAGAAATTAAGAATTAAATAAAATTATAAGTATTTTAATAAAAATAATATATTAGGCATTAAAAATTATTCATGAAAATGTAGATGCATGTAAGAATAGATCAATAAATTATTTCATAATAAAAATTTAATCTTCTCTAGGATTATGTTTATCATTGTTTTCATTATTATTTAAAACTTAATCAAATCAAATTTCATGAATTAAAATCAAGAAATATTAAATAAAATATGAGATTCAATGAAAATGGCTCAAATTTGATTTAAAATACCTTAGATATAAATTCTCATGTTGTTTAGATAACATGCTAACTTTAGTCATGAAAGCACATAAATTATGTAGAAATGACAATATTAATATATGGAATTAGCATGTTATCACACCCCTAACTTGAATCATTGCTAGGCCCTTAGCAATAGGAATATAAAGATATCATATGACTACAAAAATGATTCAAAAAGGTATGGATTAAGCATCATTAGGAGTTGATATGAATAACCCTTATCAAATGTTTCCAAGGTCTATGTTAAGCATGGGCAAGATTGACACAGTAATAACGTGAAAGATAACAACTTTGGGCTATGAATCTACAAAGCTCAAAACTTGGAGAAGAAACTAACTTGTGAATCAATAGATTCAGAATCTTCAACCCTTGAATCCACAAGGGGTCGCCTGAATCCACAAACAAAAGAGGGGGAGCTCTCACAGAGGAGAATACATAATACTTCAAAAGATATCCTTCTCAAGTTATAGGAGGGGCCTCTATATAGGCCAAAAAAGAAATTGGGGCACTCCCAAAAGTAGAATCTTGTAAAGATCCTACGATAGAAACTATTAATATCTGACATGACTAAAAATAGACTTTGCTAACATTGAAAGGTGTTCCCTAAAGAACATTCTAGAATGATAGAGATATAAAATACTTTCTAGAGAGAAAGGAGTGACGTAAAGTAAGGAGCAGGCTCTGACTATCCTGAAATGACTTAGGACAAATTGACAACATTTGTTGTTGATGCTTGTAGCACATTCCACAAGGAATGTGACATAAAGTAGCCTTCTCATATGTCAATATCAATTGTGACTACATGGGCCTTGTAGTAATATCATTTTATGGCCCAAATTTGTAGTTGGGCCACTTAGCTCTTAATCTGACTTTTCTCCATTGTCAATCGTGCTTTAATAAAAAATCCAAGATTCTTCCGCCTAAAATAGTTATGAGCACTTAACTACATCAGTCTCCTCTTCTTCAAAAAAACTCATCCTTGAGTCTTCATTAGAATTTTCATAATATTCATATATGTCACTAACATTAAAAGTTGGAGAAATACCTATAGTTGTTGGAAGCTCAATTAGGTATGCATTGTCATTTATCTTCTTTAAAACTTGATATGGGTCATATTTCTTGGGCTTCAACTTGTTATAGGTGCCCGCTAGAAGTTGTTCTTTGCGAAGGTAGAACATAACTTGATCTTCCACATCAAATGTCTTCTTTCTTCTTTTCTTGTCAGTAGTGGCTTTATACTTTGTATAATTTGTTGTGAAGTTCTAAATCACAATTTCATGAATTTTTTTGATATGATCTGCCATATGATTTACAGCAATACTAGTACCCGGTGTCTTTGGTGCCTATAATAGTTCTAAAGAAATTCTAGATGGAAAACAATACACTATTGAAAATGGGGACTAATTAGTTAAACGATTAACCATCAAGTTATAAGTAAACTCTGCTTGACCTAGGACATAATCCTATTATTTTGGTTTTTCACTAGAAATACAACGAATCAAGTTACCAAGAGTTCTATTCACAACTTCTATTTGACTATCTATTTGGGGATAACTGATACTACTAAATTTCAAGAATGTATCAAACCTTTTCCAAAGTGTTTGCCAAAAATGAGATATAAATTTAGAATCTCAATCAAATGTAATTGACTTAGGCACACCATGCAAACGAACAATTTCCTTAAAGAAATGATTTGCTACCTAACTAGCATCATTTGTCTTTTTGCAAGCAATAAAATGTGCCATTTTTGAGAATTGATTTATCACCACAAAGAATCTACTCCTCTTTGTGTGCGTGAGAGGCATAAAATGAAATCCATAGAAATGTCAGCCCAAGGATGTTGTAGAATTGGGAGTGGACTGTATAAACCTGTGTTTTGGCTCTGCCCCTTATATGTCTGACAAATCAAACACTTTTGTACAAACTTTTCAATATCCTTTTTCATCTTTGGCCAGAAACATCATTCTTCCAGTAAGTGTAAAGTTTTATCATGACCAAGATGTCCTGCTAATCCTACAGAATGTAATTCTTGAAGTAACTTCTCTCTAAGGGATCCTCGGTGATGTAGCCCAATTTCAACCAAATTTGAGTGATCTTGAAGAACAAAAGGTATAAAGACTTATTTCGCTGATTAATAGATTTAGCACATGTTAAATGTGTTCAAATCTATTATTCATTATTTTCTTTCACGTTTTTATTATTTAAGTAAATTTTAATAGTTAAAGACGTTTGTACAAACTTTCTTAACTTTAGGGCTGTTTTTAACTTCTTCTAGTATTATAGTTAGTTAAGGACATTCTTAACAGAATCTCTTGAATTTTAGGTTTGTTTTACTAGTTTCCTATTTTGTAGGATATCTAGAGATCCGAATTTCTTGTAAGTTAGTTATCTTTTAGGCCTATATAAAGGCATCTAATGTAGCCCTAGAGGCATGCGATATTTTTATCAATAGAATTCGAAGTTCCTTTCTTTCCAGAAAGTTATCTTCTCTGCTGGTGGATTCCAGCCTCGTTGGTTCAGGGAACCACTTCTGATCTTGTGGATTCAAGATCAACCCCTTGTGGACTCAAGGGTCGAAGTTCATTCATTCTGTGGACTCAGGGTGAAGGATCTTCACAGAAATCACGTTTTTGTGGATTGAAGAACGAGATTTCTATTTATCTCAAATCAAGCTGCATCAAATATTTTAGATCTTCAGCAAGACAAATTCTCTGCTGCGTCACTCGGGGAATACATAATTGTATTCCTCAAAATAAAAAATCATCATGTAGATGAAAACCCTTTGCTGATGAACCAGATAAACATGTCATAAATTCTTGAGAAAAATCTTCATCATCTGGATATAATTTTCTAAGATAGTTAAATCCTATAATTTTAACTCGTAAGTTTACCAAACATGTCACTTTTCGACTTAAAGCATCAGTAACTCAATTCAACTTTCCCGACTTATATTTAATGACAAAAGTAAAACGTTGAATGAAGGATACCCATCTAACATGCATTCTGTTAATGTTACTCTGACTGTTAAGAGATTTTAAAGCCTAGTGATTAGTATATAAAAATAAACTCAAGTTAAATCAAATAGTATTCCCATATGTACAATGCACGAATCACAGCATAAAATTCTAACTCATAGGTAGTCCATTTCTTTCTAACATCAAAGAGCTTTTCACTATAATATACTTTTGGGCAGCCTTCTTGGGATAGTACAACACCAACATCAATAATAGATGCATCACATTCCACTTCAAATAATTTGTCAAAATTTGGTAAGGTTAATACAGGAATAGTGCATAGTTTATCTTTGATCAAGTCAAAACTCTTATTGACTTCCTCAGTCTATACGAACTGACCCTTTTTCATGCATTCAGTAACAGGTGACATTATTGAACTAAAATTTATGATTAATCTTCTGTAAAATGATGCTGACCCATGAAAAATTTGAACCCGATGGATGTTGGTCAAGGCTGACCAATCTTTAATAGCTCTAACTTTTTCCTCATCTACGCTGATTCCATTTGCACTAACAATATATCCTAAGAATAATAAGCTAGTAGTACTGAAATCACATTTCTTCAAGTTGATATATAATTTATTTTCTTCTAACACTTTGAACACAAATCTAAGATGGTTAATATGTTCATCCTTAGTGGTACTGTAAATCAAAATGTCATCAAAATATACCACAACAAATTTTCCATTGAAAGGTTTCGAAACTTAATTCATAATCCTCATAAAAGCACTTGGGGCATTGTATAACCCAAAAGGCATAACTAACCATTCATACAGACCTACTTTTGTTTCGAATGTAATCTTCCACTTATCCCTTGGTTGAATTCGAATCTGATGGTACCCACTTTATAAATTCACCTTTGAAAAGATTTTAGATCCACAAAGCATATCCAATATATCATCAAGTCATGGGATTGAAAATTTGTACTTAACTGTGATTTTATTGATTGCTCTACTGTCAACACATATTCGTCAACTTCTATCTTTCTTTGGTATGAGCAAGTACCGAGCATGGGCTCATACTTTCTCTTATCAATCTATTACTCAATAATTCTTCAACTTGTTCTTGAAGAATATGATTTTCTTCTGATCTCATCCTATAGTGTGGTATGTTAGGGAAGCTAGCTCCAGGAAGAAAATCAATTTTATGTTGTATGTCTCACATGGGTGGAAGATGAGTAGATATATTTTGGACAATAGAAAAGTCAGATAATAAATTCTCAACATTCTTTGATGTTACAGATACTACAGATGTAGAATTGGGCTTTTGAACCACCACAAATAACTAAGCATTTTTATCAAAGTCAGTGAAAAACTCATTATGATTGATCAACATTATTTTCCTATTGTATCAACAATATCAGAGTTGCAAACAAGGAAATCGGACTGTTGCAGAATATGCTGAAGAATTTTATAGATTGTCTTCCAGGGTTGATATTAATGAATCTGAATCTTATATGATTTCCAAATTAAAAAATGGTGTCAGATGGGATATTGAGGAAAAGGTTTCATTACAATATTTTTTCAAGTTAAATGATGTTCTTATGGCATCAGAATGAGCTGAATAACTATTACAAAGTAGAAAATCAAGAACACGAAACGTTAGCAGCATGTCAAATTCTCAGCATGACAGGTCAAGGCAAGCACCCATATCTTCATGTCCAAATTCAGGAAGAGTCTCAACTACAGCAGCACCAAAATCAAATGCACTATTCAATCTGGGCGAAATTCATCACAAAAGAATCCTTATATCCCTAACATTGTTTCTAAATGTTACAGATGTAATGAAGAAGGACATAAATCAAATGTTTGTCCAAAGAGTAGCACAGTGAATTTTACAGAGGCAATTCATGAAGAGGATCAGGCAGAAGAAACTCAAGAAGAAGTTCAAGAAAATGTTGTTGATGGTAATGAAAATGAGGAATATCCTTGTTCTTTAGTTGTCAGGAGGGTGATGTACACACCCAAGAAAGAAGAACATCCTCAGAGACACAGCATATTCAGGACAAGGTGCACAGTGAATGGTAAAATCTGTGATGTTATCATAGACTCTGGAAGCAGCGAAAATATTTGTCTTCTTCAATGGTACGAAAATTAGGGCTGAAGACAGATAAGCATCGTCATCCATATAAAATTGGCTGCAAAAGAAATGATCCTGAAACCAAAGTTACGGACTCTTGTCTGGTAAAATTTTCTATTGGAAAAATGTATTTTGATGAAATTAGATGTGATGTTGTTGATATGTATGCATGTCATATAATTTTTGGAAGACCATGGTAGTTTAATTTGAATGTGACTCATCAGGGCAAAGAAAATCATTATATTTTTTATAAAAATAGTCACAAATTTTTTCTACACCCAGTGAAGGATGTAGATTCTCTGAAATCTACAATAGAAAAGAAACAGAAAGTGATGATCATTAACTGAAAAGCCTGATTTATTTCTACTTGTAAAGAAGATTTCTACTGATGTAGAGATATCATCATTCATTCCAAAGGCTGGACGAGATTTGTTGAGCAAATTTTCTGGGGCAAGATTGCCAAATTTACCTCATTATTGGACAAGTCTAGAAGAAAATCGGCTTCTACGAGAACATGTTGAAGAATTATTAGAAAAAGGATTGGTCTGTGAAAGTATGAGCCCTTGTTCTGTTCCTATATTATTAGTTTCATAGAGTTAGCACATGTTAAATGTGTTCAAATCAATTATTCATTATTTTCTTTCATGTTCTTATTATTTTAATAAATTTTAAAATATAATTCTCTGAGATCGTCAAATCTTGTAATTTCAGCTCGTAAGTGCACCAAACATGTCACTTTTTGACTTAAAGCATCAGCAACTCGATTCAACTTTCTCAACTTATGTTTTATGACCAAAGTAAAATGTTGAATGAAGGATACCCATCTGGCATACATTCTGTTAATACTAGTCTGATTGTTAAGGGATTTTAAAGCCTGGTGATTGGTATATAAAAATAAACACACGTTGAATCAAATAATATTCTCATATGTACAATACATGAATCACAACATAAATTTTTAACTCATATGTAGTCCATTTCTTTCTAACATCAGAAATCATTTCACCATAATATGTTATTGGGCGGCCTTCTTGGGATAGTACATCACCAACACCAACAAATGTTGGGTAGTCCACTTCAAATAATTTTTTAAATTTTGATAGGCCTAATACAGGAGTAGTGTATAGTTTACCTTTGATGCTTATTCTAACTCTTCTATAAAATGATGCTAACCCACGAAATCTTTGAACATGATGGATGCTGGTCGGGGCTGGCCAATCTTTAATAGCTTCGACTTTTTCCTCATCTACGCTGATTTCCTTTGCACTAACAATATATTTCAAGAACAATAAGCTAGTAATAATAAGTACACATTTCTTTAAGTTGATATATAATTTATTTTGTTCTAATACTTTGAACACATATCTGAGATGGTTTATATGTTCATCCTCAGTGGTATTGTAAATCAGAAAGTCATCAAAATATACCACAATAAATTTTCTAATAAAGGCATCAAAACTTAATTCATAATCCTCATAAAAGTATTTGGGGCGTTGGACAACCCAAGAGGCATAACTAATCATTCATATAAACCTGCTTTTGTTTTGAATGCAGTCTTCTACTCAGCCATTTATGCAGTCTGATGGTACCCACTTTTTAAATCTACCTTTGAGAAGATTTTAGATCCACAGAGTATATCTAATACATCATCAAGTCGTGGGAAGAGAAATCTGTACTTGTAATTTTATTAATTACTTTGCTGTCAACGCACATTTGTTAAGTTTCATCTTTCTTTCATATAGGTAGAGTAGTGACGCAGCAGTGACGCGGAAGATAAACAAGATTTGGGCTTGAATCCACAAAACTCTAATCTTGGAGAAGAAACCAACCTCTAAATCCACAGATTCGGAGTCTCCAACCCTTGAGTCCACAAGGGGGGTACCTGAATCCACAAGCAAAGGAAAGGTTCTCACAAGGGAGAAAACTGATTCAACTCAAAAAGGTAAGTCCCTCAGGTTACAATGGGGGCCTTTATATAGGCTTAGAAAGGGGTAGGGGCGCTCATAAAAGGAGGATCCTGACAGATCCTGAGGATAGACTCTAACTAACACTGAAATGACTTAAAGCAGACTATGATAGATTGAGATCTTGAACAAATCTTTTGAAAATACTCTGAAGTGACATAAAGCAAGCTCTGACAAGTAGATATATTAAGCAGATCTTAGGTACAGACTCTGACAGTCTGATATCCTGAGCATATCTTGGGTACAGACTGAACCCCATTAAAGTCCCTTCTAGAAGGAAGGAGACATAAAGTGCCTTCTAGAAGTGAAAGGACATAAAGTAAAAAGTAAGTATTACTTTTCGGACCTCCAGCCCACTAGTGACATATGTGGGCTCCCTCTTTACTACTTTTCACTTTATGGCCCAAATTTAGGGTAATTGGGCCCAACTTCGAAGTTAGGACTTCAACTTGTGTCTTGGGCTATATCAAATAGGTACAGAGCATGGGCTCATACTTTCTCTTATCAGTCCATTACTCAATAATTCTTCGGCTTGTTCGTGAAAAATATGATTTTCTTCTAATCTCATCATGTAGTGTGTTAGGTTAGCCAAGCTAGCTCTAGGAAGAAAAATAATTTGATGTTGTATGTCTCACATGAGAGGAATATGAGTAGACATATTGATGCAGTGAGCCAATATGACATATATTGGATCAGAACACACGAAAACTTGAAGATCAACTTTCCATTTTTTGAAATTTCTATTTTCAGAGCTTTCCATTTTTAGACCCTTCTATTTTTAGATCCTTCCGACATTTCGTTCACTTTCTATTTTTAGACCTTCCATATTTATATCACTTTCTATATTTGACACTTTCTATATTTAGGTCTCATCCTTTCTTTGTTTCCTTTCTCTTTTAGACACCACCTTCTAAAATCCAATTTACTCTATTTAAAAACCTCTTTCTATTCCTCTTTTTTCCTTTATTGATTTCTCTTCCATAACTGTCACCTGCCTTTACACCACCTTCTAGAAAAGATTATTTCGTTCTATTTTAAGCCCATTTCTATTTCAGAAACTTTCCAAATGTATTTCCCTCATAATTTTTAATTTTCGTTTGAAATTCAAAGTTGGCACCTTTTTCACAGGCTTTGGCCTATTTATGGATGCCCCGTGTAGCCCAAGGGCACTAAACTTATTTTTATGAATAAAGTTTCGTGAGTTTTTTCTCTTTGAGAGTTTCTCCCCTCTGCTGGTGGACTTCAACATCCCTGTGAACTCAGGGAGCTAGTTCCTTGGTTCTGTGGAATCAGGGATCCGCCCTTGAGCACCAAGGGAATAGCTTCTTCGTTTTGTGGACTCAAGACTAGGAGGCTTCATCAGAAATCTTGACTTTTGAGGATTCAAGTCATGATTTCAACCCTTCTTACCCCAACCTCAACATCCGCTCAACTCAAAGAGTTATCACCAACAGTTTCACTGTGTCATATATCTTGGACAATAAAAAAGTCAGATAATAAATTCTCAACATGATGTTGCCCAGTTTCAGTCAAATTGGAGTGATCTTGAAAAACATGAGGCCTCAAGACTCATTTCGTCTAATAATAGATTTAACACATGTTAAATATGTTCAAATCAATTATTCATTATTTTCTATCATGTTCTTATTATTTTAATAAATTTTAACAGTTAAGGACGTTTATAACAATCTTCCTTAACTTTAGGGCCGTTTTTAATTACTTCTAAAATTATAGTTAATTAAGGACGTTCTTTACAGAACCTCCTAAGTTTTAAGTTTATTTTAATAGATGTCCTATTTTGTTGGATCTCTAGAGGTCCGAATTTGTTCTTAGTCATCTTTTTCGCCTGTATAAAGGCCTCTGATGTAGCCCTAGAGGCATGTCATATTTTTTATTAATAGAATTCGAGGTTTCTTTCTTTTTAGAAAGTTATCTTCTCTGCTGGTGGATTCCAGCCTCCCTGTTGACTCAGCAAACCAATTATGATTTTGTTGATTCAAGATCAACCCCTTATGGACTCTCGAGTCGAAGTTCATTCATTCTGTGAACTCAGGGTGAAATATTTTCACGGAAATCAAGTTTTTATGGATCCAATGATGTAGCCCAAGACATAAGTTGAAGTCTTAACTTCGTAGCTGGGCCTAATTACCTCAAATTAGGGCAATGAAGTGAAAAGTGTTAAAAAGGGAGCCGACATATGTCCCTAGTGGGCTGGGGGTCCGAAATGTAATATTGACTTTCTACTTTAGGTCCTTTCAGTTCTAAAAGACACTTTATGTCTCTTTACTTCTAAAAGGACTTTAATGTGGTTCAGTTTGTGTCAAGATATGCTCAGAATCTCAGATTGTGAGAGTCTGTACCTAAGATCTGCTCAATATATCTATCTGTCAGAGGCTATTTCAGGTCATTTTAGGATCAGTCAGAGTATTTTTAAAGAATCTATGCAAGATCTCAATCTGTCATAGTCTGTTTTAAGTCATTTCAGTGTTATTAGACTCTGTCCTAGAATCTGTCAGAATGCTCCTTTTATGAGCACTCCACCCCCTTTTGATGTAGCCAAGTGCTCAGAATGACAATGAGAAAAGTCGAATTAAAAAGTCAAGTGGCCCAAGTACGAATTTGGGTCATAAAGTAATATTACTACAAAGCCCATGTAGTCACAATTGATATTGACATCTGAGAAGACTACTTTATGTCACATTCGTTGTGGAATGTGCTGCAGGTATCAAGAGTAAATGTTGTCAATATGTCCCAGGTCATTTAAGGACAGTCAATGCCTGCTCTTTACTTTATGTCTTGGGACATACTGCCAACATATACTGCTGATGCCTGCAGCACATTCTATAAGGAACGTGACATAAAGTAGTCTTCTTAGATGTCAATATCAATTGTGAGTACATGGGCCTTGTAGTAATATCACTTTATGACCCAAATTCGAAGTTAGGCCACTTGACTTTTAATTTGACTTTCCCCATTGTCATTCTGAGCTCTTGGCTACATCACCTTTGTAGGCATATATAAAGGCCCCCATTGTAATCTAACGTCCTTACTTTTGGTTGAATCAGTTTTCTCTCATGTGAGAACCTTTCCCTCTTGCTTGTGGATTCAGGCACCTCTTTGTGGATTCAAGGGTTGAAGACACTGAATCTGCGGATTCAGAGGTTAGTTTCTTCCCCAAGATTGGACCTTTGCGGATTCAAACCGAGATCTTATTTATCTTCTGCATCACTGCTGTGTCATTCAAGAATGAGATTTTCACTTATCACGAATCAAGCTACATTAAATCCTCCACATCTCTAACAAGTTAAATTTTGCACTGTGTTCGATATTGATGAGGGTGTTGGTTGGTTTTTAGGCCTAACTTCTGCACCATTAAAGATGAAAATATTTCACTAGTCCAAGTGTCAATAATAATGTCACATATGATGCAATGAAACTGTAGGTCTGACCCTTTGAGTTGGATGGGTGTTGAGGTTCGCAGAAGAGAGGTTGAAATTACGACTTGAATCCTCAAAAGTGGAGATTTCTGATGAAGTCTCCTTATCTTGAGTCCACAGAACGAAGAAGCAATTCCCTTGAGTGCTCAAGGGTGGATTCTGAATCCACAGAACTAATGAACCAGCTCCCTGAATGCTGAAGTCCACTAGCAGAGGAGATAAACTCTCAAAGAGAAGAAACGCACAAATTTTTTATTCCATGAAAGATGTAATGCCCGTAAGTTATATTGGGGGCGTCCTTAATTAGGCCACAGCCTGTGAAAAGGGCGTCAACTTTCAATTTGACCGAAAACTAACAATAGGAGGGAAATAAATTTGTGAAAGTATCTGAAATAAAAATGGGCTTGAAATAGAATGAAATAGGCATTTCTAAAAGGTGGTGTAAAGGCAGGTGACAGTTATGGATGGGAAATGAATAGAGGAAAGAGGAGAAATAGAAAGAATGAGATAGTGACAGTAATAGGATAAGATCTAAAATAGAAGGTAGATGGGCTAGTGCAAAGGGTTCTAAAAAAAGAAATTTCTAAAAATAAAATGTTGATCTTCAGGTCTTAAAGTCTTCTCTGTCAGTGGATGTGATATTGACTACATCAACATACCTCACTGTCTAATACACCTTGTTCTGAAGATGTTATGATGTTATGGGTCGACTTCCTTCATCAGTGCATACATTAGTTGCCTCACTACAGGAGAATGTGATATAGCTTAACTAGTATCAAATTCAATAAAATTTTCTTAATCTCACCTTCAATTTCAGGTTCTTCATGTTCAGAACTGACACAGCAAAACTCTGAGCGATAACCCTTTGAGTTTGATTGAGTGTTGAGGATGACAGAAGAGGGGTTGAAATCATGACTTGACTTATCAAAAGTCGAGATTTCTGGTAAAGCCTTCACAAAATGAAGAAAGCTATCCCTTGGTCCTGAATCCACAGAACCAACAAATTTGCTCCCTGAGTGATGCTGGAGTCCACCAGAGGGGAGAAACTCTCAAAGAGAAGAAACTCACAAAATTATATTTATAAAATAAGTTGAATGCCCTTGGACTAAATGGGGCGTCCTTAAATAAGCCAGAGCCTGTGAAAAGGGCACCAACTTTGAATTTCAGACTAAATTTGAAAATTATGAGAGAAATAAATTTGATAAAGTTTCTGAAATAGAAATGGGCTTTTCTAGAAGGTGGTGTAAAGGCAGGTGACAGTAATGAAAGGAGAAATAAATAGAGGATAAGAGGAGAAATAAAAAGAAGCTTTAAATAAGGTAAAATAGGAAGGTGCTGGGATAGGATGTGACGCAGCGAAACTGTTGGTGATGGCCCTTTGAGTTGAGCAGATATTGAGGTTGGTAGAAGATGGGTTGAAATCACGACTTGAATCCTCAAAAGTCGACATTTCTGATGAAGCCTCCTTGTCTTGAATCCACAAAATGAAGAAGCTATTTCCTTAGTGCTCAAGGGCAGATCCTGAATCCACAGAACCAACGAACTAACTCCCTGAGTCCACAGGGATGCTGAAGTCCACCAGCAGAGGGTAGAAACTCTAAAGGAGTAAAAATTCACGAAATTCTATTCATAAAAAATAAGTTCAATGCCCTTGGGCTACATGAGGCATCCTTAAATAGGCTAAAGCCTGTGAAAATGGTGTCAACTTTGAATTTCAAACGAAATTTGAAAATTAGGAGGGAATTACGTTTGAGAAAGTTTCAGAAATAGAAATGGGCTTAAAATAGAACGAAATAGGCTTTTCTAGAAGGTGGTGTAAAGGCAGGTGACAGTTATGGAAGGAAAATGAATAGAGAAAAGAAGAGAAATAGAAAGAGGCTTTAAATAGGCTAAAATAGGAAGGGCTCAATAAAGAATGGGATTTATGGTGGTAATAATAGGATGAGATCTAAAATAGAAGGTAGATGAGCTAGTGCAAAGGGTTCTAAAAATAGAAGGATCTAAAAATAGAAAGTTCTAAAACTAGAAGGTTCTAAAAATAGAAGGGTCTAAAGAGTTCTAAAAATAGAAGGTTCTAGAAAGTTCTAAAAATATAAAGTTGATCTTCAGGTCTTGAAGTCTTCTCCGCCAGTAGATGTGATATTGGCTGCATCAGTCTCCCCTTCTTCAAAGAACTCGTCCTTGAGTGTTCAACTTTTTCAGAGAAATACTCGTATAAGTCCATCACATTGAAAGTATTTGAGATTCTCATAGTGTCTAGAAGGTCAACCATGTAAGCATTGTCATTAATCTTCTTCAAAATCTTGAAAGGACCATATTTTTTTTGGACTGAGTTTGTTGTAATTTCCTGTGGGCAGTCTCTCCTTTCTTAAATATATCATTACCAAATCACCAATTTGGAAAAGCTTTTTTCTCCTTTTCTTATCTGCCTTTTGCTTGTATCTTGTATAACTAGCAGTGAGATTTTTCTGAACATTTTCCTGAATTGCTTTGATGTGATCTGCCATTTTATTTGCTGCAATACTGGTTCCATGCTTGAGAGGTAATTGTGCCAAATCTTGTGGGATTTTAGGTGGGAAACAGTACACAATAGAAAATGGAAAATAATGTGTAGATCGATTCACCATAGAATTATATGCAAATTCTGCTTGGGCTATAGCAAGGTCCCATTGTTTGGGTCGTTCTCCAGAGATACACCTCATTAAATTACCCAATGTCCGGTTGACCACTTCTGTTTGACCATCGGTTTGAGGGTGACTGGTGGTACTGAAATTAAGACATGAGTCAAATATCTTCCAGAGAGTACGTCAGAAATGAGACAAATTTTGAATCTCTGTCTGATGTAATAGATTGTGGGACTTCATGTAGGCGGACAATCTCTTTAAAGAAAAGATTAGTAGTCTGAACAGCATCATTACTTTTCTTACATGCAATAAAGTGTGTCATCTTCGAAAATCTATCTACCACCACAAGGACAGAATTATTACCTCTTTGAGTGCGAGGTAAACCTAATATAAAGTCCATAGAGATGTCAGTCAATGCCTTCTCTGAAATTGGCAGTGGCACATACAAACCAGTATTCTGACATTGTCCTTTATTAATTTGACAAGTTTGACACCTTCGAACAAAGCTCTGTTTTGTCACATCCTAAATGTCCCCCAAGTCCTCCAGCATGTAATTCTTGAATCAATTTCTCTCGCAAAGATGTTCGAGGAATGCATAATTGAGTCCCTCGAAATAAAAAATCTTCTTGAATATGAAATCCCTTTAGTGATTTTCCTTCTTTACAAGTCTTTCAAATTTCTGCAAAGTCTTCATCTTGAGCATACAACTCAGTCAAGTACTCAAAACCAGTAATTTCAGCATGCATAGTAACGAGTAGTGCTGACTTTCTACTTAATACATCAGCGACTCTATTTAACTTTCCAGGCTTGTGTTTAATCATGAAAGTAAACCTTTGAATAAATGATATCCATCTTGCATGCATTCTATTGATATTAGTCTGAGTATTCACAGATTTTAAAGTTTGATGATTAGTGAATTAATATTATTCTCGTTGAATTAAATAATGCTCCCATGTATGCAGTGCTCTCACTACAACATAAAATTCCAATTCATAAGTAGTCCATTTTCTTCTAGCTTCAGTTAGCTTTTCACTGTAAAAAGCAACTGGTCTCCCTTCCTGAGATAACACAGCTCCAATTCTAAGAATTGATGCATCACATTCTACTTCGAATAATTTATCAAAATTTGGTAAGGCCAATACAGGGGCAGTGCATAATTTTTCTTTGATCAAAGAAAAATTTACCTCCACAGCTTCTGTCCACTGAAAATTTCCTTTCTTCATACATTCTGTAATAGCAGCCATAATAGAACTAAAATTTCGAATAAATCTTCTGTAAAATGATGCTAATCCATGAAAGTTACGAACATCATATATGTTTCTTGGAATAGGCCAATCCTTAATAGCTTTAATTTTCTCATCATCTACTTTGATACCTTCTGCACTGATAATATACCCCAGGAAAATAACACTGGTAGTCCAAAATTTACACTTCTTCAAATTGACAAATAATTCATTCTATTGCAACACTCTCAGCACAGATCTCAAATGACTAATATGCTCCTCTTCAGTTTTACTATATATCAGAATGTCATCAAAATAGACAATAACAAATTTTCCAATAGAGGGCTTTAGTACCTGATTCATCATTCTCATGAATGTACTTGGAGTATTTGACAATCCGAAAGTCATCACTAACTATTAATATAACCTTGCTTTTGTTTTAAAAGTAGTCTTCCATTCATCTCCTAGACAAATCTGGATTTGATGATAATCACTTTTAAGATTAATCTTTGAAAATAATTTAGAACCACATAACATATCAAGCATGTCATCTAATCTGGGAATAAGAAACCGATACTTTACTGTAATTTTGTTGATAACTCTACTGTCGACACACATATGCCAGGTTCCATCTTTTTTTGGAATCAAGAGAGTTGGAACAGAGCAAGGACTCATACTCTCACGAATTAGTCTTTTTTGTAACAGTTCTTCAACTTGTTCCTGTAAAATTTGATTTTCATCTGGACTAATCCTGTAATGAGGTAAATTAGGTAAACTTGCTCCTGGAATAAGATCGATATGATGTTGTATATCTCTGAGTGGAGGAAGACGATTTGATGTTTCTTCTATAACAGAAAATTCCTCTAAAATATTTTGGGCTACTTCTAAAATAGAATCAGTAGAAAGTAATGACAGATTATCTTTTTGGACCAGCATAAAAATCTCAGTATCTCCATTGAGGTTAGTAAGAAACTCACTTCTATCAATCATCATAATCTATTTTTTCTGTTTTTTAATAGAGAAATCCATGTCCTGAATTGGGCGTAAAAAACAGTGATTGTCTCTTCCCAAATGAGTTGCATCTACGTCATATTGCCATGGTCGACCCAAAATCATGTGACATGCATCCATATCAACAACATCGCACTGGATTTCATCAAAATATCTATTTCTCATTGAAAACTTAATCAAACAAGTTTTTGTCACCTTTGTTTCTGCATCTCTCTTGATCCACCCAATTTTGTAAGGGTGTGGGTGTCGCTAAGTCTTGAGTCCCAGCTTCTGCACCATGGTGGAGGAAACAATATTTTCACTACTTCCAGAATCAATGATAACGTCACATACCTTCCCATTAACAGTGCATCTTGTTCTGAAGATATTGTGACGTTGTGCTGGTTCCTCCTTTTTTGGTGAATACATTATTCTACGCACAACAAGAGAATGACCAAAATCTTCTTCTTCTTCACCCTCAATGATATTTTTTTCAATTGCTTCCGTGTGATCTTCATTTATGGCCCATGCAAAATTCACAGCTCCTCGTTTTGGACAGGCATTAGACTTATGACCTTCTTTATTGCACCTGTAACATTTTGGAACAGAATTAGAACATATGAATTTCTTTGGACATTATTTCGACTATTAGGTGCCAATCCATTTGATTTTTGTACAGCTGAGTTTGCTACTCTTCCATTAGAAGTGGAAGAAGAAATTGGTGCTTGTCTTGATCGATCTGGCTGAAAATTGTTGCACTATTAAAAGTGTGATTTCTGGTCTTTCCTTTCTCTAACAAAGCTTCTGCACGTTCTGAGGCCATAACAATATCAGTCAATTTAAAAAATGATTGTAATGCAACCTTTTCTTCAATATCCCACCGAAGGCAACTTTTAAATTTAGAGATCATGTATGATTCAGATTCAGTCAAATCAACTCTAGAAGATAATCAATAAAATTCTTCTGTATATTCAGTTACAGATCAATTCCCTTGTCGACAGTTTTGATATGATTGATACAAGACCTGCTCATAATCTGGAAGAAGAAATCTTGACTTCATTAATTTCTTCATTTTATCCCAATTTCGCACAACATCCTTACCAGCTCTAGTGCGAGTAATCTGAATCTGTTCCCACCATGCAGAGGCACCTCCTTTCAATTTATATGCAACAAGCTTCACTTGTTTATCATCAGCAATTTTCATATATTCAAAAAATCTTTCAACTTCAGGAAGCCAATCAAGAAATTCTTCAATTTTCAAATGACCATTAAAACTTGGCAAATCAATTTTCATACGAAAATCTCTACCTTCATCACAGTCAGATCTGCTTTTAGAACTACCTGAATCTAAACAATGAAACTTTTGAGAACATGACCATTGTCATTCTGCCTCTGATTATTCTGAACACATGAAATTTTTTTTAAGGAAGACATTCTTGATAATATTTGCTTCAATGTATCACTCATTCTTTCCAACTTTTGATCCATGCGTTCTTGATATTCAAAAAACTTTGTGCGAGAGATAGGGCATACCTCAGATCTTTCATCCTCATTAATTTCGATTCCCTTACCTCAGCACGTCTTCAAATCTCGATTTTGGAGCTCGACTAGGCTCTGATACCACTTGACGCAGTGAAACTGTTGGTGATGACCCTTTGAGTTGAGCAGATGTTGAGATTGGTAGAAGATAGGTTGAAATCACGACTTGAATCCTCAAAAGTCGACATTTCTGGTGAAGCCTCCTTATCTTGAATCCACAAAACGAAGAAGCTATTCCCTTGGTGTTCAAGGGCAGATCCTGAATCCACAGAACCAACGAACTAACTCCCTGAGTCCACAGGGATGATGGAGTCCACCAGCAGAGGGGAAAAACTCTCAAGGAGTAGAAACTCACGAAATTCTATTCATAAAAATAAGTTAAATGCCCTTGGGCTACATGAGGCGTCCTTAAATATGCTAGAGCCTGTGAAAAGGGTGTCAACTTTGAATTTCAAACGAAATTTGAAAATTAAAAAGGAATTATATTTGAGAAAGTTTCTGGAATAGAAATGGGCTTAAAATAGAACGAAATAGGCTTTTCTAGAAGGTAGTGTAAAGGCAGGTGACAGTTATGGAAGGAAAATGAATAGAGAAAAGAAGAGAAATAGAAAGAGGCTTTAAATAGGCTAAAATAGGAAGGGCTCAATAAAAAATGGGATTTTTGGTGGTAGCAATAGGATGAGATCTAAAATAGAAGGTAGATGAGCTAGTGCAAAGGGTTCTAAAAATAGAAGAGTCTAAAAATAGAAAGTTGTAAAACTAGAAGGTTCTAAAAATAGAAGGGTCTAAAGAGTTCTAAAAATATAAGGTTCTAGAAATTTCTCAAAATAGAAAGTTGATCTTCAGGTCTTAAAGTCTTCTCCGCCAGTAGATGATGTAGCCAAGTGCTCAGAATGATAATGGGGAAAGTCAGGCAAGTGGCCCAACTACGAATTTGGGCCATAAAGTGGTACTAATACAAGGCTCATATAGTCATAATTGATATTGACATTTGAGAAGGCTACTTTATGTCACATTCCTTGTGGAATGTGCTGTAGGCGTCAGCAGTAAATATTGTCAGTCTGTCCCAGGTCGTTTCAGGACAGACAGTGCCTGCTCCTTACTTTATGTCACTTCTTTCTCTCTAAAAAGTACTTTATGTCTCTATCCTTCTAGAATGTTCTTTAGGGAACAACTTTCAATGTTAGCAGAGTCTGCTTTTTGTCATGTCAGACATTAATGGTCTCTGTCCTAGGATTTTTAGAGGATTCTGCTTTTGGGAGCGCCCCAGCTTCTTTTTAGCCTATATAAAGGCCCCCCCCTTTAACCTGAGAAGGACATCTTTTTGAAGTATTATCTATTCTCCTCTGTGAGAGTTCTCCTTTTTTGCTTGTGGATTCAGGCGACCCCTTGTGGACTCAAGGGCTGAAGATTCCGAATCTGTGGATTCAGAAGTTGGTTTCTTCTCCAAGTTTGAGTTTTGTGGATTCAAGGCCCAAACCTGTTATCTTATGTGTTACTGCTGCGTCAGTTGGTATCAGAGCAAGTCAACATTCCTAGTCAACAGTAAAGCATGTCTCGAGGTAAATTTGCTCATATCAATGATGATGATTTACCAGAGGTATGCCCATTCTCGAAATCTGATTTTATGGAGTTTGGAAATAGAATTGGTTGAAAATTTGAAAATATCAGTGATATGTTGCAACAAATTTTGACAAGAGTGAGTACAATAGAATGTAATGTACACCTACCTGAAAATCAAGATATATGGCGTCCTCAAAAAGTGTCACATGTTGTTATTTCACCAGATAGCCGCTGAGTTCAACAAGTTCTAAATCTAGACTTGAAGATGATTTTTCTCGAGATTTTCGTATGAAGATTGATTTACCATGTTTCAATGGACATTTGAAGATTGAAGAGTTTGTAGATTGATTGTCTGAAGTAGAACGATTTTTCGAATATATGAAAATTTGTGAAGAGTAACAAGTGAAATTATTAGCTAATAAATTGAAAGGTGGAGCTTCTGCTTGGTGCGATCAGTTACAAACCACATGCACCAGGTCAGGAAAAGAACCTGTGCGATGTTATGAGAAAATGAAAAAACTACTGAAATCTCATTTTCTTCCCCTAGATTATGAGCAGATTCTATATCAGCAATATCAAAATTGTCGTCAAGGACAGATCTGTTTCTGATTACGCTGAAGAGTTTTATCATTTATCTTCTCAAATTGACTTGACAGAATCAGAGTCATATATGATTTCAAGATTTCAAGATGGTCTAAGATGGGAAATCGAAGACAAGGTAGCTTTACAGTCATTTTTTAAATTAAATGATATTGTAATGGCCACAGAGAGGGCCGAAGTATTATTAGAGAAGGGAAAAAACAGGCTTCGAAATTTTGGGAGTCAAAACTTTAATTTTCAGCTGGATAAAAGCAGATCAACAGGTCCCTCACCAACAATTCAATCAGGACAACCGAATCAAGCATCTGTTGCATCAAGTGGAGGAAATCTCTCCTCTCAGGTGTCATCACAAGAATCCATACACGCCTAATGTTATTCCAAAATGTTATAGGTGTGGGCAAAATGGACACAAATCAAATGTTTGTCCAAAGCGTGGACTATCAATTTGACAGATGCAATAGAAGAGTGTTCTGAACATGAAGAACCTGAAATTGAAGAAAATTTTATTGAATTTGATGCTGGTGAAGCTTTATCACATTTGCTCGTAGTAAGGCGACTGATGTAGACAGCAAGATATGTGACATTATTATTGACAGTGGGAGTAGTGAAAATATTGTTTCATTTTTAATGGTGCAGAATGTTAGGCCTGAAAACCAGCCAACACCCTCATCTATATCGAATCGGTTGGATTAGAAAAGATACAGAAACGAAAGTTTCAGAAACATGTTTAGTAAAATTTTCAATTGGAAAAACATATTCCGATGAAGTACAGTGCGATGTTGTGGAGATGGATGCTTGCCATATGATTTTAGGTTGTCCTTGGCAATTTGATGTTGATGCCACACATCGTGGCAAGGAAAATATTTATGTCTTCTATAAGAATGGAAAAAAGTTTATCTTAGCTCCAATGCAAGATAATGATTTCAAAAAGGGAGAAAGAGAAAAAAGAAAAGTAATGTTGATCAACCATAATGAGTTCTTCACTGACTTTGATAAAAATCCTCAGTTATTTATGGTGATTCAAAAGCCCAATTCTACATCTGCAGCATCTGTAATACCAAAGAGTGTTGAGAATTTATTATCTGATTTTTCTGTTGTCCAAGATATGTCTACTCATCTTCCACCCATGTGAGACATACAACATCAAATTGATTTTATTCCTAGAGCTAGCTTGCCTAACTTACCACACTACAGGATGAGACCAGAAGAAAATCATATTCTTCAGGAACAAGTCGAAGAATTATTGAGCAATGGACTGATAAGAGAAAGTATGAGCCCATGCTCAGTACCTGCTCTACTTGTACCAAAGAAAGATGAAAGTTGGCGAATGTGCGTCGACAGTAGAGCAATCAATAAAATAACGGTTAAGTACAGATTTCCAATCCCACGACTTGATGATATGTTGGACATACTCTGTGGATCTAAAATCTTCTCAAATGTGGATTTAAAAAGTGGATACCATCAGATTCGAATTCAACCAGGAGATGAGTGGAAGATTGCATTTAAAACAAAAGGATTATGAATAGTTAGTTATGCCTTTTGGCTTATCTAATGCCCCAAGTACTTTTATAAGGATTATGAATCTAGTTTTGAAGCCTTTCATTGGGAAATTTGTTGTGATATATTTTGATGAAATTCTGATTTACAGTACCACTGAGGATGAACATTTAACCATCTCAGGTCTGTGTTCAAAGTGTTAAAAGAAAAGAAATTATATATCAACTTGAAGAAATGTGATTTCATTACTACTAGCTTATTATTCTTGGGATATGTTGTTAGTGCAAATGGAATTAGTGTGGATGAAGAAAAAGTCAGAGCTATTAAAGATTGGCCAACCCCGACCAGCATCCATCAGGTTCGAAGTTTTCATGGGTTAACATCATTTTACAGAAAATTCATCAGAAATTTTAGTTCAATAATGTCACCTGTTACTGAATGTATGAAGAAGGGTCAATTCCTTTGGACTGAGGAAGCCAATAAGAATTTTGACTTAATCAAAGATAAACTATGTACTGCTCCTGTATTAGCCTTACCAAATTTTGACAAATTATTTGAAGTGGAATGTGACGCAGCAGTGACGCGGAAGATAAACAAGATTTGGGCTTGAATCCACAAAGCTCTAATCTTGGAGAAGAAACCAACCTCGGAATCCACAGATTCGGAGTCTCCAACCCTTGAGTCCACAAGGGGGTGCCTGAATCCACAAGCAAAGGAAAGGTTCTCACAGGAGAGAAAACTGATTCAACTCAAAAAGGTAACTCCCTCAGGTTACAATGGGGGCCTTTATATAGGCCTAGAAAGGGGGTGGAGGCACTAATAAAACGAGGATCCTGAAAGATCTTGAGGACAGACTCTGACTAACACTGAAATGACTTAAAGTAGACTATGATAGATTGAGATCTTGAACAAATCCTTTGAAAATACTCTGAAGTGACATAAAGCAAGCTCTGACAAGTAGATATATTAAGCAGATCTTAGGTACAGACTCTGACAGTCTGATATCCTGAGCATATCTTGGGTACAGACTGAACCCCATTAAAGTCCCTTCTAGAAGGAAGGAGACATAAAGTTCCTTCTAGAAGTGAAAGGACATAAAGTAAAAAGTAAGTATTACTTTTCGGACCTTCAGCCCACTAGTGACATATGTGGGCTCCCTCTTTACTACTTTTCACTTTATGGCCCAAATTTAGGATAATTGGGCCCAACTTCGAAGTTAGGACTTCAACTTGTGTCTTGGGCTACATCAGTCTCTCCTTCTACAAGAAAACTCATCCTCGAGTCTTCATTTGAATATTCATAATATTCGTATATGTCACTGACATTAAATGTGGGTGAAATAGTCATATTTGGTGGGAGCTCAATAAGGTATGCATTATCATTAATCTTCTGTAGAACTTGATACGGTCCATATTTCTTTGGCTTCAACTTGTTGTAGCTACCTGCTGGAAATCGTTCTTTGCGAAGGTATACCATCACTTTGTCGCCAACTTCAAATATCTTCTTTTTTTCTTTTCTTATCTACTGCTATTTTATATTTGTCATAATTTGTTGTGAGATTCTGTATCACATCTTCATGAAGTGTTTTGATATGGTCCACCATATTATTTGCAGCAATACTAGTTCCAACTGATCTTGGTACTTGTAATAGATCTAATGGAATTTTTAGAGGAAAACAGTATACTACTGAAAATGGAGATTTGTTCGTTGAACGATTAATCATCGAATTATAAACAAATTCTGCTTGAGCCAAAGCATAATCCCATTGTTTTGGCTTTTCTCTTGTTATAAAACGAATCAAATTGCCAAGAGTTTTGTTCACAACTTCACTTTGACCATCAGTTTGTGGGTGACTAGTGCTACTAAATTTCAAAAATGTGTCAAACCTTTTCCAAAGAGTTCGCCAGAAGTGAGATACAAACTTAGAATCTCTGTCAGATGTAATTGACTCAGGAATTCCATGTAGATGAATAATTTCTTTGAAAAAGTGATTGGCTACTTGACTTGCATCATTTGTCTTTTTACATGCGATGAAATGTGTCATTTTCGAAAATCGATCAACGACAACGAAAACTGAGTCAGCTCTTCTTTGTGTTCGTGGTAAACCTAATATAAAGTCCATAGAAATATCAGCCCAAGGATGTTGTGGAATTGGCAACGGTGTATATAGTCTAGTATTTTGACTTTGTCCCTTGTAGGTTTGACAAATCTGACATTTACGAACAAAATTTTCTACATCTTTCTTCAGTTTAGGCCAATAATATCATTTTTTAATTGACTGTAATGTCTTATCTCGACCAAGGTGTCCTGCTAAACCTGAAGAGTATAATTTTCATAAAAGTTTCTCTCTTAAAGAGCTACGAGGAATACATAACTGTGTTCCTCGAAATAAGAAACCATCATGTAAATGAAAACCTTTGGTTGATATTCCTGACATACAGATCATATATTGTTGAGAAAAATCATCATCATCTGGGTATAATTCTTTGAGGTAATCAAATCCTGTGATCTCAGCACGCAAGTTCACCAAACATGTTATTTTTCTACTAAGTGCATCTGCAACTCGATTCAATTTCCCTGACTTATGTTTAATAACAAAAGTAAAACGTTGAAGGAAAGAGATCCATCTGGCATGCATTCTATTAATAGAAGTCTGACTATTGACTGATTTAAGAGCCTGATGATCAGTATATAAAATAAATTCTCGCTGAATCAAGTAGTGTTCCCATATTTGTAAAGCACGAACCACGGCATAAAATTCTAATTCATATGTTGTCCATTTCTTTCTTGCCTCAGAAAGTTTTTCACTAAAAAATGCTATTGGCCGACCTTTCTGTGATAATACACCTCCAACACCAACTATAGATGCATCACATTCCACTTCAAACAGTTTATCAAAATTTGGTAGGGCCAAAACAGGAGCAGAACATAATTTTTCTTTTATCATTGAAAAGGCTTTACTTGCTTCATCAGTCTATTTAAAATTACCTTTTTTCATACATTCAGTAACTGGAGACATTATTGAGTTAAAATTTCGTATGAACCTTCTATAAAATGATGACAACCCATGAAAGCTTCGAACCTGATGAATTGTGGTTGGTGTTGACCAATCTTTAATAGCTCTGACCTTTTCTTCATCCACTTTGATTCCATCTGCACTTATAATATATCTCAAGAATAATAAACTAGTAGTCATGGAGTCACATTGTTTCAAGTTAATGTATAATTCATTTTGTTGTAACACTTGAAATACTGATATGAGATGTTTAATGTGTTCTTCTTCTGTAGTACTGTAAATAAGAATATCATCAAAATAAACAATGACAAATTTACCAATAAAAGGTTTCAGAACCTGATTCATGACTCTCATAAAGGTACTGGGGGTATTAGATAAATCAAAAGGCATGACCAACCATTCATAAAGACCTGCCTTAGTTTTAAACGCAATCTTCCATTCATCTCCTTGTCGAATTCGGATCTGATGATATCCGTTCTTTAAATCAACTTTTGAAAAATTTTTGAACCACAGAGCATATCCAACGTGTCATCTAGGCATGGAATTGGAAATCTATACTTAACTGTTATCTTGTTAATAGTTATGCTATCAACACACATCCGCCAACTTTCATCTTTCTTTACAACCAGTAAAGCAGGCACAGAGCATGGGCTCATACTTTCTCTTATCAATCCTTTACTCAATAATTCTTCAACTTGTTCTTGAAGAATTTGATTTTCTTCTGGAGTCATCTTGTAATGTGGAAGATTTGGCAAACTTGCTCCTGGAATAAGATCGATATGATGCTGTACATCTCTCAATGGTGGCAGATGAGTTGATAGTTCTTGAATTACAGAAAATTCAGATAACAGATTTTTCAACAGCTTTTGGTATCCTATTTCCGATTATCATGTTCGAATCAGGTTTTTGAACAACAACAAATAATGTAGTATTAATATCAAACTCTTTAAGAAAATCTGTCTGGTTGATGAGCATTACTTTTTTTCTCTCTTCTTTTCCTTTGCTAAAATCACTGTCTTGCATTGGTGCCAAAACAAATTTTTTACCATTTCTATAGAAAATATAAATATTTTCCTTACCACGGTGTGTAGCATCAACATTAAATTGCCATAGTCTGCCTAATATCATGTGACAAGCATCCATTTCAACAACATCACATTGCACTTCATCAAAATATGTTTTCCCAATTGAAAATTTGATCAAACACGTCTCTGAAACTTTAGTTTCAGTTTCCTTCTTGATCCAACCAATTCGGTATGGATGAAGGTGTGGCCTTGTCTGTAAACCTAATTTTTTAACCATGACAGAGGAGACAATGTTTTCACTACTGCCACTATCAATAATTATATCACATACCTTAGAATTCACTGTGCACCTTGTTCTGAAAATGTTATGGCGCTGTGGGTCTTGTTCTCTTTTTGGTGAATACATCAATCTTCTCACCACAAGTGAATGAGACAGTGCATCTCCAGTATCAAATTCAATAAAATTTTCTTCTTGCTCACCCTCAATTTCTGGTTCTTCATATTCTGTTTCCTCTTCAATAGAATCAGCAAAGTTTACTGTGCCATGTTTCAGACAGATATTTGATTTGTGTCCATTTTCTCCACACTTATAACATTTAGGAATGACATTAGGAGTATAAGGATTTTTGTTAGAAGAGACTTGGGCAGTAGGATTTGCTCCACTTGATCTAACAGAACTTTGATTCAGTCGCCCGTTGTGGGGTGTAGAAGAAAAACCAGTAGATCTTCCTCTTTCTGGCTGAGGAGCTGAATTCTGATTTCCAAAATTTCGAATTCTAGTTTTTCCATTCTCTAATAAGGCTTCAGCACGTTCTGCAGCCATTACAATAGCATTGAGCTTGAAAAATGATTGTAAAGCTACTTTGTCTTCAATTTCCCATCTGAGACTACCTTTAAATCTTGAAATCATATATGACTCAGATTCTATCATGTCAATTCGAGAAGATAAACGATAAAATTCTTAAGCATAATCAGAAACTGATCTATTTCCTTGCTTACAAGTTTGATACTGCTGATATAAAATTTGTTCATAATCTGGGGAAAGAAAATGAGATTTCAAAAGTTTCTTCATTTTCTCCCATGATCGTACAGGTTCTTTGCCTGACCTTGTACAGGTGGTCTGTAATTGATCTCACCAGGCAGAGGCTCCACCCTTCAATTTATAAGCCAACAACTTTACTTGTTTTTCATCTGAAATTTTCATATACTCAAAGAATCGTTCTACTTCAACTAACCAGTCTAAGAACTCTTCAATCTTTAAATGACCATTAAAACAAGGTAAATCAATCTTCATATGAAAATCTCGAAAATTATCTTCTTCAAATCTTGATTTAGAACTTGTAGAACTAGATGTATAGTGAGTATCTGATGAAGATTCGACATGAGTGACTTTCTGAGGACGTCTGATTTCATGATCTCTAGGGGGCGTGAATGACCCTCTAATGTACTCAATCTAGTCAAAAGTTGTTTCAAGCTTTCATTAAGATCATCAAATTTCTGATCTATTCGATCTTGAAATAACAAAAAATCTGACTTTAACATAGGAGCAACTTCAGGTGAATCATCATTACCAATATGAACAGATTTACCTCGTGACATCTTTAAACCTGACTGGAACGTTGACTTGCTCTGATACCAACTGACGCAGCAGTGACGCGGAAGATAAACAAGATTTGGGCTTGAATCCACAAAGCTCTAATCTTGGAGAAGAAACCAACCTCTGAATCCACAGATTCGGAGTCTCCAACCCTTGAGTCCACAAGGGGGTGCCTGAATCCACAAGCAAAGGAAAGGTTCTCACAGGAGAGAAAACTGATTCAACTCAAAAAGGTAACTCCCTCAGGTTACAATGGGGGCCTTTATATAGGCCTAGAAAGGGGGTGGAGGCACTAATAAAAGGAGGATCCTGAAAGATCTTGAGGACAGACTCTGACTAACACTGAAATGACTTAAAGCAGACTATGATAGATTGAGATCTTGAACAAATCCTTTGAAAATACTCTGAAGTGACATAAAACAAGCTCTGACAAGTAGATATATTAAGCAGATCTTAGGTACAGACTCTGACAGTCTGATATCCTGAACATATCTTCGGTACAGACTGAACCACATTAAAGTCCCTTCTAGAAGGAAAGAGACATAAAGTGACTTCTAGAAGTGAAAGGACATAAAGTAGAAAGTAAGTATTACTTTTCGGACCTTCAGCCCACTAGTGAAAAGTAGTAAACTATTTTTCACTTCATGGCCCAAATTTAGGGTAATTGGGCCCAACTTTGAAGTTAGGACTTCAACTTGAGTCTTGGGCTACATCACTCTCACAGAAGAGAATACATAATACTTCAAAATATATTCTTCTTATGTTACAATGGTGCCTTTATATAGGCCAAAAAGTACATTATAGAATGATAGAGACATAATGTACTTTCTTGAGAGAAAGAAGTGAGATAAAATAAGGAGCAGGCTATGACTGTCCTGAAATGACTTGAGATAGATTGATAACATTTACTGTTAACGCCTGCAGCACATTTCATAAGGAACATAACATAAAGTAGCCTTCTCATATGTCAATATCAATTGTGACTACATGGGCCTTCTAATAGTATTATTTTATGACCCAAATTCGTAGTTGGGCTACTTGGCTCTTAATCTGACTTTCTCCCTTGTGATTCTAAGCGCTTGGCTACATCAGTGATTGACACAGTGAGAAATTCGACTTGCTGAAGATCTAGAGGATTTGATGCAGCTTGATTTAAGATAAGTAGAAATCTCGTTTTGAATCCACAAAAACGTGATTTCTGTGAAGATCGTTCACCCTGAGTCCACAAAATGAATGAACTCCAACCCTTGAGTTCACAAGGAGTTGATCTTGAATCCACATGATCAGAAGTGGTTTCCTGAATCAACAGGGAGGCTGGAATCCACCAATAGAGAAAACTTTCTGAAAGGAAAGGAACTTTAAATTCTATTCATAAAAATATGGCCTGCCTCTGGGGCTACATGAGAGGCCCTTATATAGGCCAAAAAGATAACTAACATGCATAAAATTCAGATTTCTAGAGATCCTACAAAATAAGAAATCTGTTAAAATAAACTTAGAATTCATGAGGTTCTGTTAAAAACGTCCTTAACTAACTACAATTCTAGAAGAAATTAAAAATAATTCTAAAGTTAAGGAAGTTTGTTACAAACATCCTTAACTATTAAAATTTATTAAAATAAAAAAAACGTGAAATAAAATAATGAATAATAGATTTGAACACATTTAACATGTGTTAAACTATTCTTGGACGAAATGAGTCTTCACGCCTCCTGTTCTTCAAGATCACTTGAATTTGGCTAAAATTGGGCTACATCAGTGATGATGTTTGCAAGTGATGTAAGGCCCACCAGTTCATTAAGTACAGTGAGAAATCCAAGGGAATGCCATATTCTTAGAGAAGTAGGTCTATCTATGCATTTCTATTAGGTCTTTCAAAACTAAGAAAAGTCAGTCCACACATTCCTGAAATGGTTAATGTCTTGAACTATCATGGTGCATAGTCATACTAAGCATGTGATTGATATCTTGAACTCAGTGTAGGATTAACCTGATTATTTTTTTAGTATGCAAGGACACGTGGTGGAGGATTAATGAGGCAATCCAGAGGAGTTACACCTAATAGCAACCATTCACCGGAGTGTACAAGGATGTGAAACCCTAATAAAGGTGGCAGCAGAATGGAGAAAAAGAACAGGAAGGAAAGCAACCACACAGATCATCTCAATGTGAGAGTGTGATGGTGGACGGACCATAAGCACTTAGGGCTAAAAGTTTGGGGTAACGTTGTAAGTTGATGTAGCCAGGTGCTCAGAATGACAATGGGGAAAGTCAGATTAAAGGTCAAGTGACCCAACTACGAATTTGGGCCATAAAGTGACATTATTACAAGGCCCATGTAGTCACAATTGATATTGACATCTGAGAAGGCTACTTTATGTCACATTTTTTGTAGAATGTGCTGCAGGCGTCAGCAGTAAATGTTATCAGTCTGTCCCAAGTCATTTCAGGACAGTTACAGCCTGCTCCTTATTTTATGTCACTATCCTTCTAGAATGTTATTTAGGGAACAACTTTCAATGTTAACAGAGTCTGTTTTTTTATCATGTCAGACATTAATGGTCTCTGTCTTAGGATCTTTAGAGGATTATACATTTGGGAGCGTCCCGGCTTCTTTTGGCCTATATAAAGGCCCCCCCTGTAATCTGAGAAGGATATCTTTTGAAGTATTATCTATTCTCCTCTGTGAGAATTCCCCTCTTTTGCTTGTGGATTCAAGGGCTGAAGATTCTGAATCTATGGATTCAGAAGTTAGTTTCTTCTCTAAGTTTGGAGCTTTGTAGATTCAAGGTCCAAACTTGTTATCTTCTGCATTACTGCTGCATCATGAGTTCTCCCTCTACCTCCACACTGGAGTGTGTTTCGGTGAGAAGGCTGAAACTTTTGGGGATATCTTTGTGTTTCACCCCCAATATTGGTTGGCCAGCTGGAAACGAGCACCAGAGATCATTCTAATGTTCAAGCATCCAATTTGGTGAGTTTCTTCTCCTCTCCTTTCATTCATCTTTCTAGTTGCAAACTGTCTTGACCTAGGCAAAATATATAGGACCTTGATGGAATGTATGTTTGAGGAAGTGTTCATTGATTGGATTCGAGCACGCCTATCGTACAAATAATTCATAAAAGAATTAGCATAGAGTTTTCTTTCTCACACTATTTCGTGATTCAGCTACCCTTATACCCCCTATAGTAGTCTACATCAGCCATTCATATTCTCTCTCACGTCTAAACAAATTTGAGCTTAGATTTTTTCACGATTCCTCACTGTGGTTCGACACCTGTACTCACATTATATAAAGTATTGAGTAATTGAAAGGAATTATAGTATTACTGAATAAGTCAGAAAGAGACTACAATGACATAATTCAATACTATATTTTGACTTATCACTCCCAAGGTTATATGGCTTCAATCCTTTGATTTTCACGTCTCCTACCCATTTCACTAGATATCTGGTCATTTGGTAACAAGCCACACATTACCTAAGAATCATGGCTTGTAGCATCTCGAACATGTTTTTGGTCATCTCTCAGAACCTAACTTCACAACACATGCTTCTAGGATTACGGATGCATCGGGACCTTAAAGCATGGTTGTCATTAATACTTGCATTTATGAAACATGTTTCCCCCTCACTTAGGTTAATACGTGAATATTTAGGAAGAAGAAAATAGCAAATTTTCAGAGGCTCACAGCATCCCCCCTACTGACATATGCAAGGTCCCCAATGCATCGACATGAAAATGAAAGCCTAAAAAGAACTTCATGGGTAAGAATTGCAAACTGAGGGTCAATTTCCTCTGCATGAACTTGGCGTCATTGGGGCTAAGAGGGAGTCTTCAAGCTGAGTGTGGCCATGGTCAGCACCAAGATATCTGTTCCTGTCCATTCAAAGAAAGCAACAGATAACCAGCAGAAAAGAAAACAAAACTGAGGGAACTACAAAAAAGATCCCAACTCCATTAAGGAAGGTGACAAAAGTGAAAAAGAAATAGCATGAAAATTAGGAAGGAGGAAATACATTAGGTCCTTCCGAAACAAGAGAGTGAATAGGTGTTTGAGGTGGTGGTTCAGGATTCTCCAAGTGCATGGACGTTGGGAGATAAGGAGCAGCTGTATCCACATAAGCAAGTCGTTGGCCATTCACTTTGAACTTGTTTCCTGTCATTGGATCAAGAATTGAGATTGCACCATTAGCAAAGACATCAATAATAACAAATGATCCATCCCATCTAGATTTCAACTTACCTGAAAAAAGTTAAGTTTAGAATTGTAGAGCAATACCCTTTGATTTCTCTGAAATTTCTCGCGGTTTAAATTCTTATCATGAAAGTGTTTCATCCTGGCTTTATAAAGTCTTATCATAAGCCTGATCCCTTAATTCTTGGAGTTCATGCACCTGCAAGAGGCGATTCTTCCCAGCTACATCTAAAGAAAGGTTAAGCTTCTTAATGGCCCAAAATACTGTGTTCAATTTCCACCCAAAGATGACAGGCCTTACCAAAAACTAGCCTATATGAGAACATCCGTAAGGGTGTTTTATTGCCAGTCTTGTAAGGGAGCATCATAGAGTTAGCTTGACCAATCCTTTCCATCAGGCCTAATAATCTTCTTTATTATTTTCTTAATCTCCCTATTAGCCACCTTTATCTGGCCATTAGCTTGGGGGTGATAGGGAGTAGTGATCCTATACTGTACTCCATTTTTGTTTAACAAGGGCCTAAAATGATAAGTATTAAAATGACTCCCACCGTCACTAATAATGGCTCTTGGGCAACCGAACCTAGAGAAAATATTTTGTTGAATGAATTTCAGTACTACCTTATGATTGTTGGATCTAGTAGGAATCACTTTTTCCCATCTAGACATAATTGATGTAGCCCAAGACACAAGTTGAAGTCTTAACTTCAAAGTTGGGCCCAATTACCTTAAATTTGGGCCATAAAGTGAAAAGTGTTAAAAAAGGAGCCCACATATGCCACTAGTTGGCTGGAGGTCCGAAAAGTAATATTTACTTTCTACTTTATGTCTTTTTACTTTTAGAAGGCACTTTATGTCTCTTTCCTTCTAGAAGGGACTTTAATATGGTTCAGTCTATACCCAAGATATACTTAGGATCTCAGACTGTCAGAGTCTATACCTAAGATCTGTTCAGTATATCTATCTGTCAGAGGCTACTTTAAGTCATGTCAGAGTTAGTCAGAGTATTTCCAAAAGATCTGTCAAAGATCTCAATGTGTCATAGTCTGCTTTAAGTTATTTCAGTGTTAGTCAGACTCTATCCTCAAGATCTGTCAGGATATTCTTTATATGAGTGCCCCACCCCCTTTCTAGGCTTATATAAAGGCCCCCATTGTAACCTGAGGTATTTACTTTTTGAGTGGAATCAGTTTTCTCTCATGTGAGAACCTTTCCCTCTTGTTTGTGGATTCAAGCACCCCCTTATGGATTCAAGGGTTGAAGACTCCAAATCTATGGATTTAGAGGTTGGTTTCTTCTCCAAGATTAGAGCTTTGTGGATTCAAGCCTAGATCTTGTTTATCTTCTACATCATTGCTGCGTCAATAATCCACAACCATAACGATATATTCATATTCATCAGAATTTGGCAAGGGACCCATGAAGTCTATTCCTGAATGATCAAAGATTTTTATCTCAATGATAAGCTGCAGTGGCATGCGGTGTGTTTTCTTCATATTCACTGTAGGTTGACATCTTAAACAAGTAGAACAATACTTAAAAGCAACACGAAATAATTTGGGTGAAAAGAAATCACATTTCAGAACTTTAAAAACAGTAATCTTGGGTGCGTAATGGCCTCCACAGAATGACAAATGGTAGGAGTCCAATTTATCCTATTGTTCAAGGCACTAGGAAAAGGAATAGGTGATCTATCTATAATCCTTAGGGTTCAGGTCTGCTTCTCTTGACTGTCCTTCACTAATTTGGCTGTCCCCTTCTTCCTTACCTTTTTCCACCTCTTCTTCCACACTTTCCTTCATTCTATGCTCATAAGGGTTTGACAAAGTTTCTCCACTTCTAAGTTTAGACATTGCATGCATGCACTCATAATCTTGATCATTATTATTAAAAGGAGAAGTGCTATAAACAGTCTCATTACAATTACTAATAAAAGAGGGGGGTTACCATCTACAAAAGATAAATTCCTATGATTAATAATAGGCTGAGTTGGAAGTTGACCTGAGTAGTGTTATGTGGGAACGTTTCCATCCATTTTGAGACAGCGGAAAATTTGACTTGATGGAGATCTGAAGGATTTGATGTAACTGATTCGAGATAAATAGAAATCTTGTCCTTAAATCCACAAAAACGTGATTTTTGTGAAGATCGTTCACCCTGAATCTACATAATGAATGAACCTCAACCCTTGAGTCCACAAGGGGTTGATTCTGAATCCATAAAATCAGAAGTTGTTCCCTGAACAAATGGATGGAAATGTGGAAGTGACCACAAGGGGCCGCCTTCCTACAAGTACTTGTGCAACCTCAACATACGACCATGGAAGTGACTCGGAGGTGACTAAGAGGGCAAAAGTACAGAAAGAGGAAGATAAACAATCATAAGAAATAAATTGAGAAATGATATGATAGGTGTAGGCACGCGTGCCCTTGCGGAGGGCAATATGGAGATGAAGGTCATCGGGGGAGTTGAGATAGACAATGTGGGTGAAGGAGAAACTATATATGAAGGAAGAGAAGCCTCAGGAGATATGGGCCGAAGAGAGTCGGGGGTGGGGGGGTGACCCATGAGGGATGAGAAGGAGGGGGGGTCCACAAGAACGACCACAAGAGGAAATCATAGTGGTGAAGGTGTAGCAATATGAGTAGGAGGATGAGTCAAAGCTGGGAGAAGAAGGAAGACTCCTCAAGAAAAGTAACATCGGCCAATGTCACATAACGATGAGTATCCAGGAAATAGACCCAATAACCCTTATGTGTGCAGAAATGACTGACAAAGATCCCTTTGAGAGCACGACAGACGAGTTTACAGAGAGGGGGTGGTGTCATTGATGTAGCTAAGTGCTCAGAATGGCAATAGAGAAAGTCAGATTAAGAGTCAAGTGGCCCAACTACGAATTTGGGCCATAAAGTGATATTACTACAAGGTCAATGTAGTCACAATTGATACTGACATCTGAGAAGGCTATTTTATGTTACATTCCTTGTGTAATGTGTTACATGCGTTAGCAATAAATGTTGTCAGTCTGTCCCAGGTCATTTTAGGACAGTCAGAGCCTGCTCCTTACTTTATGTCATTTTTTTCTCTCCAAAAAGTACTTTATGTCTTTATCCTTCTAGAATGTTTTTAGGGAACAATTTTCAATATTAGCAGAGTCTGTTTTTTATTATGTCAGACATTAATAATCTCTGTCCTAAGATCTTTATAGGATTCTACTTTTGAGAGCGCCCCAGTTTCTTTTTGGCCTATATAAAGGCCCCCCCTATAACTTGAGAAGGATATCTTTTGAAATATTATCTATTCTCCTTTGTGAGAGTTTTCCTTCTTTTACTTGTGAATTCAGACGACCCCTTGTGGATTCAAGGGCTGGAGATTCCGAATCTGTGGATTCAGAAGTTGGTTTCTTCTTTAAGTTTTGAGCTTTGTGGATTCAAGATCAAAACTTGTTATCTTCTGCGTTACTGTTACATCAGTCGGGACAAATGTGATACATCTAAAGACACGAGAAAGGATTGAGAAAATGGATGAATCTAAGAGAAGGCGACGAAGAGGGATAGCTCCCCCAAGTGGGGTAGAGGGAAGCCGATTCGAAAAATAAGTTGCGGTCATTAGGGCATTAGGCCAAAGGTAGTGAGGAACATGCATCTTTATAAGTAGTGTGCGAGTGATGTCTAGGAGCTGATGATGTTTATATTCGACAACACCATTTTATGACAAAGTGTGTAGGCAAGTAGTCTAGTGAATGATGCCACGATCAGCACAGAAGGTGTGGAGAGAGGTCTGAATGAACTCGAGAGCATTGTCAGTATAAAAAGTTTTGGACATAGTAGTGTATTAGGTAATGACTTCGGTGATCAAGTGGGTAACCACAGAAATAACTTTAGATTAATCTTGAAGTAAGTAGACCCAACTCATACTAGTGTAATCATCAATAAACATGATATAATAATGATGACCTAAAATAGAGGTAGTCTGTGAAAGACCCTAAACTTCGTAATAGAGAAGATCAAAAAGAGCGGAAGACGGAATGTCATCATGACTAGGGTAAGAGGCATGGTGATGTTTGCTCAATTGACATGACACACACAAACTTGGAAAGAGAGCCATGATAATGTTTTTTATAGTTTTGAAAAATAAGGGTGGCCTAAATGGCGATGTCACAAAATTAAAGAAGTAGTTGTAGAGGCAACAAAGAGAGCCCGGAGGCCAGAAGACGGACCATTAGAAACGTGTTCGTAGACACCCGGCTATTCTCATGGCCCAAACCAATCCTCTGTCTGGTATGTAAATCCTGAAAGATGTAGTGAAAAGGAAAAAATGTAATGGTGTAGAGGAAGACAGGAGTAATAACACTGATAGACAATAGGTTGACAGGAAAACTAGGAACGTATATAACTTGGGTGAGGGTAAGGGAAGATGATGGAGCCAAGTGCTCAGAATGATAATGGGGAAAGTCAGATTAAAAGTCAAGTGGCCCAACTATGAATTTGGGCCATAAAGTGATACTACTACAAGGCCCATATAGTCACAATTGATATTGACATCTGAGAAGGCTACTTTATGTCACATTCCTTGTGAAATGTGCTGCAGGCATCAACAGTAAATGTTGTCAGTCTGTCCCAGGTGATTTCAGGACAGTCAGAGCCTGCTCCTTACTTTATGTCACTTCTTTCTCTCTAGAAAGTACTTTATGTTTTTATCCTTCTAGAATGTTCTTTAAGGAACAACTTTCAATGTTAGCAGAGTTTGCTTTTTGTCATGTCAGACATTAATGGTCTCTATCCTAAGATCTTTAGAGGATTCTACTTTTGGGAGCGCCCCAACTTCTTTTTGGCCTATATAAAGGCCCCCCCTGTAACCTGAGAAGGATATCTTTTGAAGTATTATCTATTCTCCTCTGTGAGAGTTCTATTTTTTTGCTTATGGATTCAGGCGACCCCCTTGTGGATTGAAGGGCTGAAGATTCTGAATCTGTGGATTCAGAAGTTGGTTTCTTTTCTAAGTTTTGAGCTTTGTGGATTCAAGGTCCAAACTTGTTATCTTCCATGTTATTGCTGCATCAGAAGATGAGGCGGAGGTGATACCATGACCTTTGACTATACAAGTTTGACCATCAGCAATGGTAATAGAAAGATGAGTTAGGGTAGACTAATATGAGGAGAGGATAGTGGGGTCCCAGTTATATGAGTGGAAGCTCATGAATTGATAATCCACAGAGTAGAAGAGGAGGCAAGGAGAGCATATATACTTGATGTAAAGGAGGCCGGAAGTGAAACAAAACTGGCAGAGGTGGAGACACTAGTACTGATGTAGCCCAGTTTCAACCAAATTTGAGTGATCTTGAAGAACAAGAGATGTAAAAACTTATTCTGATGATTAATAGATTTAGCACATTTTAAATGTGTTCAAATCTATTATTCATTATTTTCTTTCACGTTTTTGTTATTTAAGTAAATTTTAATAGTTAAAGACATTTGTAACAAACTTCCTTAACTTTAGGGCTGTTTTTAACTTCTTCTAATATTATAGTTAGTTAAAGACATTCTTAACAGAACCTCCTAAATTTTAGGTTTGTTTTAACAGTTTCCTATTTTGTAGGATCTCTAGAGATCCGAATTTCTTATAAGTTAGTTATCTTTTAGGCCTATATAAAGGCCTCTCATGTAGCCCTAGAGGCAAGCCATATTTTTATCAATAGAATTCGAAGTTCCTTTATTTTCAGAAAGTTATCATCTCTGCTGGTGGATTTCAACCTCCCTGTTGGTTCAGGGAACCACTTCTGATCTTGTGGATTCAAGATCAACCCCTTGTAGACTCAAGGGTCAAAGTTCATTCATTTTGTGGACTCAGGGTGAAGGATCTTCACGGAAATCACGTTTTTGTGGATTCAAGAATGAGATTTCTATTTATCTCAAATCAAGCTGCATCAAATATTCCAGATCTTCAGGAAGTCAAATTCTCCGCTGCGTCAGGTACCACTAGCACGACGAAGAGCATCATACTCCGTGGATGTCAGGGTGACATCCATGGAGTATGAGAAGGAGCAGGAGATACTGTAGGTGGAGTAGTCATCGCCAGCTGGGCAGAAGTGGGCTTGCCAAATTGCTTCCAACATTTGACAACTAGATGATTTTGCTTGTCGTAGTAGGGGTAAGGTGGAAAGGTGTTGTGCCTACATCCGTGAGGATGACTACCATCAAGATGAGACGATGAAGACACATCTCGACCCGAAGAGCAGCCACTACAAGAGCTGAGGGTATTGTAGAGGAGCTGTGGAGAGGTGTATTAGTAGTCACTCAGAGAGCAGTTGAGAAGATGGAAGCAAGATCCAGTACACGATCCCCAGAAAGAATAGTCCCCCGTATTTGGGAAATAATGGATGGATGAAGGTTACTCAAGTAGATCCCGGCATAGAGCTCCTTGAGATAGCATTGAAGAGTCAGGAGATCAGTGGTAGATGGCTGATAGATATTGACCTCCTAAATAAGGGCCTGAAGATGATAGTAATGAGCTTGAAGGGAGAGATCGCCTTACTTGCAGGAGAGAATAGCTTCGAAGAGCTCTACCACTTGACTGATATTCGTTCGATTGATGTAGTCTCATAGCCACAGGGGACGAGCATGAGTGACGTGAGCCAAGGGCTCGACAATAGTCAGCTCGATACTCTGAAGTATCTAGGTGATGACAGCCGAGTCAAGTTACAACCAAGTCGTATAAGAAAGATCCTGTAGGCCAAGGGGATCTATCGAGAGGTGATGGGAAAGACTATGAGAGTGCAAGAAAAGCTCAAAGCCATATGCCCACAATACATAATTTTGGTCGATGAAGATATATGTCGGAGGCCCAGATGACTCGAGAGTAGCCTCAAAAGAAGACTTAATTTGAGAAAAGTTGCAAGAGGAAGAAGCCGAAGAGGACACAGAGATGACAACTAGGCCCAATAAGATGGTCTGGAGTTGCAGGTGAACCCACCAAAATCAATTGGGCCGCTGTGGTAGCCCACTGGAGCGAGATGGGCCGCTGGGCATTCCACCTATGTGGTTGGGCCGGCTGAGCTGCTGCGCTGTCTGGGCTGCTGGGATGGCTGGGCCACTGGGCTGGCTAAGCCGCTGGGTCGGCTGAGCCACTGGGCCGCTGGACTGGCTGGGCTGATGTGCGGCTGGGCCAGCTGTTGCTGAACCGGCTGGTTCAGCCAGACAGGGTGTCGAGCGGCTGGGAGAAAGGAAAATAAAAACCTAGCCACTGCACTGGGGGGGGGGGGGGCATCATGAGCTAGGTCGCTGTAGGAGGAAGGTTTGGCTGTGGCGGCATAAACCTTGAAGGTGATGTCAATGGTGATGGCGACAGCGGAATGATGTAGCCCAATTTCAACTAAATTTGAGTGATCTTGAAGAACAAGAGGCGTAAAGACTTATTTCGCTGATTAATAGATTTAGCACATATTAAATGTAATCAAATCTATTATTCATTATTTTCTTTCACGTTTTTGTTATTTAAGTAAATTTTAATAGTTAAAGACGTTTGTAACAAACTTCCTTAACTTTAGGGCTGTTTTTAACTTCGTCTAGTATTATAGTTAGTTAAAGACATTCTTAACAGAACCTCCTGAATTTTAGGTTTGTTTTAACAGTTTCCTATTTTGTAGGATCTCTAGAGATCCGAATTTCTTGTAAGTTAGTTATCTTTTAGGCCTATATAAAGGCTTCTCATGTAGCCCCAGAGGCAGACCATATTTTTATCAATAGAATTCGAAGTTCCTTTCTTTTCAGAAAGTTATCTTCTCTGCTGGTGGATTCCAGCCTCCTTGTTGGTTCAGGGAACCACTTCTGATCTTGTGGATTCAAGATCAACCCCTTGTGGACTCAAGGGTCGAAGTTCATTCATTCTGTGGACTCAGGGTGAAGGATCTTCATGAAAATCATGTTTTTGTGGATTTAAGAACGAGATTTCTATTTATCTCAAATCAAGTTGCATCAAATATTCAAGATCTTCAGCAAGACAAATTCTCTGCTGTGTCAATTGGTATTAGAGCAATGACAACGTTAGAGAAGAATAGCTTGCTCTGATACCATGTTGACAGAGGAGAGAGAACTTAAAAAAAGTAGATTAATCAAGGAGAGAGAGCATACACAATGTTTATATAAAGAGAGAGGAGAGAGAATGGATAATGGGCCCTTAATGTGCCAAGTAAGTTATCTAACAAGGCACATCTGAGTTCTTGTAGTTTATCTCAATGATTCGTATTTGTTCTAATAAAAAAAAACATAGTGATGCTGCCAGCCAATATAACATCTATTGGAGTAGAAGACACGAAAACCTAAAGATCAACTTTCCATTTTTAAAACCTTTTATTTTTAGAACTTTCTATTTTTAGACCCTTCCAACATTTCGTTCACTCTCTATTTTTAGACTCTTCTATTTTTAGATCCTTCAAACATTTCATTCACTTTCCATCTTTAGACCTTTCATATTTAGTTCACTTTCTATATTTGACACTTTCTATATTTAGGTCTTATCCTTTCTTTATTCCCTTTCTATTTTGGACACCACCTTATATGTTTATCACCTTTTAAAATCCTATTTCGTCTTATTTTAAGCCTATTCCTATTTGTGACACTTTCTTATATTTAATTCCTTCATAATTTTTAAATTTCGTTTGAAATTCAAAGTTGGCACCCTTTTCATAGGCTCTGGCCTATTTAAGGACGCCCCATGTAGCCTAAGGGAATTCAATTTTTTTTATGAATAAAATTTCATGAGTTTCTTCTTCTTGAGAGATTCTCCCCTCTATTGGTGGACTCTAATATCCCTGTGGACTCAGGGATCCGGTTTCTTGATTCTGTGGATTCAAGATCAACCCTTGTGGACTCAAGGGACCTATCTTCTTCGTTTGATGGTTTCAAGATGAGGAGGCTCCACCAGATATCACAATTTTTAAGGATTCAAGTCGTGATTTCAACCTCTCCTCTGACAACTTCATCATCATCTCTTCCAAAGAGCTGAATGCTACAGTTCATGCATCACATAATAATCATAATATCGAACTATTCGGAATACTGTATTTCACTTTGATTTCAGTAGATGCAATTCTGCTGGTTTTTGTTTGCACCATTTTTTTTTAAATTTTAAAAAAATCAATATGTACTTTCTTTACTTCCTACTGAATTTTATTTCATGCCAATTATTTCCAGCCCATTTAGATCTCTTGTTTTATATTATTTCAGTTTATTTAAGCAATACATTGAATTATTAGTTTCACTTGCATTTTTACGCCTTTTTGATTTATGAGCACTGTCTTTTACTGAATTAAAATAGCATACAAACACTTCATTTTTACTCAAATTTTTGTTGAACGTGTTGTCCTTCTCTAGTACTTTTATCTACATTTTATGCCATACTGATTATCCAACAACTTGGATGGGAGAAGAAGCCTTAAACAGGCTGCTATGGCAGCTGTAGTAGAGAGAGGACAGAGCTCTAGGGGGGAAACGAACATGAATCTCAGCCAACCAACTTAGGGAACCAGGAGATGCCACAAAAAGAAAATCCTCACCCCTATAGACTTATGCGTGACCACTATCCCCAAATTTTTATAGGCCAACATCCTCACCCCTCTAGCTCATAATGCTCACTTTGATATAAAACATGAGATGATATAAAACATTCTATGGACTACCCAATGAAGAACCTCATCAACATATAGAAAATTTCTTATTTGCATGTGAGTTGGTCCAGTTTCCTAATGTCCCTCAAGAAGTATTGAAAATGAAATTACCTCAAGAAGTATTGAAAATGAAATTATTCTCATTTTCACTGCATGATAAAGCTAGAGATTGGTTAATTTCATTAAACCAAGAGTTGACCTCTTGGCAAGAAATCGAACAAGTTTTCCTAAAAAAATTTTACCCTGTCGGAAAAACAAATGCCATCCGAAAATTAATCTTAAACTTCTCACAAAAATCAGGGGAGACCTTTCATGAAGCATGGGAGAGATTTAAACATCTATTAAAAAAATGCCCACATGAGGCAAATTAATATAGTCTCTATAACGGTATATTAGAACAAAATAAAAATTTAGCAGATGCAACATGTGGAGGAGCATTTATGAGCAATGATGAGGATCAAATGTATCAATTATATGAAACTCTAAGTGAAAACTCAGCTGATAGAGAGACCTTTACTTTGTATGACCGCAGCTTAGGAGAGCAAAGGAGAGGGGGGTGCATGAAGTGCGAAATTTAGAGGAAAAAGAATGGAGAGCTAAGGTGACTAAAGTCCACCAAAAAATTAATAGATTATGCGATCATCTCCTTCTCAATTCTGAGAAAAATAAAATTAAAAACCTTCCCTCTCATACACCATATGCACGATGCATGGTATGTGGATGTAATGACCATTATGACCAGCAATGCGCACAATTTAGTGGATCTAATTTAGGGGCACCTAGACAGATGTATGCTGCTCAGGATTATGGGTGGAGGAGTCACCCAAATTTCTCATGGAAAAATCAAAATAGTTGCCTGAATCCCATACTTCCATCTCAAAATTTTCAAACATCCCAATCCTCAGCCATGAATCTAAATTTTTCTATAGGCCTAAGACAAGTCCAGAACTCACGTCCACCTCAAAACTTTTCAAGACGATTTCAACCTTCATTTCAATCATCTAACCAGTCTCAATTTAGTCAACCTCCTGTAGGTTCAACTCAGACGTTGTAGAAGTCAAATACTAAACCACCATCTGCTGATTCATCTGCTGTGATAATGCAGCAGATGTGAGTCAAATGATGTAGATGATGCATCAACAATTCCAAGAAATGAATACCATAGTCAAGGCAAAATTTGAAGAAAATGCACATAATCTACTCCAGATGCAACAGAAAATAGATCAAATGCAACATCAACACAAAAATTAGAAAAAGAAATAGGTAAATTGGCCAGAGCAAATCATAGGAAGGAGTTGGGACAGCTCCCCAACCAACCTATTGGTAACCCACAAAATTATGGTGTTAATGCTGCAGGGCATCAAGCATCATCATCACAACACACAAATGAACATTCCCAGAATGTGGAAGCCGTGACTATCTTGAGGAATGGAAAAGTCCTCAAACACCCTTATGGTGAAAACATTAACCCCACACCTCTAGTAGAACCAAAGAATGACTGTGATAGTTTATTTTCAGAAGGGGAGGGAGAACTGAAAAATGAAAAATTAGAAGAACTACTGAGAGAAGAAGCATTAGAGGGAAAAGGTTTTAAAGGAAAAAGAAAGGTCATAACCTTTTCTTGAAGCACTCGAGCCAAAAACTAAGGTAAAACCTGAGTTTAATGAGGAGCTGATGAAAAATTTCCAAGAAGTTCAGATCCCAATTCCTTTGGTGGATGCAGTCAAACACATACTGATGTATGCTAAATTTCTAAAAAATTTGTGTACCCCCGATGATGATCACCTAGGAGGACCACACTCTCTTAAGAAGCTAGTGTGGTTATTTCACACCCTTAGAAAATGTAAGGATCCAAGTGCACCATTAATTTCTTGTCAAATAGGTGAAGTAACATTTTTTAATGCATTGTTAGATTTGGATGAAAGTGTTAATCTATTACTTGCTGATGTGTTTCATGAATTTCAGATGAGAGAACTCAAGGATACCCCTATAATCATCTAATTAGCTGACTAGTCAGTCAAGACACCTGAAGGGCTATTGGAGGACGTGATTGTGAAGGTCAAAGGTTGTTATTTTCCTATTGATTTCTTGATTTTAGATGTATTAGTCAGAAGTAATTTATGCTATGCACCAATTATCTTGGGCAGACCATTTCTTGCAACAGCAAAGGCAAACATAGATTGTGAGAATGGTGTTACTAATATAATAAACAAATAGACATGATCTGATGTTATTAATATAATAAACATGATCTGATGATAAAAAAATAGAATTAAATGAATTTAGGAGTAGAAATTATCCTTTGAAGAGGTAGATGAACTTGAGGAAGTTGAGGGTCTAGAAACATGTATAGAAGAGGTCAATTGGGTCCAGCAGGTGACTGATTTTGAGCCAACCTGTGCATATGCAGAACATACTGCTATAGAACCTTTAGAAATTGTAAAGACCCCAATGAAACCTTCACTAGAACAACCTCCTGAATTAAAATTAAAACTTCTCCCTAATTCTATGAAGTATGTTTATCTTGGAACTAACTAGACTTTACTTGTGATCATTCAACCTTGACTAAAGATCCAGAGAGAAGAACCATAGAGGCATTGACCAAACATTGAGGTGCAATTGGCTGGACTGTAGCTGATCTTAGATGTATAATTTCAGATATATGCATGCATAAAATCTATCTTGAAGATAATGCAAAACTAGGTAGACAGATACAAAGAAGATTAAAACTCAAATATGAGAGTAGTTAGTAGTGAGATCATTAAATGGATTGACACTGATATTATTTACCCCATTTCAAATAACCCTTGGGTCAGTCCTACACAAGTAGTCCCTAAAAAGTCAGGATGGACAGTAACCAAGACCGAAAAGTGGAAGAAGTACCTACTAGGTTGACCATTGGGTGGAAGGTGTGCATTGATTATAGAAACTTAATTCTATGACAAAGAAAGATCATTTTCTCCTCCCATTTTTGGATCAAATTCTAGAAACATTATATGGTTGAAAGTGTTTTTGTTTTTTAGATGAATATTTAGGGTAAATCAAATGGCAATATATCTAGAGGATCAAGAGAAAACAACCTTTACTTGCTCTTTTAAAACTTATGCATTTAAGAGAATGCCCTTTGGCCTATGCAATCCCCTTGCTACATTTCAGTGGTGTATGATGCATATTTTTTCAGAATCATTGGTAACTTCCTTAAAATCTTCATGGATGAGTTTTCAATCTGGGAATTCATTTGAACATTGCTTAAATAATTTGGCTAATGTGCTTCAGTGTGAGGATAATAACTTAGTATTAATTTGGGAGAAAAATCATTTTATGATGAGAGAGGGTATTGTTCTAGGCCAAATTGTGAGTGAAAAAGGGATTGAGGTGGACAAAGCAAAGATTGAGGCTATAGTTAATCTACCTCCACCATAATCAATTAAATAAATTCGTGCATTTCTTGGGCATACTAGTTTTTACTACAGGTTTATAAAAGACTTTTAAAATTTCTAGACCCTTGACGGCATTACTATCAAAAGATATTCCTTTTCATTTTGATAAATTATGTGTAGAATCTTTTATGACCCTTAAAATAGTATTGACAAAAGCACCAATTATTCAAATATCGGACTGGTCTATACCCTTTGAAATAATGTGTGATGCTTCTAATTTTGCAATTGGTACAATCTTAGGGTAAAGGATAATAATAAACATATGATTATTTATTATGCTAGCAAGACTATATTAGAGATGCATAATTAAATTATACTATCACTGAAACGAATTATATGCAATGGTGTTTACATTAGAAAAATTCAGGACATATATTATTGGATCAAAGGTGATTGTATATTTTGACCATGTAGCATTGAAATATTTACTTGTTAAAAAAGAATCAAAACCATGTCTCCTAAGATGAATATTATTATTGCAGGAGTTTGATATCAAAATTCATGATAAGACATGATTTGAAAATGTCATGGCTGATCATTTATCTCGTATTGTACATAATGAACAATCTACTTTACATGATGCTTTTTTAGATGAGCAAATTTTATCAGTCGAAATAAAAAATATGTCATGGTTTGCTGACATTGTCGATTATTTAGCTACACAGAAAATGCCTGCAAGATGGAGAAGAGAGGAATGAGAGAGATTTATCGAAGTGAGAGGAGGCAATTTTCACTTGAAGTAATATTTTATCAAGGTCTGGTTGTCCACATGCAGATGATGGCACACATTTTACAAATGTGCATTTCAAGAACTTGTTGTGCAACATAGAATCACTACACCATGCCATCCAAAATCAAATGGTCAAGCTGAATTAGCTAACTGTGAGATAAAATTGATTTTGCAAAAGGTGGTCTCTTCCAATCGAAAGGATTGGACCTCACATCTTGATGCTGTACTGTGGGCCTACAGAACAACATACAAAACTCTATTAGGAGCTTCACCATTTAGGTTGGTCTATGGCAAGGCATGTCACTTACCCGTGGAGATGGCGCATAGGGCGTATTGGGCCATCAAGCAGATGAACATGGATATGGCAGCAGTAGGGGAGAAATGATTTCTGTATTTGCAAGAATTGGATGAGCTGAGGAATGAATCATATGAAAGCACAAAAAGTTTTAAAGGAAAAACAAAAGAGTTTCATGATAAACACATCTCCAGAAGGCATTTCATAGTGGGACAAAAGTTATGGTTATACAACTCTAAGCTTAAATTGTTTTCAAGAAAATTAAGGACTAGATGGGACGGGCCTTATATTTTAGAAAATTTAAATGAGTATGGGGTTGCAACACTTAGAGATCCTAAATCTGATTATTGTTTCAAAGTGAATGGACATCGAATTAAACTCTACTTCCAGCATGCTGAACATGGAGCAGGAAACAAAATTGATCTCTTTGTCATATCTTGAGTGACGTGTGTCCAGCTAATGACATTAAACTTAATGTTGCTAGGGAGGTAACCCTATTATTTTTGCTCATTACCTTCTGAATTTTACTTTTGTTATCTTTTCATTTAGTAACTAATTTTGACAATTAAAACTACATTTCCATTTGAATAAACTGTGGAGGAATGCTGGCTGTGCAGAAAGGAAAAAACAGGTGATTGCACTCCCAACCCAATTGAATTTGTTACTTTTCATACCTTCATACATCAATCATGATTGTGTTCTTCTAGTTTGCATCCCTTTGAATTTTTATCTGCATTTATTTTTACTCATTGAGGACAATGGTAATGTTTTCATGGGGGGATGAGTGAGCTAAGTGAAATAGAAAATATACTATTTTGATGAAATCAACTTAAGTATTTGATTAAGGATGCATAATGGATAGTCCAAAGGTCAAGAGGAAGAAGAGTTCTTGATGAGAAGTAGAAGAAAACCTTTTGAGGACACAGAAAAAATCATTGACTAGATATTACAAATATGGAATCTTGAAGTTAGAATCTTGGATGCTTAATGTGAAAGAAAAGGTGGAAATGTTCCCTTCTTAATTTTCTGAACATGATGCAAGTCAATTAAAGGAAAAATGAGAAATAATGATCCTTGCAAGTTGATTGAACCTGAAAAAAAAAAGGGTTTAGAGAAGCGGGGTTCCTATTTACTCCGTGGGGCTTTCACATGTGAGACTAGGACAAGGAATTCATATTCATACCTCATATTTTAGGCATTGATGGGAGATCTTAACTTGCAATGGATGCTAAGTCATGCAAATACTAGACCAAGAATTGCTTAGTATCATGTTAGCTGAAGGAGAGCATGAAACTAGATCAAGATCAAAAAGCAAACAAGTTTTATTAATTAAGGGGGAAGGATGAGCAAGAAAAAGGAAGTGACAAGTATGTGCCTAAAAAAAAGATTTGAATATGGATCTAAAAGTTTCTTCGATTCTTTATTATGAGGACTAGATATTTACAAAATTGTCAACACTTACTTAAAGAGATAGTAATCAAAGGAGTTATGTTTTGGAAGATAGTAATTCTTGATATATTGCTAAGAGACTAGAATGTTTCGGTGGGGGATTGTGATAATTCCCTGAATTATCATGTTAAAAGGACAATATGATTAATGATTAAAGCCTAAAGAATATAGGAATTTGATAATTATATATTAAATACTTACATATTTTCACACTTTAGTTTATGAATTATGTCATTTACTTATTTTCTATAGGAATGTGAGTGACAAAGCGAATGACAAAGGGGGAAAATTAATTTACAACTATAATACATGGCACATAATGTGATCAAGGGCATTTATGCAATATGTGAAATAAAAAGGTAAATTGCAAAGAAGACTTGTAAATGTTGCAGGACGCAAGAGCAAAATTGGAAGGTCTAAGGTAGGGCATACAAGCCCAAAAGAGGGGAGCCGCCACTAGCCCTCTCCTCATTCACGATCAGCCCTTCTCTGATGCAGCCAATATGACATCTCTTAGAGCAAAATACTTGAAGACCTGAAGACCAACTTTCTACTTTTAGAACATTCTTTTTTTTTTTAACCTTCTATTTTTAGATCCTTTGAACATTTCATTCACTTTCTATTTTTAGATCCTTTGAACATTTCATTCACTTTCTATTTTTAGACCCTTCTATTTTTAGATCTTTCCAATATTTCATTAACTTTCTATTTTTAGACCTTCCATATTTAAATCACTTTCTATATTTGACACTTTCTATATTTAGGTCTCATCCTTTCTTTATTCCCTTTCTATTTTGGACACCACCTTCTATATTTACCACCTTCTAAAATCGTATTTCGTCTTATTTTAAGCCTCTTCTTATTTGTGACACTTTCTTATATTTATTTCCCTTTTCACAGGCTTTGGCCTATTTAAGGATGCCCCATGTAGCCCAAGGGCATTCAATTTTTTTTATGAATAGAATTTTGTGAGTTTCTTCTTCTTGAGAGATTCTCCCCTCTATTGGTGGACTCCAACATCCTTGTGGACTTAGGGAACCAATTTCTCGATTATGTGGATTCAGGATCAACCCTTGTGGACTCAAGAGACTTATCTTCTTCGTTTGATGGTTTCAAGACGAGGAGGCTCCACCAGATATTATGATTTTCAAGGATTCAAGTCATGATTTCAACCTCCCCTCTGCTAACTTCATCATCAGCTCTTTTAGAGAGCTGAATGCTTCAATTCTGCTGCGTCATTCTCTCTCTCCTTCCTCCCTTGATGCATCCCTCTCCTACCGTGGAGATGGCCTGCTCCTCCTATCTCCCTTGGCACCACCTACAGCGCACCATAGGTGGGCCGCTCACCTCTCTCCCCTCTGTCCAGTTGTGACAGCACTGACAATGATCGTGGGTCTCCTCCCTTGGTGCAACAAGAAGAGGATTAACCAAAGATGCCCATGCGTGAGGCTACCGTTCCCTTCCCACATCCATCAGAACAAGAGGGAGGAAACATTGTCACTTTGTTCCTTTGACTTTTGTGCAATTGAATCTCTTTTTTACCCTTGTGAATTCAATCAAAACCTCATGCAATTGAAAATTCTTGATTGTGGTTGCTGAATTTCAGCGAATATCATCACCAATTAATATACATAACTAATTCAAAATTTTTCTTGAGTTTGACTCTAATCCATTATATATTTAAGATATACATATATTTGGATAAGATTTATAAATATAGAATTTGAGGATTTTAATTACCAACGAATGAAGTCCATCATTAGGTTTTTCCAATAGGTTTTGGCTGAGCCTGTCAATTTGAGTTCTGCAAACCTAATTTTTCTTGCTTCAGACATTTCGTACCATCCAAAGTAACTATCTAAATGGGACTCTCCCAATTGAGATACTCTTTAGAATCTGTTGAACCTTCAAATAATATGACATCAATAGTAATATGATTGTAAGATATTTCACCTTGATTTTGAGTCCTATGGTTAATCAGTCTAGGGTTTGGAGGGGTTAAGATCTTGGGTGGTCCTAAGAGTGGGGAAGATGGGGTTGGGTCAAAGGTTGAGTCTTTTGATGTTTCTAATCGAGTCAATCACTGACTTTGATCTTCATATTTTAGGCTTAGATTTTCTAGCCTATCTATGATTAACTTTGCCCATGCGGGTATAGATTCACTTATATGATCAGTGGTATTTCCCTTGTTAGAGGAATAAGAAGCGCCCGACCTAGTATGCATGGATAAATATGATACTAATAAATCTTAATTAAATTTTTTTTGCATAAGGTAATTAAAATATCTTATGCTCTGATACCAATTGATGCGGGCCAAATGAGACTGTTAAGTATGAATCCTTCAAAAGTAGTGATTGTGCTTGACTTAGAATCAAGTAAGGTTTAATAAACGAGATCCCTTAGTTTGAAAGATGAATCGTCTTAATTACTGTAATAGGGAATTCTACTTCAAAGAGTTAGAAATAATATCATAACTGTGTGTAAGGATCACCAAATCAATGAGAGAAGGCTAATCTATGATCATTCATACTAAGAGCATTTGAATTATTTTATAATTGACCAAATATCATGAAATTTAAGAAGTCAACGTACCTTAATGGAGATCTGTTTCATAAAGAGTTCTTGTGGTTTTTGAAGGTGGCTCTCTTTGATGGAACTCCCACATAGAGGGTGAAAGTCTAGAAATAGAAGAGATATACATAGGGAGATATCAAAGGAAAAGCAAAGTCAACAGAGAGAGTGAAGCTGATGGAGAGAGGGGAGAGAGGAGAGGGAAATAAAGAGAATAAATGGGAAGAATGAAAGGAAAGGATGTGAAGGGAATCATCAAGGAAATAGAGGGTGAGTGGGAGAGTGTGAACAGAAGATAGGGGATGTGAGAGAGAGAAGATGATGAGGGAAAGGAAGAAATAGTGAGGGAAATGACATGTGGAGAAGAGAGAGAAAGAGGAAACCATCTGCATGAGAGAGAGAAAGAGAGGGAGCAATGCGCAAGAGAGAGAGAGAGAGAGAGGGTGATGCACGGAAAAGAGGGAGGATGACGCACGGGAGAGAGAGAGAGAGAAGAAGATGATGTGCGGGAGAGAGAGAGAAAGAGGATAATGCATGGAAGAGAGAGGGCAATGCATGGGAGAGAGAGAAAGAGGATAACACATGGAAGAGAGAGGGTGATGCACGGGAGAGAGAGAGAAGGTGACGCATGGGAGAGAGAGAGGATGATGCACAGGAGAGAGTAATGCAATGAAACTATAGGTGATGACCCTTTGAGTTGAGTGGATGTTGAGGTTGGCAGAAGAAGGTTGAAATCACGACTTGAATCCTCAAAAGTCGAGATTTTTGGTGAAGCCTCCTTGTCTTGAGTCCACAAAATGAAGAAGCTATTCCTTTGGGTGCTCAAGGGCAGATCCTAAATCCACAGAACCAACGGTAAAAAATAATGGTATATTCCTTGGAATTCTATTTTTGCATAAAAAAAAGAACAATATTTTCTCCCAAGAATAATTTAAGAACAACTTGAAAAAAGGATTCCTTTCTCTCTCCTCTTCCTCTTTATTGTCCCATAGATCTACAAATCGAGTTTTCAATTTTAACTTCCTATTTTCTACCATATTTTTTTTGATTTTTCTGACATTTTCCCCTTACGCGACAATAATCGATAATTGATATTTGAAAATATGCCCTTCTACAACATGAGAGAATAATTGATATTGTCTATTTTATTATACGATAATCAATATTTGTAAATATGTCTGCTAACGCGTAGCTTGATGAAGATTGTTAGATCCTCGCATTATTATTTTGCTTTGAAGGGGATGATGTGGCCTCTTAATTGCCATTAGATCTATTTCACCTCTTTCTCCTTTTTCACATGCTTTTTTGGGATTTGCATGGGCACCATACCATGTGGTGGCAGTATAGATTGGCCACTTATTGTGTGTTGGATTTGATAGTGGCTGTCATTAGATCTAGCACTACTTTTTGTGCGATGGTGGGTGGTGACATGGTGCATTCCTGTATGTCAAATAGAATTGTCTCCACTATCGGATCGATGGTTGCTTCTTGTATGATGGTGGGTGATGATGTGGCTACTTCTGGATCATCAAATCTAACCATTGTTGATGCTCTACCATCGAATATGAAAAAAGTAAAGATGCAGTTTAGTCCCATATTCTAATGTTTAGAAAGTTTTAGGAATATATGTTAAGGTCCTCCTCTGTCTCATGAGAGGTACCTCTAAAAGGGATGATCAGACCTGATCATTGGCCCCCAAAGGTGACTAGACCTAACCTCCTAGCTCCTAGTATGCCGGGGAGGTGAGCCTACTGACGTGAATTAATTGTTGTATAATAAATCATGTAAATTTAAAATTTTTATAAAACTAGAAAGGACCAATTCTTGGAATTTTAAATATTTATCAGAGTAAATAAATCAATTATAAATCGATAAAAGATTCCAAAAATAGTGAGAAATTTTCAGGTCGATCATAGGGATGTAATATAATATCGGGTAATATTTCAGAATTTTCTTGAAGGAATATGATTTTTTATGAATTTTTTAACTAAATGATAAATATAATCTATTTAATAAATGTGAAAAGGAAATAAGGCAATGACGTCAGGTGACGTCAGCACCTGAAGAACATGAATCGGGCGGAAACAGAGTTCCGACCTACGATTCTTTCGTAAGCGATTATTGTGAAATTAATAGATCAAATTTAGTTCTGTAAAAGCCCGAAGAATCTTAACTCAAGTACGAAATAATTTAGATGTTGAAATCGTGCCATAGATTACTAATTTAAGTAAAAATAAAGTTTAAAACAGGAAAAAACAGAGTTCCGACTTTGCGGCGGCGATCGTCGAAATTTTGCGTGTTTAGAAAGAAATCATGCAATGTCCATGGCCTCGAAGGCTCTCATTGGACAAAGACGATGTGGGTGATCTCTAGAACTTCTTTCGAAGCCAAAAAATCGGTGGAATGGATCACCAAATCATTTCTGGCGGCTGTTACCCGGTAGAACGGAAAACGGCGACTTGCAGCCCTCCGACAACTGTCACTCGACGGAGGTGTGCTAGATGGAGATGGGGCGCGTCTCAGGGGCTTTGTCCTCAAGTCAGCGCAGACAGAGGAGACCCTTTATCGCATCTGGTACGCTCTCAGGAGGTGGCGACTTGTCTCTCGGCGGATCGTCCTCTTCCCAGCAATGGCTTGTTCGTTGATCAAGTGGAGATGATTTCTTTGTTGAGTTTGCGATATTTTGTTCAGAATCCTACACCAATTTCGGTCACGATACTCCGCGAATTGCGTTGACTAAGTTTTTGCTGAATTTTTGGTGATTTTTGCAGCTTAATCGCTCTTCGAAAATCGTGATTTCTTCGCCGGTTGTCTGCCTGCGAGAGAGAGAAAGAGGGAGAGATGAGATAAGTACTAAAATGCCCTCAATCTATGACGTCATAAGGATCATTTTATATCGGTCATTGAGGGATATTTATGTCATTTATAAAATATGCGGGAAAAAGTAAGGCGCGGGGTTTAGTTCCACATCAGTTTTTTGGGCGAGTTTCACGCGCATATATTACGGGCGGTTCTTTACCCATCAATAGGTACAAATCACCTGCGTGTGTACGAATTCTCCTTGCCCCACACCCGGCTGGCCACTGGTGACGTGAAAGGGGAGTGACGCACACGTCAGCCGCTTGAGTGCCTAGCTCGCGGTCCGCTTTGCCAGCTGCTTGAGCCTCGAGCTCGCAGTCTGGTCCTTAGCCGCTCGAGCCTTGAGCTCGCGGTCCTTAGCCACCTGGCGGCTCTGCCCGACTAGGCCTCCGACCCGCTAGCAGGCTCGGTTGGCTGGCAGATATTTTTGCTTTTTCCATAAATATATATATTTTTATTTCTCTCAACAAAATAAAATTATAAAATCATGTAATTAAGCAAAAATTCATATTAATCAACTAGAAACCACTTCTCACGATTTAACACAAAAATAAGTTTATTTATCATGAGTTAAGACTAAAAACATCATCTTGCTAAATTATTAACTCATGATAATGAAGACTTATCACCTACACGGCATGAACCCAAAGTTAATCAAGATTCGTGACCTGATTTATCCGATTGCAAGGTGATGCACCCTTTGGCATATTCCTAGATGTAGTGTGGCATTTAGCCCACGTTGGGCTCATTAAGTAGTGTGCCTCCGGCCCGTAAACGGTGTGCCCATTTTTATTTTATTTATTTTAATACCTAAAAATTTCGGAAAAACTGTATAAAATATTTCAATTAATCATAAATATTTAGTGCAAATTTTTTTATTTAAAATAAACTAAATGATAATTAAGCTTCAACATATGAAATAAATTCTCATCAATTTTCTTTTTTTTCATAAAATATCAATTTATATCAAGATTTAAGGAGGTTAATTAAAATGACAAATAAAATAATTACCATGATAACTTGTGAAATAATTATCAAATATGCATTATTCTCCCTGATTTAATAACACATTAACATATAATTTTCACAAGTTATCAATAAACTATCTGATTTATGTGCTACAATAACATGTGAAGAAGAATTTTCTCCTCCTTCCATCCCTTTTCCAACATTAGATCTCAAACCTTTGCCCAAAAGTCTTAAATATGTTTTTCTAGGCCCATAAAGTACTAACCCTACTATTATTACAGCAAACTTAACTTCTACCTAAGAATCACATTTGATTGATGTTTTATCATCATGTAAGAATACAATTGGGTGAAATATTTCTGATCTCAAAAGTATAAATTCAGAAACTTGCATGCATAATATTTATTTGGAGGAAGATGTAAGACCTGGGCATGAGATGCAAAGGAGATTAAAGCCAAGCATGAGAGATGTTGTTAAAGATGAGATAATTAAATGGTTAAATGCCGGTTTTATTTATCCTATTTCTGACAGTAAATGGGTAAGTCCAATTTAGGTTGTCCCAAAGAAAAGAGGACTCACCATCATCAAGGATGAAGAAAAAGAAATTTAGTGAAATGAATAATTTCAAAAGGTTGGTCTAAGCAAGAGAAGGATGTGTTCTTTAAGAAGGTAAAATTTTTCTTTGGGATGACCCTGAATTATTTTATTTATGACATAATAAAATTATTAGGAGATGTGTACCAAAAATAGAATATGACAATATTCTAAACTTATGTCATTCATCTCCTTGTGGTGAACATTTTTCAGGTAAGAAAACAGCTGCAAAAATATTACAATCTGGTTTTTATTGGCCAACTCTTTTTAAAGATGCATATAATTTTAGTAAATGTTGTCTTCAATGTTAAAAGATCACAAATTCATCTTGCAAAGATATGATGCCTTAACAACCTATACTTGTGATAGAAAATTTTGATTTGTGGGGTATAGACTTCATGGGACCTTTCCTAATTCATTTGGCCATGAATATATTCTTGTTGTAGTGGATTGTACTTTCAAATGGATTGAAGATATACCTACACGTACTTGTGATAATTAAGCTTTCATAAAATTCCTTATGTCTCATATTTTTTTGTTTTGGTTGTCAACGTGCTATTATTAGTAATAATGGTTCTCATTTTATTAACTCATAATTTGGAGCTTTATTGAAAAGATATAGAGTTACTCACAAGATTTCTACAGCCTATCATCCTCAATCAAATGTGTAAGTGAAAGTTTCCAATAGAGAGATCAAATGAGTACTTCAAAGATTAGTCATTGAAGCTTGATGATGCTTTATGGGCTTATAGAACAGTATATAAAACTCTTATTGGCATGTCACCATTTAGATTAGTTCTTGTAAAATCATGTCATTTACATGTGGAATTAGAATATAGAGCATATTGGGCAATTGACGTGATTTAATCGTTGAATAATAAATCATATAAATTTAAAACTTATAAAACTAGAAAATGACAATTTTAAGACTGTTACAATTATGTGAGAGTAAATAAATCAATTATAATTTGATAAGAGGTTCCAAAAATAGTGAAAAATTTTCAGTTGGTCGCATGGATATAATATAATATCAAGTAATATTTTAGAATGTTCCTAAAGGAATAAGATTTTTATGATTTTTGGACTGAATGATGAATATAATATATCTAAAAATTCACAAAAAAAGAAATTAGGTGCTGACGTCAAGATGATGTTAGTGCACGACAAACACAAATCAAGTGAAAATAGAGTTTTGCCTAAAGATTCTTATATAAGCAATTATTGTTGATTTAGTGGGTCAAATTTAGTTATGTAAAAGTTAGAAGAATCACAACTCAGTGACGAAGGATATGGAAAATTGAAATTGTGCCAAATATCATGAATTTAAATGAAAATGAAGTTTAAAAATAAGAAAAATAGAGTTTCAACTCTATGACAATGATTGCCATAACTTCTATGTGTTATGGAGGAACTTTGTTTGATGTCCACGACCTCAAAGGCTATTCTTGGACATAGAGGATGTGGACAATTTCTAAATTTTTTTGTGAAGTCTAGAAATTAATAAAATGGATTGCCAAATCATCCCCGGCGGAGTTGAAAAATAATGATTAGTGGCTCTCTGGTGACTTTCTAACAACTGTCACCCGACAAAGATAAGCTGAATGGAGGTGGGGTGCATGTTAAGGGCTTCATCCTCAAGTCAACATAGCATGAGGAGGTGTTTTATTTCATCTGGTATACTCTTAGGAGGTGGCGACTCGTCTCCAAGTGGATCGTCCTCTTCTTGGTGACAACTCGTTTGTTGATCAATCAGAGCTGATTTTCTTGATGAATTTGCAATCTTTTGTTTCAAATCATTCACCAAGTTTAGCAACAATATTTTGTGAATGGTATTGACTATATTTTTCTCGAGATTTTAGTGATTCTAGCAGCTTAATTATTCACCTAAAATCATAATTTCCTCACCAGTCACCCCCTACAAGAAAGAGTAAAATGGGATAAGTACGATAATACCCTTATCATATTAGATCATAAGGATAGTTTCTTTTTCATAATTAATGGGTATCAATTATTCGCTCATGTGACATAAGGGTAAATTTCCAAATATCGATTATCATATGATAAAACAAACAAAATTGATTATTGTCATGTGAGAAAAGGAGAACATGCCAAAAAATCAGAGAAAAATCAGAAAAATATGAGAAAAACTAAGAGGTTAAAATAGAAAATGTGATTTGCAGATCTAAGGAACAAAAAGGAGGAAGAGGAGAGAGAAAGGGATCCTTTTTCAAGTTATTCTTGAGTTGTTCTTGAGAGAAAATATTTTTCTTTTTCTTATGCAAAAATAGAATTCCAAGGCACCATTGATTTTTGATCATTCTCCTCTATCCTTCTCACCTTAAATACATTCTGTTGAATTGGATGCAAGATTGAGAAGTACTACCTAGAGGTTGACATCAAGCCATACATTCTAAGGGTTGTAAGTTTGATTTTCAATAGAGTTTTGATTATTTTCTTGTTTGACTAGTGAAATAAATTTACTTTCTTAGGTTAGTCACTTCTTTACTTGTTTATTTTCCATTTTCATCATTCTAAAGTATATTTTATTTATTTTTATATTTTATTTATATTTTAAAATCATATCTACATTTATTTATCATTTTATTTCCTTTATTACTTTGAATATCAATTTTGATCTTCAAATAAACTTCATAATCTATTAAATTAGAGAATAATAAGATTTCTAAATCTTTCCCTAAGGAGATGACCTAGCTCACCACTATATCCATTTAATATATATCTATTTTGGTGAATATTATTTTATAAATTATTAAGATTGAATGATGATTTTAATAATGACTTAGGGTCACATCATTTTTTGACGCCATTCCCAGGTGATAACTCTCAATATTTACATGATAATGTCCTTAGTATTTCTGTGATTTATGCTTTAATTTTAATAATGACTTGCAAAATACTTTAAATTGGAAAATTTGGATTTAAAATTATTTTAATATTAATTTCTAAGAATTACATGTATAAATCAGTGATGTAGTATGATGAAAATATTTCTCACATTTTTTATTTTTTAAATTATTTTTGAGAATATTTATATACTTATTCTGATTTTATAAAAATATTAAGGAAATTTTAGAGAAATCATTAAATTTAGAAAATCTGTGAAAATCCTGAAAAATCGGCAAAAATCATGCTAGATGATCAATTGATTCTTCAAAGAGAAATTCACCAAGTAAATTGACAAATATCAATTTGAAATCATGTTATAATTAAGTACATGTCATTTATATAGTTTGTAGTCATTTAAAACTAATGAAAAACTAAATCTTTTTTGGGTTTTTGTGTTAATGGCCAACACAGATTGTGGCAAGAAATATGAAAGTAATTGTAACAAATTGACAAAATATGTGCAAAGGAAGATTGAAAAGGTGTTTCTGGAGAAGAAGAAGACATCCTCGATTATTCTACGCCCCTCTTGAACCAAAACCCCTCTCATTCAGCCACCATAGATGCCGGATGTTGCCCAATCCATCCATCTGATACAAAAGATAAATTTCGTCCAAGTTTCCCTCTCATTCAACTCCTACAAAGGCTGAATTCCTTTCATAAATCTTCCCCATTCTTTGCCCGATACAAATGGTGAAGAATTTCTTTTGAGGATCCTTCTTTAGACACTCCACAAGTTGATTGTATTTGGGCAGAAATCTGATTGACGACTGTCTTGCCCAGTTCTTCTCTAAACTTTAATTGATGTTTGTTTTTACTATTTTTAGATTCCAATAATATATCTTTGATCTATTCTAATGTCACGAAAAAAGTCCTTTGCAATTAATTTCTTATTTTCATCACTGTCGCTTCGATTTGATCCATTTATGAGTTGATGTATTCCCATCGACCATGAATTTGGGGCTATTCTTCGTAGGCTCACGTCAGTTGATGTCAATAATCCCCAAATTCCCAATTTAAGCTTATTTCATCATACCTTGACCATAAAATAATTAAAAAAAAATCTATCAAATGAAAATCATAAATAATTAATAATATTTCATCTTCCCTATAATCTACCTAGAAAGTCAACTAAAAATATTTATTTATTAAAATTGCCTTATTTTCCCAAATTTATAAATTTTAAATTTTCTGAATGTTCTTTGCAATGACAAAAAATAATTAGACATAGGGAAGGCAATTTAAAAATATTTAATTCTATTTAATAATTTTTTTTCTATTTTTCTGTTCTTTATTTTCTTATCTCATTTATTTAAAAAAAATTCATGAATTAACGATTGCATGCTAGGAAGGAGGTCATTAAAACCCAAATTAGTAGAACTACCTATATATATAGTTAAATAAACTCCTAATTTACTTAATTCACGAAAAATGGAGGAAAATAGAGAAAACCCTAGACTATTAAAGATTATTTTAATCCACCATCTGCATTTGATTTTCTACAGCAACCTATTTGCAAGCATAATATCAAATCAGAAAATTTTCAATTACTACCTACATTTTATGGTAAAAATATTGAAGATCCTTATGATCATTTGCAAGAATTTCTTAAGGTTTGTGGGACTGTCAAAGAAGCTGATGATGAATTAAAATTAACATTGTTTCCTTTTTCTTTGAAAAGGGATGCTAGCTATTAGATTTGTATTGTAGAAAAGGAGATTAAATCATGGCCTGATTTAGTGCAAGAACTTTTAAAAAAATTTATCTTAGGGGAAAAACTATGTTGATGAGAAAAGAATATTATGAGTTTTACACCAAAAAGTAATGAACCTTTGCATGAAGCGTGGTATAGATTGAAAGCTATGATGAAAAAATGTCCTCATCATAGTATTCCTAAATGGCAAATAGTACAAATTTTTTATGATGGTTTATGTTCAAGTAAAAAATAAATGATTGATGCATCATGTGGAGGTACATTTATGAATAAAAATCAAGATAAGGAATATTCTCTTTTAAAAGAACTTAGTGAGAACTCTTCAAACTATATGTCTTTGTCTTCTTTTGATAGATCTAAGGGTGAAATTTATGAGATTCAAAAATTAGATGAAAAAGAATGGAAGAATGAATTTGATGACCTGAATTCTAAGATGAAAAAAATTCTTTCTTTTTAAGAAAAATTTAAGAGACAAACTTGCTCAATTTGTTCAAGTTTAAATCATGCCAGAAATGAATGTCCTTAAATTATTCTTCCATCATACACATCTGAACAAGTTCAATTAGCTCAAGGTTTTAACAAGCCTAACCATGATTTTGTGCAAAATTCTTATAACCTGGGATGGAAAAATCATCTAAATTTTTCATGAAAAAATGAAAACGTGTTTAGTGAGCAAAAATCTTCTAGTTATCCTAACATGCAGGTTAGACTTCAACAACAAACATTTCCACCTATGCAAGGTTAGTCACGTCGATCAAATTTTCAAGCACACTCACCATTAGGTCAAGGACCGCAAGCTATGGGAAATAATCAAGACATAGACAATAAATTGACTGGTTTACAACAAATCATGATTTAGTAACAATAAATCATTCAACAATTATTACAACAATAACAAACCTAACAACAAGCCATTCATCAATTGCTGCAGCAACGACAACAAAATCAATTCATCCATCAATTCACACAAAGACCACATGCAGCCAACCAATTAGACTAAATGGGGTCCAGTTACCAAGTCATCCCATAGCCAATCCACAAAATCATCCTCCTAATTTTCAACATCAAACTAACATGGTAAATACAGGTTTTGAAGAGCCTCTTGTACCATCTCAAATGGAAGACATGAAGGCCATTTCTCTACTACGAAATGGGAAGGTTTTGAGTGATCTTTACCACAAAAGGATGAAAGAAAAGACCTCTATTCCATGGATAAAATTCAAAAGATCAAAAACAGAAAAATATAGAGGAAGATGATGATTTTAGTGATGATGAAGAGGTTGAAACATCAAAGGTTTGAGTAAACATTGATGTTGAAGAATACGTTCCAACTACACCTTTCCCTCATGTATTAAAACCAAAGGTTAAAAAAGGATTGATGCATAATGATGAGATGATGAAAATTATTGAGCAAGTGTAAGTCAAGATTCCCCTCTTGGATGTCATCAAGCATGTACTAAGGTATAAAAAATTCTTGAAGGAGATGTGCACACCTAAAAGGGAGAAGAGAATCACTCTTTCATCACAATTATAGCTATTCTTGATCGATTGCCCATGAAATGCAAAGGGATCTATGTGCACCTCTAATCTCTTGTGAAATTGATGGAATTACTTTTGATAATACATTACTTGATTTAGGTGCTAGGGTTAATCTTTTACCTACTACTATTTCTGAACATTTTAGGATTGGTGAGCTCACACCATCCTCTACTATTCTTCAATTTGCAGATAGATCTACTAAGAAACCTAAAGAAATATTAGAAGATGTAATTGTCAAAATAGGTGAATGTTTTTTTCCTGTTGATTTTCTGGTTTTAGGTATGATATTGTCACATGAATTAGAGCAAATATTAATTGTGAGATCGGAATGATAGATATTTTTTTAAGAGAACATAAAATGTCTCTTAATGTCTTTAGAGCTGCTAATTATCCAAGGGGAGAAGAAGATTATTCCGAAATTGATAGGATTGATACTTTTCTTGATAGTATATTTTTTTCTTCATAAAGCATCTGATTTATATGCTATAGCAACATGTGAAGAAGAATTTTCTCCTCTTTCCATCCCTTCTCCAACATTAGATCTCAAACCTTTGCCTAAAAGTCTTAAATATATTTTTCTAGGTTTAGAAAATATTAACCCTGTCATTATTGCAGCAAATTTGACTTCTACCAAAGAATAACATTTGACTGATGTTTTATCATCATGTAATAATATAATTGAGCGAAATATTTATGATCTCAAAGGTATAAATCCATAAACTTACATGCATAGTATTTATTTAGAGGAAGATGCAAGACCTAGGCATGAGATGCGAAAGAGGTTAAATCTCATCATGAAGGATGTTGTTAAGGATGAGATAATTAAATGACTAAATACTGGTTTTATTTATCCTATTTTTGATAGTAAAAGGGTGAGTCTAATTTAGGTTGTATCAAAGAAAGGAGAAATCACCATCATCAAGGATGAAGAGGAAAAAGAAATTGAAATAAGGCTCCCAACCAAATGGTGTGCATGTATTGATTATAGAAAATTAAATGCATACACTAAAAAAGATCATTTTCCCTTAAAATTTATGGATTAAATTTTAGAGAAATTGATAGGTCAAAAATATTTTTGCTTTCTTGATGGCTACTTCGGTTATAATCAAATAGCTGTCAATTTAAGTGATCAAGAGAAAACTACATTTACATGCCCATTTGGTACTTTTGCTTTTACTAGAATGCCTTTTGATTTATGTAATGCTCCTGTCACATTTGAGCGATGCACGTTATCTATTATTTTCAAAAATAGTTGGAGAATTTTTAGTAATATTTATAGATAGATTTTCAATTTTTGGATGTTCTTTTGATGATTGCCTAATTAATCTTGAGAAAGTATTTACCAAATGCATTGAATCAAATTTAGTTTTGAGTTGGGAGAAGAGTCATTTCATAGTAAGAGAAGGTATTATTTTAGGTCATGTGGTAAGTGAATGTGACATTGAAATGGATCAAGCCAAGACTAAGGTAATTAACAATTTACCTCCACCCCTTCTATTAAACATTCAAGATCCTTTTTAGGATATGTTAGATTTTCCAGAAAATTCATCAAATATTTTTCAAATATAGCTATACCATTAACAAGTCTTTTGGCCAAAGATACACCATTTATTTTTGATAAAAAATGTTTAGATGCTTTTGCAATCCTCAAATAGAAATTGGCGGAAGCACCAATTCTTTAAGCACTTAATGGGAAAGAACCATGTGAAGTGATGTGTGATGCATCAAAATTTTCCCATAGGGGTGGTCTTGGGGCAAAGGATAGAGGGAAAATCAGTGATCATTAGTTATACTAGTAAGACTTTATTCCGATGCACAAAATAATTATACAACCACTGAAAAAGAATTGCTCACAATTATTTTTACTTTAAAAAAATTCAGATCTTATTTAGTACTTTCTAAAGTGATTATTTTTACTGATCATGCAGCCCTACGTCATTTACTTGCTAAAAATGACTCTAAACCACACCTCATTAGATGAATTTTATTGATTCAAGAGTTTGATTTAGAGATCAAAGATAGAAAAGGGCTTGAAAATGATAATTTATTTGACTCATTTCATGATGAGCAGATCATGAGTATAAAGCATAAGATTATTCCTTGGTATGCTCACATAGTTCTCTTTAGTGACAAGAAAAATTTCAGAAGATTGGTCTAAGCAAGAGAAGGATATATTCTTCGAAAAGGTAAAATTTTTCTTTTGGGATGACCCTAAATTATTTTACTTAGGACATGATCAAATTATTAGGAGATGTGTACCATAAATAGAATATGAAAGTACTCTAAACTTATGTCATTCATCTTTTTATGGTGGACATTTTTCAGGTAAAAAAAAATTACAAAAATATTACAATCTGGTTTTTATTGGCCAACTCTTTTTGAAGATGCACATTCTTTTAATAAATATTGTCTGCAATGCATTAAGATTACAAATTTGTCCCACAAAGATATGATTTCTTTACAACCTATACTTGTGGTAGATATTTTTGATTTATGAGGTATAGGCTTCATGAGACCTTTTCCTAATTCATTTGGTCATGAATATATTCTTGTTGGAATAGATTATGTTTCTTAATGGATTGAAGATATACCCACACGTACTTGTGATAATAAAGTTGTCATAAAATTCCTTAAGTCTCATATTTTTTCTCACTTTGGCAGTCCATGTGCTATTATTAATGATAATAGTTTTCATTTTATTAACTCACAATTTAAAACTTTATTAAAGAATATGGAGTTATAAGATTTCTACACCATATCTTCCCTCAATCAAATGGACAGGTGGAAGTTTTCAATAGAGAGATCAAGTGAATACTTCAAAAGGTAATTCATGTTGATAGAAAAGATTGGTCATTAAAGCTTGATGATGCTTTATGGGCTTATAAAATAACATATAAAACTCATATTGACATGTCACCATTTAGATTAGTTTTTGAAAAATCATGTCATTTACTCGTGGAATTAGAGCATAGAGCATATTGGGCAATCAAACAATTAAGTAATAACTTGCAAGTGGTTGGAAATCATAGATCTCTTCAATTATCTGAATTATAAGAGCTTAAGAGTGAGGCTTATGAAAACTCTCATATTTATAAATATCGTATGAAAGCTTATCATGATAAATATATTTCAAGAAAATCATTTTAGAGTGGTCAAATGGTATACTTTTCAATTCAAAATTACATTTATTTCATAGAAAATTAAAATCAAGATGGGATGGTCCTTACATTATTGTTGATGTTACAAATAGTGGAGTTGTAAAAATCAATGACCTTAGAGATGGATGAAGCTTTATAGTCAATGGTCAAAAGCTTAAACCTTATATAGAACATTATCTACCTAAGCCTATATTAGTGGTTGAATTGATAGACCCTCGAGCATCATTATGTCAGGCTGAAGACATAAAAACAAGTGCTTAGTTGGGAGGCATAATGACTAGTTGAAATCATATGTTAATGTGTCATTAAATCAAGAAGAATTATACATATTTAAAAATTATTTCACAAGTTATCATGTTAATTATTTTATTTGTCATTTTAATGAACCTCATTAAATCTTGATTTAAATTGATATTTTATGAATAAAAAGAAAATTGATGAGATTTTATTTCATATTTTGAAGCTTAATTCTCATTTAGTCTATTTTTTAAATAAAATTCTGTTGTGCTCAATTTTTATAATTTTTAATGAATTATTTATATTGAAACAAATTTTCTATAATTTTTTTGAGAATTTTCTAAATTAAATAAGAATAAAAAATAGTTTAATGGGCTCACTAGTTAGTGGGCCTATGTGGGCCCAAGATCTCATTCATCTAATATGTTTCTAGTGTCATAGATTTAACAAATAGAAGAGTGACATGTCACCAAAGGCTACAACTATTTGACGACATACAAGTGGCTAGGTCACCTATCGATTATCGTGGATTGACAGCGTATGAATATCACTATTCTTAGCTTGACATGTGGTGAGGACACATGCGTAAATATCAATTATCATTTGATAAACCAAATATATTACAATATAGATGTGGCTGAGCATATTTATAAATATGAATCATTATTTGGTAAAATAGACAATATCCATTATTCTTAGGTGTGATGGTGAGAAAATCTGAAAAGTTAAGGAAAATTTGGAAAAATCAAGAAAAATCTGAAAAAATCGGAAAAAATCCAGAAAAATAGCAAATCAAAACAGAATGCTTGATTTATGGATCTGGAGAATAAAAAGGATGGAATAGGGACAGATAAAAATTTTTTTCAAGTTGTTTTTGAATTGTTCTTGAGAGAAAATAATTGTTCTTCTTTTTTATGCGAAAATAGACTTCCAAGGAGTGCACCATTGATTTTTGATCGTTCTCCTCTACCTTTCTCACCTTAAATTCATTATGTTGAATTGGATGTAAGATTGGGAAGTACTACCCAGAGGTCGACATCAAGCCATACATTGTAAGGATCGTAAGTTTGATTTTTAATAAAGTTTTCATTATTTTCTTGTTTGTTTTGTGAAATAAATTTATTTTCTTAGCTTTAATCATTTCTTTACTTGTTCTTTTCAATTTTCATCATTTTAAAGCATATTTCATTTTAGTAGAAGTTTTAAATTTCTCATCTACATTTATTTACCATTTTATTTTCTTCATTACTTTGAATATCACATTCATAATCTATTAAATAAGAGAATAAGAAGATTTTTAAAAGCTTTCCCTGAGGAGACGACTTAGCTTACCACTATATTCATTTAATATTATTTTTGGTGAATCTAGTTCTATAAATTATGAAAATTGAATGATGATTCTAATAACGACTTAAGGTCACATCAGTATGCTCACATATTTAACTGTATAGTGACAAGAAAAATTCTAGAAGGTTGGTCTAAGTAAGAGAAGGATGTGTTATTCAAGAAGGTAAAATTTCTCTTTTTGGATGACCCTCAATTATTTTATTTAGGAAACGATCAAATCATAGGAAATGTGTACCAGAAATAGAATATGAAAATATTCTAAACTTATGTCATTTATCTCCTTGTGGTGGACATTTTTTAGGTAAGAAAATAGTTACAAAAATATTAAAATCTAGTTTTTATTGGCCAACTCCTTTTAAAGATGCATATAATTTTAGTAAGTGTTGTCTTCAATGCCAAAAGATCACAAATTTATCATGTAAAGATCTGATGCCTTACAGCCTATACTTGTGGTAGAAAATTTTGATTTATGGGGTATAGACTTCATGAGACCTTTGACTAATTCATTTGGCTATGAATATATTCTTGTTGTAGTGGATTATGTTTCTAAATAGATTAAAGCTATACCTACACGTACTTGTGATAATTAAGTTGTCATAAAATTCCTCAAGTCTCATATTTTTTCTCGTTTTGACTGTCCATGTGCCATTATTAGTAATAATAGTTCTCATTTTATTAACTCACAATTTAGAGCTTTATTAAAGAAATATGAAGTTACTCACAAGATTTCTACATCATATCATCCTCAATGAAATGGGCAAGTGAAAGTTTTCAATAGAGAGATCAAATGAATACTTCAAAAGGTAATTCGCGTTGATTGAAAAGATTGGTCATTAAATTGATAATACTTTATGGGCTTATAGAGCAACATATAAAACTCCTATTGGTATGTCACCATTTAGATTAATTTTTGGAAAATCATGTCATTTACTTGTGGAATTAGAACATAGACATATTGGGCAATCAAACAATTAAATACTAACTTGTAGGAGGCTTGAAATCATAGGTATCTTCAATTATTTGAATTACAAGAGCTTAGGAATGAGGCTTATAAAAATTCTCATATTTATAAATCTCAAATGAAAGCTTATCATGATAAATATATTTCAAACAAATCATTTCAGATTGGTCAAAAGGTATGGCTTTTCGATTCACGATTACGTTTATTTCCTAGAAAATTAAAATCAAGATGGGATGGTCCTTACATTGTTGTTGATATTACAAATAGTGGAGCTGTAAAAATCAGTGACCCTAGAGATGACAAAGCTTTGTAGTTAATGATCAAAGGCTCAAACCTTATATAGAACATTATCCACCTAAGCCTATATTAGTGGTTGAATTTATAGACCCTTGAGCAAATTATGACAAGCTGAAGACATAAAAATAAGCACTTAGTTGGGAGGCAACCCAATAATTTTTATTTTTGTCATTTAATTTTGTTGTTAGATTGACTTGTTTTAATTCAAAAGATAATTTTCTCTTTTGTAGTTTTTATCTACTTCAATAATTAAGGTATCAACTCTCCACTCTTCCATATTTCATCCATCATCTATACGTTTATCAACAATTTTCATATCCTTATATTTTAGCTAATGATTCCTCTTTTTATCAAATTTGAAGGACTGTTTATATATCAACAACAAAAAATGCAAGGGGCTGAAGAATCATCCACGGCTATTCAATGTGTTTTACTAAACTTTCCTTCTTGATATTTCATACTTGAGATGAATGCTATGATGCTTATTTATTTTACAATCTCAATAGCATGTTTTATTGGGGACAATAAAATGACTAAGTTGGGGGGGTAAGGAGGAAATTTAGAAAAACTCAAAGATATAATTTAGTACATGAAAATGAGTTTATGACAAATTATTTATGATTTCTTGCATATTAATGATGAAAATATTTAAATAAAGAACACATCATGGATTACATTATGGATTGATTTATAGATGAGCAAGATATAAAACTTATTTTATGTTATAAGTTTTATGTCAAGCTAAAGGTTCAAATATTTCCCTAGGGTGAGTTAAAAATATGAAAGTGAATTGAAGCACACATCTCAAACTCATAGTTATATTTATGAATTTTTTTCTTATTCTTAGACTTCTCATTTTACTCATTTACCTCTCATGATCTAGTGTGATTAAACCATACATGAAAATCAATTTTTTTTAGCGTGAGATAGAGCTTTTGTCAATTTCTTTGGCAAGTAGTATTTATGAAAAAGTGAAGCCCCTTGAATTACAAAGGGATACAAAACCTTTTTGAGGAAATAAGCTGCCTGTCTAATTAAGGCAACACATGGAAAGAATATTATAATTATTTAAAATAAAAATACACTGAACTTGAAGAAGGCATAGGGAATATGCTGTGAGACATCAGGATATCTCTCTTGTAGCAAGTATTCAAGTGAAAAAAAAAGAAAATAAAAGGTTGCAAATGGTAGAACCAAATGAAAGCACAAGGGGTGCATTGTGAGACACCTAGGCATTCCTCTCGTAGCAATTATTGAGGATAAAAACTGCATTAATTATTGCATGATTTTTAAAATTACTTTCCATATGCCTTAGCCATTTTATATATAGCCATTTATATATAAGATTTGGTATAATCTCTATCTCATGCATATCTTTTATAGTGTAAGGTATCTAAAAATGGTATTTCTTTATGAGGTGAATTCTTTTATTTATTTATGTAGTATAATTATTATTATATGTAGATTTTTGAGAAGCATGCTTAGGTTCATGAAAATGTTTTGAGGTATATACCTTGAGAAATATTTTGATACCAAAGGTGGTTTCACTACCTATGCTTGACATAGATCATATATTCGTTAGAAAAGGTTACTTCATATTAGTTATGATATATAATTGATCTATGACTATTTGATGATGTTTCTTAAATTTTTAAACACATTTTATTTTCATTACTAAGGGACTAGCTGATAAGTCCAAATTGAAGGGTTTTGCATCATTGTATGAATTCAGACTTAACCAACAATAGTGAGGAAAATTTTCTACTTAGTCACTCTATATTAGACATAGGGGAAGGTCGATCCATAGGGAGGTAGAAATTCAATTTTAGAATTCTTTGAGGCCTAGAAGTGATATAAATAGGTTTGGAAGTTAAAATTTCATTTTTAGGATGTTTTTTTAGGATTTTTATAGGGCTTAATAGAATTTTCTAGAATTTACATGCATAGAAAATACAACTAATGACTAATTACAAAATTTTTGTCGTATTTTTTTTAATTTTAATTGATTTTTTTCTTAAATGCAAAAGAATAAAAAAAATAATGATAATGACTTACCTTGGTGGTTAATGGTTGGGTGAAGGGGGATGTGCGGGTCGTAGATCTCTCGTGACCATTTCTAGACTTAACTGAAATTTAGGGCTTTTGGTTATGTCTAGGAAGGTAGAGAGAGGGAGGGTGGCACGTAGGCAGCAACCAACAGCAAGTGCATGGTGGCTGGCAATAGGTGGCAGTGGCGATTGGTGGGTGTGCGGTGGTATTCGGTGGGTGTGTGGCAGCTAGTGGTGAGCACACGGCAGTGGTCGGCTGGCACATGGCTGTTCGCGATAGGTGGCGGTGGTGGTTGGCGGGGATGTGGCTACTGATGGTAGGTGGCGGTGGTGGTTGGTGGGGACGTGGCTACTAATGGCAGGTGGCAGTGGTAGTTGGTGGATGGGAGAGATGAGGAGCAGCGGGGAAGAGGCAGAGTGGCAGATAACAATGGCAATAGACGGGGCGAGAGACAATATATGAAAAAAACAAAACTAATCTGAAAGAGAGAAAATGGATGAAATGGTGGGGTAGAGAGAGAAAATGAAGAAAAATGAAATAGAAATGGTGGGGAGGAGTGATGGAGATGAAGAGAAATGAAGATCTCATGCAAACCTAAGTTCCTAAAAAACTTAGTGTTAGTTTCTTGAGCCTCAATACATTCTCTCAAGTTCTAATCCTTATATTCCACTAGGATTAAGCATTTTTCAAATCAAACAAAAGAGAAGATTGAATAATCACTAAAGAGAACTTACACCAAGGAAAAACCATAGACCCTGGAGAGCCTTGTCCTGGTGGCCAGCACTCGTTGGAGCATGTTCAGAATGAGGAGAGAGAAAGGGGAGAGGAGTTTTTATACATGGACAAGTATGACTAAAATGCCCCCCTTCATAATTCCCTAATCTTCTCCATAAATTTTTAAATCTCTTCCACTAAAATAGATTTAGGAAGGTCTAAAAGGGCTTGGACATGGCCCAAAACTTCCTTTAATCTCTCCTTTAAGCTTCAGAAATTGAGATTCCTCCAAGTTACTCTTAGCCCATTAAGCCAACTTTGATCCACTAATGTGCTCAAAATTTATTGTTAAGTCCTGTTAAATTCTGCACACAAAAAAACCTAAAAATATTTATTAGTAATAAAACTATTTGACTTCATAGAAGTCAAGTAGGGTTAGTTACAATCATGCAAAATTCATGCATAGTGCGCAAATAGTGAGATTAATGCACATCTAAGAATATTTAACCAATTTTGTTAATAGCATATATTTTCAAGATTTAAGTGAACAAAATCATATGAAATGTAAGAAATAATCAGCATAGATATCATGTTATCAACACCCCCCCACTTAATTCATTGCTAGTCCCTTAGCAATGACCTTATGTTTTTCTTGAGTTGTCCATTCATCCTTGAAATGAAAAGATATAAGCATGAAGTGTTCAAAATATCAATAATACTTCTAGGCATGAATATCCCCATGAAATATTAAACATCCATGATTGACCCCATTCTGGTTTTGCAAAGAGCTGGCAGTCATGAAGGGGGAAGCTTACTTCTCTGTAGGTATCATACTATAAGCTAGGAATTTACTCACTTCACACATGTACATAGTGGGCTTGACCTCTCAGTGCAAGATCACTCTCTCCCAGGTGTGGCTACTTAGTGTTTGAGTTTCTTACTAACTTTCCTCCTACTTGAAAATTATAAATACGCATTCTTCTCCTCATGTATGGGCACAAAATATCAAGCATGAATGAATGAAACCAATGGTGGTGTGGCATGATAAATTGTGAAATTTACATATTAATGTGTTACTAAATCATGGAGAATGATGCATATTTGAGAATTATTTCACAAGTTATCATGTTAATTATTTTACTTGTCATTTTGATAAACCTCCTTAAATCTTGATTTAAATTGATATTTTATGAATAAAAAGAAAATTAGTGAGAATTTATTTCATATGCTGAAGCTTAATTCTCATTTAGTTTATTTTGAAATAAAATCTTGTTGTGTTAAATTTTTATGATCTATTGAAATATATTTTCTGCAATTTTTCCGAAAATTTTAGGCATTAAAATAAATGAAATAATAAAAAGATAAAATGGGCACACCATTAGCGGGCCAGAGGCACACCGCTTAACGGGCTTGACGCGGGCCAGAGGCCACACCGTGTCTAGTAGTGGGCCCGAGGGGTGCACCACCTTGCGAACTGTGTAAATCAGGTCGTGGATTTGAATCGTGGTTTCGGGCCAGATAGATCACTTCCAAGGCCTACTGGGAGCCAGTAGTCAGGTCCGGTCAACCTTGGGTACCGGTAGTCAAGTCATGTCAACCCTTTAGGAAGCACATACAATGATTTACAGGCACTGATAATTATATAGAATGTGAAATCTCTATTATTTCCGATATAGGACTAAAGGGTGCTTCTTACCCTTTTCAGATCTGATGGTAGAGCGGTGGCTGCACCATCAGATCCAACGCATCAGAAGCAGCCACGTCACCGCCCACCATCTCACAAAAAGCAGTGCAAGATCTAACAGCTGCCGCCTTCAGATCCAACACATCAGAAGTAGCCATGTCTCCGCACCAGCACGTGCTCTGGCGGCCACACGGATCTTGATAACACACACGAAAAGGCATTGAGAGCTCAAATAAATCTGACGGCGGCGGAGAGGCCACGTCATCCCCTTTTTGAGCAAAATGACGACACGAGAATCTAACGGTTTTCATCGAGCCACGCTACAGAAGATATGTTGATAAATATCGGTTATTGTTTGGTAAAACAGACAATATTGATTATTTTCTCTCACGCGGCATAAGGGTACATTTGCAATTATCAATTATTGTGTGGTAAAACAGACAATATCGGGTATTGCCGCACGAGAAAAGGGGAAAATGCCGAAAAAATCAGAGAAAAATCGGAATAATTCGACAGAAAATAGGAAGTTGAAACGGAAAATGTGATTTGCGGATCTAGGAGAACAAAAGGGGGAAGAGGAGAGAGAAAGACATCTTTTTCAAGCTATTCTAGAGTTGTTCTTGAGTTGTTCTGGAGACAAGAAGTTTTTTTTCCATTTTCATGCGAAAATAGATTTCCAAGGAGTGTATCGTTGATTTTTGATCGTTCTCCTCTACCCTTCCCACCTTAAATCCATTCCATTGATTGGGAAGTGCTACCTAGAGGTCGACATCAAGCCATGCATTCCAAGGGTTGTAAGTTTGATTTTTAATAAAGTTTTTATTATTTTCTTGCTTGATCTGCGAAATAAATTTATTTTCCTAGCTTTAATCATTTCTCTACCTCTTTATTTTCCATTTCCATTATTCTAAAGCATATTTAGTTTTATTAGAAGTTTTAAATTCACATTTACATTTATTTACCATTTTATTTCCCTCATTACTTTGAATATCAAATTTATAATCCATTAAATAAGAGAATAAAAGATTTCTAAAAGCTTTCCCTGAGGAGATGACCTAACTCACCATTATATTTATTTAATATTATTTTTGGTGACTTAGTTTTATAAATTATTAAAATTGAATGATGATTCTAAAAACGACTTAGGGTCGCATCAATTTTTGGCGCCGTTGACGGGGAAGGCAAATTCGAAATCTTTGATTCTCTTTAGGAATTTGTTTTTGCATTTTTTCTGTTCTTCCTTCTCTTATTTCATTTTTTTATATATAAAAAAAATTAAAAAAAAATCGTGAATTAACAATTGCATGCCGGGAAGGAGGTCATTAAAACCCAATTTAGTAGAATTACCTATATCTAGAGTTAAATCACCTCCTAGTTTACTTAATTAACGAAAAATGGAGGAAAATAGAGAAAACCCTAGACCTATTAGAGATTACTTTAATCCACCATCTGCACTTGATTTTCTGCAGCAACCTATTTGCAAGCATGATATTAAATCAGGAATTTTTCAATTGCTGCCTACATTTTATGGTAAAAATATTGAAGATCCTTATGCTCATTTGCAAGAATTTCTTAAGGTTTGTGGTACTGTCAAAGAGGCTGATGATGAATTGAAATTAATATTATTTCATTTTTCTTTGAAAAGTGATGCTAGTTATTAGATTTCTACTTTAGAAAAAGAGATTAACTCATGGCCTGATTTAATGCAAGAATTTTTGAAGAAATTTTATCCTAGGGGGAAAACTATGTTGATGAGGAAGAATATTATGAGTTTTACACAAAACAGTAGTGAACCTTTGCATGAAGCATGGTATAGATTCAAAGCTATGATGAGAAGATGTCCTCATCATGGTATTCCTAAATGGCAAATAGTTCAAATTTTTTATGATGATTTATGTTCAGCCAACAAACAAATGATTGATGCATCATGTGGTGGCACATTTATGAATAAAAATGAAGATGGGGATATTCTCTTTTAGAAGAACTTAGTGAAAACTCTTCTAACTATGTGTCTTCATCTTCTTTTGATAGATCTAAAGGTGGAATTTATGAGATCTGAAAATCAGATGAAAAAGAATGGAAGAATGAATTTGATGAGCTGAATTCTAAGATGGAAAAAATTCTTACTTTTTAGGAAAAATTTAAGAGACAAACTTGCTCAATTTGTTCAAGTTTAAATCATGCTGAAAATGAATGTCCTCAAATTATTCCTCCATCATATACATCTGAACAAATTCAATTAGCTCAAGGTTTTAACAAGCCTAACCATGATTTTGTGCAGAATTCTTATAACCCTGGATGGAGAAATCATCCAAATTTTCATGGAAAAATCAAAACATATCTAGTGAGCAAACATCTTCTAGTTATCCTAATATGCAGGTTAGACCTCAACAACAAACATTTTCATCTATGCAAGGTCAGCCATGTCCATCAAATTTTCAAGCACGTCCACCATTAAATCAAGGACCACAAGTCATGGGAAATAATCAAGATATGGACAATAAATTGAGTGGTTTACAACAGATCATGATTCAGCAACAACAAACCATTCAACAATTATTGCAACAACAACAAACTCAACAACAAGCCATTCATCAATTTCTGCAACAACAACAACAAAATCAACCCATGCATCAATTCACCCAAAAACCACATGCAGCCCAACAAATTAGACCAAATGGAGGCCAACTACCAAGTCAACCAATAGCCAATCCACAAAATCATCCTCCTGGTTTTCAGCATCAAACTAACATGGTAAATGTAGGTTTTGAAGAACCTTTTGTACCATCTCAAATGGAAGACATGAAGGCCATTTCTCAGCTATGAAATGGGAAGGTTTTGAGTGATCCTTATCAACAAAAGGATGGTGGAAAAGACCTCTCTTCCATGGACAAAAATTCCGAAGATCAAAACAGAAAAATATGAAGGATGATGATGATTTTAGTGATGATGAAGAGGTTGAAAAATCAAAGGTTCAAATAAATATTGATCCTGAAGAATATGTTCCAACTACACCTTTCCCTCATGCATTAAAACCAAATGTTAAAAAGGGATTGATGCATAATGAAGAGCTGATGAAAATTTTTGAGCAAGTGCAAGTCAAGATTCCTCTCTTGGATGCCATTAAGCATGTACCAAGCTATGGAAAATTTTTGAAGGAGATGTGCACACCTAAAAGGGAGAAAAGAATCACTCTTTCATCACAAGTAAGTGCAATTATTCTTGATCAATTGCCCATGAAGTGCAAAGATCCAGGTGCACCTCTAATCTCTTGTGAAATTGGAGGAATTACTTTTGATAACACATTACTTGATTTGGGTGTTAGTGTTAATCTTTTACCTACTGCTATTGCTGAACATTTTAGGATTGGTGAGCTCAAACCAGCCTCTACTATTCTTCAATTTGCAAATAGATCTACTAAGAAACCTAAAGGAATATTAGAAGATGTAATTGTCAAAGTAGGTGAATGTTATTTCCCTATTGATTTTCTGGTTTTAGATATGACATTGTCACATGAATTAGAGCAAATGCCTATCATTTTAGGACGTCCATTTCTTGCTACAGCAAAAGTAAATATTAATTGTGAGACTGGAATGTTAGATATTTTCTTTGGAGATCATAAAATGTCTCTTAATGTTTTTAGAGGAGCTAGTTATCCAAGGGGTGAAGAAGATTATTCCGAAATTGATAGGATTGATACTTTTCTTAATAATATATTTTTTCATGATTAACCATCTGATTTATATGCTACAACAACATGTGAAGAAGAATTTTCTCCTCCTTCTATCCCTTCTCCAACATTAGATCTCAAACCTTTGCCTAAAAGTCTTAAATATGTTTTTCTAGGTCCAGAAAATACTAACCCTGTCATTATTGCAGCAAACTTAACTTCTACCTAAGAATCACGTTTGATTGATGTTTTATCATCATGTAAAAATGCAATTGGGTGAAATATTTCTGATCTCAAAGGTGTAAATCCAGAAACTTGCATGCATAGTATTTATTTGGAGGAAGATGCAAGACCTAGGCGTGAGATGCAAAGGAGATTAAATCCTAGCATGAAAGATGTGGTTAAAGATGAGATAATTAAATGGTTAAATGCTGGTTTTATTTATCCTATTTTTGACAGCAAATAGGTGAGTCCAATTTAGGTTGTACCAAAGAAAGGAAGACTCACCATCATCAAGGATGAAGAAGAAAAAGAAATTTAGGTAAGGCTCCCAACTAAATGACGTGTATGTATTGATTATACAAAATTAAATGCATGCACTAAGAATGATCATTTTCCCTTACCATTTATGGATCAAATTTTAGAGAAATTGGCAGGTCAAAAATATTTTTACTTTCTTGATGGCTACTCCAGTTATAATTAAATAGCCATCAATTCAAATGATCAAGAGAAGACTACATTTACATGCCCATTTGGTACCTTTGTTTTTACTAGAATACCTTTTGGTTTATGTAATGCTCCTGCCACATTTCAGCGATGCATGTTATCTATTTTTTCAGAAATGGTTGGAGAATTTTTAGAAGTATTTATGGATGATTTTTCAGTCTTTGGATGTTCTTTTGATGATTGCCTTATTAATCTTGAGAAAGTATTAACCAAATGCATTGAATCAAATTTAGTTTTGAGTTGGGAGAAGAGTCATTTCATGGTAAGAGAAGGTATTATTTTAGGTCATGTGGTAAGTGAACATGGCATTGAAGTGGATCAAGCCAAGACTAAGGTAATTAACAATTTACCTCCACCTACTTCTATTAAACAATTGAGATCATTTTTAGGACATGCTGGATTTTATAGAAATTTCATCAAATATTTTTCAAATATAGCTAGACCATTAACAAGTCTTTTGGCCAAAGATATACCATTTATTTTTGATGAAAAATGTTTAGATGCTTTTTCAGCTCTCAAATCAAAATTAGTGGAAACACCAATTCTCCAAGCACCTAATTGGAATGAACCATTTGAGGTGATGTGTGATGCATCAAATTTTGCCATAGGGGGGAAAATCAGTGGTCATTAGTTATGCTAGCAAGACTTTATCCGATGCACAAAATAATTATACAACCACTGAAAAAGAATTACTTGCAATTATTTTTGCTTTAGAAAAATTCAGATCTTATTTAATACTTTCTAAAGTGATTATTTTCACTGATCATGCAGCCTTACGTCATTTACTTGCTAAGAATGACTCTAAACCACGCCTCATTAGATGGATTTTATTAATTCAAGAGTTTGATTTAGAGATCAAAGATAGAAAAGGATTTGAAAATCTTATTGCAGACCATCTCTCATGCATTCAACCTTCTGAAAATGATAATTTATTGGACTCATTCCCTGATGAGTAGATCATGAGTATAAAGCATAAGATTATTCTATGGTATGCTCACATAGTTAACTATTTAGTGACAAGAAAAATTCCAGAAGGTTGGTCTAAGCAAGAGAAGGATGTGTTCTTAAAAAAGGTAAAATTTTTTTTTGGAATGACCCTTAATTATTTTATTTAGGACATGATCAAATTATTAAGAGATGTGTACCAGAAATAGAATATGAAAATATTCTAAACTTATGTCATTCATCTCCATGTGGTGGACATTTTTCAGGTAAGAAAACAGCAGCAAAAATATTACAATCTGGTTTTTATTGGCCAACTCTTTTTAAAGATGCATAGAATTTTAGTAAATGTTGTCTTCAATGTCAAAAGATCACAAATTTATCCCACAAAGATATGATGCCCTTACAGCCTATACTTGTGGTAGAAATTTTTGATTTATGGGGTATAGATTTCATGGGACCGTTTCCTAATTTGTTTGGCCATGAATATATTCTTGTTGTAGTGGATTATGTTTCTAAATGATTGAAGCTATACCTACACATGTGATAATAAAGTTGTCATAAAATTCCTTAAGTCTCATATTTTTTCTCGTTTTGGTTGTCCACATGCTATTATCAGTGATAATGGTTCTCATTGTATTAACTCACAATTTAGAGCTTTATTGAAGAAATATGGAGTTACTCACAAGATTTCTACACCATATCATCCTCAATCAAATGGACAGGTGGAAGTTTCTAATAGAGAGATCAAACGAATACTTCAAAAGGTAATTCATGTTGATAGAAAAGATTGTTCATTAAAGCTTGATGATGCTTTATGGGCTTATAGAACAGCATATAAAAATCCTATTGGTATGTCACCATTTAGACTAGTTTTTAGAAAATCATGTCATTTACCTATGAAATTAGAACATAGAGCATATTGGGCAATCAAACAATTAAATCTCGTATGAAAGCTTATCATGATAAATATATTTCGAGAAAATCATTTCAGGTTGGTCAAAAGGTATGGCTTTTCAATTCAAGATTACGTTTATTTCCTAGAAAATTAAAATCAAAATGGATGGTCCTTACATTGTTGTTGATGTTGCAAATAGTCGAGCTGTAAAAAATCAGTGACCCTAGAGATGGACGAAGCTTTGTAGTCAATGGTCAAAGGCTCAAACCTTATATTGAACATTATCCACCTAAACCTATATTAGTAGTTGAATTTATAGATCTTTGAGCATCACTATGTCAGGCTGAAGACATAAAAACAAGCACTTAGTTGGGAGGCAACCCAATAATTTTTATTTTTCTTGTCATCTAATTTTGTCTTTAGATCGATTTGTTTTAGTTCAAAAGATAGTTTTCTTTTATACAGTTCTTATCTACTTCAATAAATAAGGTATCAACTCTCTACCCTTCCATATTTCATCCATCATCTATACTTTTGTTTGAAAATTTTCATATCCTTATACTTTAGCTAATGATTCCTCTTATTAGTAAATTCAAGGGACTGTTTTGGATATCAGCAATAGAAAATTCAAGAAGTGAAGAATCATCCACGACTGTTCAATGAGTTTTTTTAAACTTTCCTTCTTGATATTTTATACTTGAGATGCATGCTATGATGCTTATTTCTTTTATAATTGCAATAGCATGTTTTATTGGGGACAATGAAACGATTAAGTTGGGGTAAGGAGAAAATTTAGAAAAACTCATTAATAAAATTTAATGCATGAAAATGAGTTTATGAAAAAGTATATATGATTTTTAAACAAAGAACACATCATGGATTACATTATGGATTGATTTATAGATGAGCAAGATGAAGAACTGATTTTATGTTATAAGTTTTATGTCAAGCTAAAGGTTCAAATATTTCCTTGGGGTGAGTTAAAAACATAGAAGTAAATTGAAGCACACATCTCAAACTCATGGTTATATTTATGATTTTTTTTTCTTAGACTGCTCATCTTACTCATTCACCTCTCATGATCTATGTGATTAAACCTCGCATGAAAATCAATTTTTGCATGAGATAGAGCTTTTGTCAATTTCTTTGGCAACTAGTATTTATGATAGAGTGAAGCCCCCTGAATTACAGAGGGATACAAAACCTCTTCGGGGAAATAAGCTGCTTGTCTAATTAGGGCAACACATGGAAAGAATATTATAATTATTTACAATAAAAATATGCTGAACTTGAAGAAAGCACAGGGAATATGCTGTGAGACATCAGGGTATCTCTCTCATAGCAAGTATTCAAGAAAAAAAAAAAAAAAATATTCACAAAGGGTGGAATCAAAGGAAAGCACAAGGGGTGCACTGTGAGACACCTGGGCCATTCCTCTCATAGCAAGTACTGAGGATAAAACCCCATTAATTATTGCATGATTTTTAATATTACTTTCCATGTGCCTTAGCCATTTTATATATAGCCATCTATATATAAGATTTGACATAATCTCTACCCCATGTATATCTTTTATAGTGCAGGTATCTATCAATGCTATTTCTTGATGAGGTGAATTATTTTCTTTATTTATGTAGTACAATTATTATTATATGCAGAGTATTGAGAAGTATGCTTAAGTTCATGGAAATGCTTTGAAGTATATACCTTGGGAAATATTTTGATACCAAAGGTGGTTTCACTACCTATGCTTGACATAGATCATATATTTCATTAGAGAAGGTTACTTCATATTAGCTTTGATATATTATTAATCCATGATTAGTTGATGATGTTTCTTAATTTTTAAATACATTCTATTTTCATTGCTAAGGGACAAGCAATGATTCAAGTTGGGGGGTGTGATAACTTGAGAAATTTACATATTAATGTGTTACTAAATCATGGAGAATGATGCATATTTGAGAATTATTTCACAAGTTATCATGTTAATTATTTTACTTGTCATTTTGATAAACCTCCTTAAATCTTGATTTAAATTGATATTTTATGAATAAAAAGAAAATTAGTGATAATTTATTTCATATGCTGAAGCTTAATTCTCATTTAGTTTATTTTGAAATAAAATCCTGTTGTGTTAAATTTTTATGATTTATTGAATTATATTTTCTACAATTTTTCTGAAAATTTTAGGTATTAAAATAAATGAAATAATAAAAAGATAAAATGGGCACTTAACGGGCCCAACGCGAGCGGGAGGCCACATTGCGTCTAGTAGTGGGCCCGAGGGGCGCACCACCTCGCGAATCGTGTAAATCGGGTCGCAGATCTGAATTGTGGTTTCGGGCCAGATAGATCACTTCCAAGGCCTACTAGGAGCTGGTAGTCAGGTTCGGTCAACCCTGGGCACCAACAGTCAAGTCCGGTCAACCCTTTAGGAAGCACATACAATGATTTACAGGCACTGATAATTATATAGAATGTGAAATCTCTATTATTTCCGATATGGGACTAAAGGGTGCTTCTTACCCTTTTCAGATCTGACGGCAGAACGGTGGCTGCACCATCAGATCCAACGCATCAGAAGCAGCCACGTCACTGCCCACCATCTCACAAAAAGTAGTGCTAGATCTAACAATTGCCGCCATCAGATCCAACGCATCAGAAGCAGCCACATCTCCGCACCAGCACGTGCTCTGGCGGCCACATAGATCTTGATAAAGCACATGAAAAGGCATTGAGAGCTCAAATAGATCTGACGGTGGCGGAGAGGCTACGTCATCCCCTTTCTGAGCAAAATGACAGTGCGAGTATCCAACGGTCTTCATCAAGCCACGCTGTAGAAGATATGTTGACAAATATCAGTTATTGTCTAGTAAAATAGATAATATCGATTATTTTCTCTCGCGTGGCATAAGGGTACATTTGCAATTATTGATTATTGTGTGGTAAAACATACAATATTGGGTATTACCACACGAGAAAAGGGGAAAATGCTGAAAAAATCAGAGAAAAATTGGAAAAATATGGCAGAAAATAGGAAGTTGAAACGGAAAACGCGATTTGTGGATATGGGAGAACAAAAGGTGGAAGAGGAGAGAGAAAGGCATCTTTTTTGAGTTATTCTAGAGTTGTTCTTGAGTTGTTCTAGAGACAAGAAGTTTTTTTTTCCGTTTTCATGCGAAAATAGATTTCCAAGGAGTGTATAGTTGATTTTTTATCATTCTCCTCTACCCTTCCCACCTTAAATCCATTCCATTGAACTGGATGCAAGATTGGGAAGTGCTACCCAGAGGTCGACATCAAGCCATGCATTCCAAGGGTTGTAAGTTTGATTTTTAATAAAGTTTTTATTATTTTCTTGCTTGATCTGCGAAATAAATTTATTTTCCTAGCTTTAATAATTTCTCTACCTCTTTCTTTTCCATTTTCATTATTCTAAAGCATATTTAGTTTTATTAGAAGTTTTAAATTCACATTTACATTTATTTACCATTTTATTTCCCTCATTACTTTGAATATCAAATTTATAATCCATTAAATAAGAGAATAAAAGATTTCTAAAAGTTTTCCCTGAGGAGATGACCTAACTCACCATTATATTCGTTTAATATTATTTTTGGTGACTTAGTTTTATAAATTATTAAAATTGAATGATGATTCTAAAAATGACTTAGGGTCACATCATGGCACCTAAGTGTAAGGAGAGAAGAGAATGGTGGATGGCTCAAAAGAAGAGGTAAGGGTACATATAGGGTAATACATGTAAGGATGATATTACTTTTGATAAGTTGCTCACAAGATTAAGAGTGAAAAGGGGGAGATAGAATAAAGAGAAAACAAGGGGAAGCTCAACACAAATATCATGACAGCAAGACATGAAGAAGTGAGCAAGTATGTCCAAGGCAGTTTAAGAAGAAAAGAAAATGAAACGATCCTAAGTAAATTCCCTTATACCGATTTTTTTTTTGCTCAGATTTTTCTTGATGTTGAATTGTTTTTTTTCTTGTTTTTTTGGGGTAAAACCAAAATACCAAAAAGAAAATTGAAACTAATTTCATACACAAAGATAAGGACAAACTACCTAGGAACTACTCACTGAATCAAACATGAAGTCACTAAATAATATCTCTTGCTGTAGATCCAAACAACTAATCAAACGTGTTGAGAAAATACCAAGATAGATAAACCAATGGAGGTTAGAAGATATAGAATGAAATTCAAAAAGATGAAATAAAGGAATAGATATCAAGTTGAGATTACAAGTAGGGTGGTAGACGGACTTGGGAGTCAACCATATCATCAATGATAAATGAAAATAGATAGAGGGTTTCTATTATGACTAATCAGTGGGTGAGGGCTAAGGTAAAGTGGTAATAGCCTTTAGGTCTCGAAGATAGTCTTTAGGTGAATCAAAAATAGTGATTATATGCTCAAGACTTGAAGGAATGCATACTCTATTCCGAAAATAAGATTCACCTGGTGAGTAATCAAAACAAATAAGTAGGTTCAGTTTCTGAATGGTGGTGCAGTGGGGGCTCTCAAATCGCCCATCACTCCATCCTAGGCCTTTAGTATTTCAACCCTCTGATTTTCATGTACCATTCCATCACCCTATCAGATATCCTAGCCACTTAGGGATTGACCAAATATGTCTAGATTCATGGCTCATACCATTAAGAAAATGTTATCAATCCACTATAAGAGCCTAACTTCATTACTCACACTTTTAGAAACAAGGAATGGACAAAATTTCAAGTGGGGTTAGACTTACTATTTTGTATGCATGCAACAAGATATATATATATATATATATATAAAGAAATGAGATAAATATGCAATCATCATAAAAAATTTTAACAGTTTCATGTTGTAGGCACCCCCAACTTAAGTTCATTCATGATATGTTTGTCATAAAAAAAATTACTATCATAAATGATCCTCTCCCCCAACTAAAAATGTGCATGGTCCTAAATGCATTGATATAGACATGAAAATAACAATAAAAAGTATAGGGTAAAAATGGCAAACTAGGGGAAAAAAAAATTGTAGTTGGGGCAGCAGCTGCAGTTGGCTACGATGCTGGCTGCGGCAGCAGTTGCAGCTGCGATTGTGGCTACAGCTGCAAGTCCTTGACTTCTCATGCTCAATGATTAATACTAGAATAATATTCTTAAGGAAAATGGACCAACTATGGCTTTTATTAAAAGGAAAGGATGATGCAACAACGAAAGTACCACACAAACTTCAAAACTATCCTAATAAAAAGAGAACTTCTAAAAGTTTGTCACTGAAAGATGGACATGGAAGAGTCTGGATGTGAGGGAAGATCTGGCAGGTCTTCAAGCATGGTGACTTGAGGCTGAAGCATCTGATCAGCTTCTAAATACAACTTCAACCTCTGACCATTCACGATAAAAGATTTCCCTATCTTTGGATCCATGATGAGAACTACACCAGAATCAAAAAGTTCATTAATAATATAAGGTCCATCCCATCTTGACTTCAACTTCCCTAGAAACAATTTCAAATGTGAGTTATAAAGCCACACTTTTTGATTTTCATACAGATTTCTTCTCTTCAAAACTTTGTCATGAAAGTGCTTCCTCTTTGACTTGTATATGAGTGAATTTCTCATAAGCTTTATTTATCAATTCTTAGAGTTCATGTAACTGCAGAAGTCGACTCTTTCCTGCATCATCTAAAGAAAGATTTAGTTTCTCAAATAGCCCAATATGCTTTATGCTCAATTTTCACAAGGAGGTGGCAAGCTTTCCCATACACAACTCTATATGGGGACATACCTAAAGGTGTTTTATATGCAGTCCTATAAGCCCATAAAGCATCATAAAGTCTACTTGCCTAATCTTTTCTATTTGGATTTACAATATTTTTCAAAATTGTTAATCTCTCTATTACTAACTTCTACTTGTCCATTAGCTTGTGGATGGTAAGGCGTGGTCATCTTGTGATAGAATCTATATTTTTTTAACAAATTCCAAAAATGAAAATGATTAAAATGGCTACCTTCATCACTAATGATTTCTCTTGGACATCCAAACATGCTAATAATATTCTACATAATGAATGTAAGCACCACTTTATGATCACTTGATCTAGTAGGGATAGCTTCTACCCATCTAGACACATAATCCACTCCCATAAGCATATACTCATATCCTTTTGAGATTGAAAATGATCTCATAAAATTTATTTCCCATAGATCAAATACTTCAACCTCAATTATTAGCTGTAAGGGCATGTGGTGGTAGACATGACCCATCGCCACCATAGCACGAGCCCATGGCAATGGAGGAGACCCTCCCCTCATGCTGTCAACTAGATCGTGGAGCCTGAGTCAGGACAAAGAACCCTGGGTTCTGCTATACTGCATGAAGGGCTTCCCACCCCTAGGGCCCATGTTGGGACGGGACGGCCCACTTCCTTTTGCCTTCATCTGTCCTATTCCCTCCTCCTTTTGGGCCATACATTTGGGCCCAATGGGAGGAGCTGGTGTCCTTATTCCCCTCACCCCTTTTCTTTTGGGCCACCCTCATTCAGGCCCAATAAAGAGGAAGGCCCACCTGGGACTTACCTAGGGGGGAGGGGGGATGGGTTTTTGCATTTTGGGCCTCTCACGTGATTCTCCACCTTGACCCACGTGGGCCCCTATATAAGGGGGTGGAGAGCCACCATCTAAGAGGAGCCGTTTCTTGAAGTAGAAAGAGTATTTGTGGAATCTCACGTAGATAGAAAGGGAGAGGGGAGGCCTGAGGGGTGGAGGGCACCACCCGACCATCGACACTACCACCGGGACACCAATTGCTTGCTGTGCCACCGCCTGCACACTGGTCTTGTGTGACTGCCCATGGCGTGCTCCTACTGCATGCTTGCCTCATGTCTGACACTTGCTCCATGCCCCGACAGGCAGCGGTTGTTGTGCTCACAAGTCCTTCATGCCTGCTGGCATGCTGTTGCATTAGCCCATGAAGCCAACTACAGATTCCAAATAGGAACCTTGCCAGTGCACTCAGGTCGTCCAGCTGTGTCCCCACCCTCAGCCCCGTCGGGGGTTTGTCAGGCACTGCTGTTGCACCCCTCCCCGATGCCCACCTGTGAGCCTGTGAGCATGCTGGATGCCACATGGGACAGCCAACAGATTGCAAGCCCGTATCCCTGTGACACCATGAGCAGCAAGAAGCCACCAGCCTCATTGCAGCGATGCTCACCACTTCCGCTGGGGCCCGTGCCGATCCTGCCATTGTCGACCCTGCATCTGTACAAGGTTCCTCCTGCTTTGCCATGACCGACCGGGCCTTGGCCTGTAGGTTAGCCCTCATTCCCCCTCTTGGTTTGGTCCTTACTCTACACAGTGCCATCTCGCTCCTACCCCACCGCTGTCGGGCCTAGCTAAGTGGGACGGGTCGGGTCTCATCGTGGTGTGAATCCTGACATGTGCGTGCACAAGACCTGCTGCATTGGTTGTTGAGCTCAGGTGGCTGAGCTGTGTCGACGACACTGGGCTTCCCCCACCGGACGTGGACCAAGGAGGTCTCCCTACACCCACACCCTTGGTGACGCCCCAACAAGCATCCTCCAGCGTCGCCGCTAGTCAGCCCTATTTGCACCTAGTCGAGTTAATCGCGTATAGGATCCCTAACCCATAGTGAGGCATTATCCCTCTTCATCATAGGGTAAATCAACCTCAATGCTGCATCAACATGTGGTCTTGCTTGCGCAAGTTCACGCAAGTTGACACTTAAGACACACTTTGCAAAATTCAAAACAATCAGCATGCAAGGTTGGCCAGTAGAAGCTTGCTTGTAAAATCTTAGAAGCTGTAATCCTAGGAGAATAATGCCCTCCATATGGGGAAGAATGGCATGATTCCAAAATCTTCCATTGTTCCTCATATGGGACACACCTCCTAAGCATTTAGTCTACTCCAAGATGAAATAATTCAGGTTCTTCTCAAAAATAATGTTTTGCTAGTAGTTAAGTCCCAATCTTCTGGTAGAAAATCTGAAACTAAATAGTTAACAATATGTGCATACCATGGAATCTTTGTAGCTTGCACTACTAAGATTTGTTCATCAGGAAAATGTAATCTAGAAAATGGCTGAAGGTGAGTCAAAATGTAATCTAGAAAGATGATCTACCACCACATTTTCACACCCTCTTCTATCTTTAATCTCAATATCAAATTCTTGCATCAATGAAATCCACCTCATAAGTCTAGGTTTAGCTTCCTTTTTACTAAGCAAAAATTTTAAAGTAGCATGATTAGAAAAAAAAACTATTTTATTTCCTAATAAATAAGAATGAAAATTTTCTAAAGCAAAGATAATTGCTAACAATTCCTTTTCAGTTGTGGAGTAATTGACTTGTGCTTCACCCAAGGTCTTGCTAGCATAATAAATGGCCACCAGCATCTTATCTACCCTTTGTCCCAAAACTGCTGCTATTACAAAATCAGAAGCATCATACATTAATTCAAAAGGTAACTCTTAATTGGGAGCTTGGAGAATAGGTGCTTGAATAAGAGCTTCTTTCATCTACAAAAAAGTAGTTTCAACATTAGAATCAAAATTGAAATCAACATCCTTTGAAAGCAAATTTGTTAAGGGTTTGGAGATTTTAGAAAAGTATTTTATGAATCTTCTATAGAAGCCTACATGGCCAAGAAAACCTATAAGTTGTTTTAGGTTTGTTGGAGGAAGGCCCTTGATCACCTCTATTTTGCCTTGTCTACCTCCAACCCATGTTTGCTAACGTGATGTCCCAACACTATCCTTTCTTGCACCATAAAATGGGACTTCTTTCAACTTAGTACTAATTTGTTCTCCACGCATATCTTCAACACCTTGGATAAGTTAGATAAAAACTTTCATCAAAAGATGGTCTAGATACAGAAAAATCATCCATAAAAATCTCTAGACAATCGTTTACTTATTCAGAGAACATGACAGTCATGTGTCTTTGCAAAGTAACTGGTGCATTACATAAACCAAAAGGTATCCTTCTAAAAGCAGAAGTTCCAACAGGACAAGTGAAAGTAGTTTTCTCTTGATCATCTTCTTGTATAGCTATTTGATTGTAACTAGAATATCCATCAAGAAAACAAAAATACTCTTATCTTGTAAGCTTTTCTAGAATCTAATCAATGAAAGGTAAATGATAGTAGTCTTTCTTAGTGGCTAAATTTAACTTCCTATAATAAATACAAACTTTGCATCTTGTTATTAATCTAGTTTGAAGCTCCTCACCTTGTTCATTTTTCTATACAGTAATATCAGATTTTTTAGAGACAACATGAATAAGACTCACCCAAGGACTGAGAGATTACATAAATAAAACTAAGTTTCAATCATTTCATAATCTCATTCTTAACCACTTAAAAATGTGAGGATTTAGGTGCCTTCGAAATTCTCTAGATGGCTTGATGATAACTTGTGAAAATTATACGTTAATGTCTCATTAAATCAGAGAGAATAATACATATTTGAGAATTATTTCACAAGTTATCATGTTAATTATTTTATTTTTTATTTTAATAAACCTCATAAAATCTTGATTTAAATTGATATTTTATGAATAAAAAGAAAATTGATGAGACTTTATTTCATATTTTGAAGCTTAATTCTCAAAATAGTCTATTTTTTCAAATAAAATTCTGTTTTGCTCAATTTTTATAATTTTTAATGAATTATTTATATTGAAAAAAATTTCTACAATTTTTTTGAGAATTTTTGAAATAAATAAGAATAAAAAATAGTTTAATGGGCTCACCAGTTAGTGTGCCAATGTGGGCCCAAGATCTCATTCATCTAATGTGTTTCTAGTGTTATAGATTTAACAAATAGAAGAGTGACAGGTCACCAAAGGCCACAACTAATGACGATATATAAGCGGCCATGTCACCTATCGATTATCATAGAATGACGGCACATGAATAGCACGATTCTTAGCTTGACACGTGGCAAAGACATATGCATTGATAACATGATATCTCTGCTGATTATTCCTTACATTTTATGTCATTTTGTTCATTTAAATCTTGAAAATATCATGTTATTAACAAAATTAGTGAAATATTCCTAGATGTGCATTAATCTCACTATTTGCAAACTATGCATGAATTTTGTATGATTTTGACCAACCATGCTTGACTTATATGAAGTCTAGTTTTATTACTAATAAATATTTTCAAGTTTCATGTGTGCAAAATTTAACAAGACTCAACAATGAATTTGGAGCACTTTAGAGATCAAAGTCAACTTGATGGGACAAGAGTAGCTTGGAGGAATCCTAGTTCAGGAGCATAAAAGAGAAATTAAGGGAAGTTTTGAGTCATGTCTAAGCCCATTTAGACCTTCCTAAATCCATTTTAGAGGAAGAGATTTCGAAATTTATGGAGAAAGATTAGGGAATTATGAAAGAGGGGCATTTTAGTCATATTTGTCCATGTATAAAAACTACTATTCCCTTTCTCTCTCCTCATTCTAGACAAGCTCCAGCGAGTGACTGGCCAGTAGGACAAGGCTCTCTAGGGTCTAGAGTTTTCTTTGGTGTAAGTTTTCTTGAGTGATCATTCAATCTTCTCTTTTGTTTGATTTGAAAAAATGCCTAATCCTAGTAGAATATAAGGGTCCAAACTTGGGAGAATGCATTGAGGGCTCAAGAAACGAGCATTAAGTTTTTTTTAGGAACTTAGGGTTGCGTTAGATTCTCATTTCTCTTCATCTCCATTGCTGCTCATCATCTCTATTTCATTTTCCTTCATTTTCTCTCTACCCTATCATTTCATCCATTTTCTCTCTTTATGATTAGTTTTTTTGTCTATTACCTCTTGCCTCATGTATTGCCTCTATTATCCGCTACTCCACCTCTTCCTCACCACTCCTCATCTCGCTTGTCCACCGACCACCACCGCCGCCTACCGTCAGCAGCTGTGTCCTTGCCAACCATTGCCGCCTCCAACCGTCAACAGCCACCTCCCTGCTAACCATCACTGCCTATTGCCAGCAGCCATGTAGCAGCAGACCACCACCGTGTGCTCATCACCTGCCGTTGCATGCCCATCGATCACCGCCGCCATCTATTGCCAGCCTTTGTGCACTCGCTGCCATTCACTGTGTGCCTGCCACCCTCCCTCTCTCTCTACCCTTTTAGACCTAGTTGGAAGCCCTAAATTTTGGTAAAGTTCAGAAGCCGACATGGGAGATCCACGACCTGTGTATTCCCCCTCACCAAACCACTAACAACTAAGGTAAGTCATTATCATTTTTTTGTTATTTTTTTCATTAAAAAAGATTAAAAAATCAATTAAAATTAGAAACAAATACAAAAAATTTTTAATCAGTCTTTAGCTATATTTTCTGCACAAGTAAATTCTAGAAAACTCTATTAAATCCTATAAAAATCCTTAAACACTTCCTAAAAATGAGATTTTGACTTGCAAGTCAATTTCTATCTCTTCTAAAATTGAATTTCTACCTCCCTATGGATCGACCCCTTATTTGCCCTATGTCTAATATAGAATAACTAAGTGGAAAAATTTCTTCACTATTGTTGATCAAGTCTGAATTCAAACAGTAATGCAAAACCCTATATTTAGACTTATCATGCATAAATATGAATTATTGTCTGGTAAAATAGACAATATCTATAATTCTTGGGTGCAATGGTGAGAAAATCTGGAAAAATTGAGGAAAATCTGGAAAAATAACGAAAAATCTGAAACATTTGGAAAAAAATGAAAAATAACAAATAAAAATAGAATTCTTGATTTGTGGATCTGGAGAATAAAAAGGATAGAAGAGGGAGAGAGTGGATCTTTTTCAAATTATTTTTGAGTTGTTCTTGAGATAAAACAATTGTTCTTCATTTTTATGTGAAAATAGAGTTCCAAGAAATGCACCATTGATTTTTGATCATTCTCCTCTACCTTTCTCACCTTAAATCCATTTTGTTGAATTAGATGCAAGATTGGGAAGTGCTACCCGAAGGTCGACATCAAGCCATACATTTTAAGGGTTGTAAGTTTGATTTTAAATAGAGTTTTCATTATTTTCTTGTTTGATTTACGAAATAAATTTATTTTCTTAGATTTAATCATTTCTTCACTAGATTTTTCTCCATTTTCATTATTCTAAAGTATATATAATTTTAATAGAACTTTAAATTCACGTCTACATTTATTTACCATTTTATTTCCTTTATTTCTTTAAATATTAACTTCATAATCCATTAAATAAGAGAATAATAAGATTTCTAAAAGCTTTCTCTGAGGAGACAACCTAGCTCACCGCTATATTTATTTAATATTATTTTTGGTGAATCTAGTTCTATAAATTATTAAAATTGAATGATGATTCTAGTAATGACTTAGGATCACATCACTTGACATTCTCATAAAAAAAAATCTATGTTCACATATGTCCTTATTAATGTGATGAATATCATCAATAGACCAACCAATAACAGATTTTTGTATTCTAAGAATTTCTAATAGTGATAATTCTTGATCAGTAGATAAAGGAGATGAGATGATAATTGGATAAGTTCTATGAGGCCTAAGAAATGCATATAAGTGAGCTAGGCAATGATTGTAATTTTAATTGAGATGTAGATAAATCAGGTGGAATATTTATGGTTTCATCAACTTAAAGTTCATCATCATAAGCAACTTCTAAACAAAAAAGAGAAGAAGGTTGTTCAAGAATCATATCCTCAATTATATCACAAATACACAAATCCTCTCTTGCATTTTCTGGAAGCTTAAGGAGTTTAGATACCTGAACGTCCACCTTTTGCTTTCCTACTTTAATTTCAATAGTTCATTTTCCAAAATCTGCACTAACTTGAGCTGTAGCTAAGAAAGGTCTACCTAGAATTATGGGTGCATGGCTCAAATTCTTAGTAACCTTTATATAAACTACCATAAAGTCAATAAGAAAGCAACAATTTTCCACTCTCACAATCAAATCTTATAGCTTCGCAATTGGCTGTCTAATGGATCCATCTACTAGCTGCAACTCAATAAAGATGGGCTCTAATTCACTAAATTTAAATTTATCAAAAATGGCTTTAGGCATGATATTCACACTTGCCCCTGTACCCAAAAGTCTTTTACTAAAAATCATTTCCCAATTTCACATTTAATAAGTGGAGCTCTTGGATCCCTTTTCTTCCTAGGAATTTGATTCAATAAAATTGAACTAATGTTTTTAGATAGTTGTATCCTCTTCTGCTTTCTAGGTTGAGTACAAAGATTTTTAATAAACTTAGAATAAGAAGGGATATTCTGAATAGCATCTACCAAAGGAATAGTGATAGTTGCTTCCTTAAAAAATTCTAAGCAATGATTATCACTAGGAGGGACTTTAGAAGACTTTAACACTTGGGGAAAAGGAATAGGAGGCACATAATCTTTTGGATCAGGCTCATGTATGGATAATTTTTCTACATTTTGTCAGGAACTTGCATCACAAAATCATCAACTTCATCATTTTGCTTATTGTTAAGCTTTTCAAAAGATCTAGGTTCATATGGATCAGGTAATTCCTTCCCATTCCTCAATCTATTAATTCCACTCACAAATTCATGCTCATGACATTCTCCTTCACAAAAAATATTTTCAATCATCTTTAGCATGATCAATACAAGAAATATTTCTAGGATTAACACAAGGCTGAGTTGGGAGTTGACTTGATTTTTGAGTATTGTAACCCACATCATCTATTTTACCTTTGTTCTTTTCACTTTTGAAGTTCCCTTGAAAGCTTTGCCCTCCTTGCCCCTGGTTTTGCCTCTCTAGTTGCTTTGGGCAAGGGTTATGAGCAAAGTTCTGATTATTTTGATAATTCTGTTTATAATATGGATGTGGCTGGTGGTGATTGTTTCCCTCTTTATTCCATCCTTGACTGCCTAACCTCCTCTTTGATTCCAAGCCCCTTGCATTTGAGTGTTTCTCTCAAATGTATTAACTTGTTCTTGAGTAGGGCAAATGTCATTAGTATGATCATAACTCTCACAAATAGAACAAAGAAAAGAAGGCTGAGAAACAAGAGAGGATGAGGTAAAGGTAGAAGAAGGATTCATCATATTCTTCATCTGCTTGGTAAGCTCCTCCACAACTTGGCCCACCTTGCCAATGTCTCTCTCCACTTTATCTCTCCATATATCCTATTCTATAGCACTAACTTCAAGGAGACCTCCATGTTTTGGTGCTGAAATCCTTCCATTTTGACTCAATCCCTAATGATAAGTGCAACTATCTTCCAATTTCTCAATAATGTTAGTGACTTCATCAATAGTTTTATCAATAAAAGTCCCACCACTAGCACTATCTACTAATCCTCTCTCATGATCATTTAAGCCATCATAAAAAATCTGAATTATTTGCCACTTAGGTAAACCATGATGTGGGCCTTTTCTAATAAGATCTTTCATTATATCCAAAGCATCACAAAAAGAATCAACTCGTGTAAAATCCCTAATGGCTTTTCGATAAGCACTAGTTCTTCTAACTGAATAAAACTTTTATAAAAAATATTTTCCAATTTCATTCCAATTTTGAAAATTTTTACCCATGGTTCTAAACCAATCTTTTGCTTTATCTTTAATGTATGAGGAAATATTCTCATTTTCAGCACATCTGAATTAACTCCTGCAATATATATGAATCACATTTCTCCACAAAATCATATAAATAAGCATAGGTATCCTCATTCAATTTCCCATAAAAAGAAGGCAACATATTATAAAGAATAGTGTCAATTTTGAAATTCACATCTGCCTCAATGTTTCCATAAATTTGTGGCCGGAATTTTACTCTCAGCTGGTTCATAAAATTCCCTAACCCTCATTATTCTATTTCCTTGATTATTAGCCATCTCTTCAAATTTTTCCTCAAAATGAATAGAAATATCCTCAAAGTTCCAAAATCTTTCAACAGATTCTAGGGTCACTAAATGCAGTTTTTGAGATCTCCTACCCTGCATGCAATCACAAGACAAAATGTTTTTTTTTTAAAAAACTCAAGGAGTGAAGTTTAGAAGTCACCTAGTGATGCCTTCTCCTTCTTCCCTCAAGAAAGATTTCTGCACTGCTGTTAGCTTATAATAATAAAATAAGACAAGAACTATTTTCTAAACCAAGAATTAAAATCAGAAATCAAATTTGCCTTGTCTCCTTGGCAGCGGTGGTAGTTGATAAGTCCAAATTAAAGGGTTTTGTGTTGCTGTTTGAATTCAAACTCAACCAACAATAGTGAACAAAATTTTCCACTTAGTTACTCTTTATTAGACATAGGGCAAATAAAGGTCGATCCATAGGGAGGTGGAAATTTAATTTTAGAATTTTTTGAGGCCCAAGTGATAGAAATGAGTTTGGAAGTTAAAATTTCATTTTTAGAAAGTTTTTTTAGGATTTTTATAGGGCTTAATAGAATTTTCTAGAATTTAAATTTGCAGAAAAATACAACGAATGACTAATTAGAAATTTTTGTAGTACTTTTTCTAATTTTAATTTGATTTTTTTCTTAAATCCAAAAGAATTTTTGGTAACTTGTACAGTTCGCACTTTTTGGCTCTACCCAAGAATTATACAGTAATAGGTCTTTTCACAATGAGAGCTATCCATACAGTGACGACATTTAATTATGAAACAAGAAATAATCATAATGACTTGGTGATTAACAGTTGGGTCAAGGGGGATGCGCAGGTTGCAGATCTCAAGTGACCGTTTCTGGACGTAACTGAAATTTAGGGCTTTCGGTTATGTAGAGAAGGGTAGAGAGATAGAGGGTGGCAGGTACACAGTGACTGACAGTGAGTGCATGGTGGCTGGCAATAGGCAACAGCGGCAATCAGCGGGCATGCAGTGGTGATCGGCAGGCATGCAGCAGCTGGTGATGAGCACACGGCGGTGGTCGGCTGGCACACAGCTGCTGGCAGTAGGTGGCGGTGGTGGTCGGTGGTGGTGGTCAGCAGATGAGAGAGATGAAGAGTGTTGGGAAAGAGGCAGAGTGGTGGATAATGATAGCAATAGACAAAGTGAGAGGCAATAGAAGAAAAAAATTTCAAAACAAACAAAAGAGAAGATTGAATAATCACGCAAGAAAACTTACACCAAGGAAAAATCTTAGACCCTGGAGAGTCTTGTCCTACTAGCCAGTCACTCGTTGGAGCACATCCAGAATGAGGAGAGAAAGGGGAGAGGAGTTTTTATATATGGACAAGCATGACTAAAATGCCCCCCTTTATAATTCCCTAATCTTCTCCATAAATTTCGAAATCTCTTCCTCTAAAATAAAATCGGGATTCCTTCAAGCTACTCCTAGCCCATTAAGCCAATTTTGATCCACTAACGTGCTCCAAATTTATTGTTGAGTCTTGTTAAATTTTGCAAACATAAAAACTTGAAAATATTAATTAGTAATAAAACTACTTGACTTCATAGAAGTCAAATAGGGTTAGTTAGAATAATGCAAAATTCGTGCATAGTGTGCAAATAGTGAGATTAATGTACATCTAGAAATATTTAACTAATTTAGTTAATAACATGATATTTTCAAGATTTAAGTGAACAAAATCACATAAAATGTAAGGAATAATCAGCACATATATCATGTTATCACTAGCAATGATTCAAGTTGGGGCTGTGATAACTTGTGAAAATTATATGTTAATGTGTCATTAAATTAGAGAGAATAATGCATATTTGAGAATAATTTCACAAGTTATTATGTTAATTATTTTATTTTTCATTTTAATGAACCTTCTAAAATCTTGATTTAAATTGATATCTTATGAATAAAAAAATATAGATGAGAATTTATTTTCATATGTTGAAGCTTAATTCTCATTTAGTTTATTTTTAAATAAAATTCTGTTGTGCTAAATTTTTATGATTAATTGAAATATATTTTATATAGTTTTTCCAAAATTTTTAAGCATTAAAATAAATATATAAAAAACATGGGCACACTATTGTCGGGCTGGAGGCACACCGTTTAATGGGCCCAACATGGGCCATAGGCCACATTGTGTTTGGGAGTGGACCAAAGGGCACATTACCTTGTGGTCAAATAAACCGGGTCATGGATCTAGATCGGATTTAGGTTTAAGTCATGTAGGCTCACCTCCCCGACCTATTGGGAGTTGAGAGGTTAGGTTCGATCATCCTTGGGAGAGCAGCAGTAGTGGTTAGATTTGATGATCTAGAAGCCCGATGTGATCCTAAGTTGTTATTAGAATCAACATTTAATTTTAATAATTTATAGAACTAGATTCACCAAAAATAATATTAAATGAATATAGTGGTGAGCTAGGTCATCTCCTCAGGGAAAGTTTTTAGAAATCTTCTTATTCTCTTATTTAATAGATTACAAATTTCATGTACAAAGTAATGAAGGAAATAAAATGGTAAATAAATGTAGATGCGAATTTAAAACTTCTACTAACATAAAATATGCTTTAGAATGATGAAAATGGAAAAGAAATAAGTAAAGAAATGATTAAAGCTAAGAAAATAAATGTATTTCTTAGATCAAATAAGAAAATAATGAAAAGTTTATTAAATATCAAACTTATAACCCTTAGAATGTGTGGCTTGATGTTGACCTTTGGGTGGCGCTTCCCAATGTTACATCTAGTTTGACGAAATGGATTTAAGGTGAAAAGGGTAGAGGAGAATGATAAAAAATCAATAGTGCATTCCTTAGAACTATATTTTTGCATGAAAAAGAAGAACAATTATTTTCTATCAAGAATAATTAAAAAATAACTCAAAAAAAGATTTTTTCTCTCTCCTCTTCCTTCTTTTTGTTCCCTAGATCTGCAAATCGCATTTTCTCTTTTGAAGTCCTATTTTCTACTATATTTTTCCAATTTTTCTCTGAGTTTTCTAGTATTTTCCCCTTTTCTTGTGCAACAATAATCGATATTGTCTATTTTATTAAAAAATAATTGATATTTGCAAATATACCCTCATACGCAAGAGAGAATAATTGATGTCATCATTTTTACCAGATGATAATCAATATTTATAAATATGTCTTTTGATGTGTGGCTTGATGAAGATTGTTGGATCCTTGCACTGTCATTTTGCTTTGAAGGGGATGACATGGCCTCTTTATTGCCATCAGATCTATTTCACCTTTTAGCCCTTTTTCTCATACATTATTGAAATTCGTGTGGGCACTAGACCTCGTGTTGGTGGATGGAGATGTGGCCGCTTCTGATGTGTCAGATTTGATGGCGGATGCCATGAGATCTGGTGCTACTTTTTGTGCAATGGCAGGTGGTGACGTGGTGCGTTCCCATGCGTTCGATATAATTGTCATCAATGTCGGATTGATGGCTTCCTTTATTGTGAGATAGTGGGCGGTGACTTGGTGGCTTCTAGATCATCAAATCTTACCACTATTGTCGCTCTGCCATCGGATATGAAAAAGGTAAGAGCCATTTAGTCCCATATCAGAAATATAGGATAGATAGAGTACTATATATTGATCGATGCCTCTTATTTACTACAAGCACCTCCTAAAGGGATGACCGGACTTAGCTATTAGCTCCTAGGGATGATCCAGATTGAGACTTGGCTCTTAGTAGGCCATGGAGGTGATCTATTTGACCCGAATCCATGATTCAGATCTATGATCCGGTTTACATGGGTCGTGAGGCGGTGTGCCCCTTGGGCCTACTCCTAAACGTGGCGTGGCCTCCAGCCTACGTTGGGTCTATTAAGTGGCGTGCCTCTAGCTTGCTAATAGTGTACCCATTTTATCTTTTTATTTTATTTTATTTATTATATTTATTCTAATGCCTAAAAATTTAGAAAAATTACAGAAAATGTACTTCAATTAATCATAAAAATTTAGCACAACTAAATTTTATAAACCAAACAAATATTAAGCTTCAACATATGAAATAAAATTTCTTTTTATTCATAAAATATCAATTTAAATCAAGATTTAAGGAGGTTCATTAAAATGACAAATAAAATAATTAACATGATAACTTGTGAAATAATTCTCAAATATGTATTATTCTCACTTATTTAATAACACATTAACATATAATTTTCACAAGTTATCACACCCCCCAACTTGAATCATTGCTAGTCCCTTAGCAATGAAAATAAAATGTGTTTAAAAACTTAAGAAACATCATCAAATAATCATGGATCAAGAATATATCAGAGATAATATGAAGTAACCTTCTCTAATGAATATGTGATCTATGTCAAGCATTGGTAGTGAAACCACCTTTGGTATCAAAATATTTCCCAAGGTATATACTTCTAAACATTTTCATGAACTTAAGCATGCTTCTCAATACTCTACATATAATAATAATTGTACTACATAAATAAAGAAAAAAATTCACCTCATCAAGAAATAGCATTGATAGATATCCTACACTATAAAGATATGCATGGGATAGAGATTATGTCAAATCTTACATATAAAGGGGCATATATAAAATGGCTAAGGCATATGAAAAGTCATTTTAAAAATCATGTACTAATTAATGGGGTTTTATCCTTAGTACTTGCTACGAGAGGAATGCCTAGGTGTCTCACAATGCACCCCCTATGCTTTCCTTTGATTCTACTATTTGCAACTTTTTTTTTTTCTCACTTAAATACTTGCTACGAGAGAGATACCCTAATGTCTCACAGCATATTCCCTAAGTTTTCTTCAAGTTCAGCATATTTTTATTGTAAATAATTATAATATTCTTTCCATGTGTTGCCCTAATTAGGCAGATATCTTATTTCCCCGAAGAGGTTTTGCATCCCTATGTAATTTAGGGGGCTTCACTCTGTCATAAATACTAGTTGCCAAAGAAATTGACAAAAGCTCTATCTCATGCTAAAAAAAATTGATTTTCATGCATGGTTTAATCACACTAGATCATGAGAGGTGAATGAGTAAGATGAGAAGTCTAAGAATAAGAAAAAAATCATAAATATAACTATGAGTTTGAGATGTGTGCTTCAATTCACTTTCATATTTTTAATTCACCCTAGGAAAATATTTGAACCTTTCGCTTGACATAAAACTTATAACATAAAATAAGTTTTATATCTTGCTCATCTATACATCAATCCATAATGTAATCCATGACGTGTTCTTTATTTAAATATTTTCATAATTAATATGCAAGAAATCATAAATAGTTGGTCATAAACTCATTTTCATGCAATAAATTATATCTATAAGTTTTTCTAAATTTCCTACTTACCCCCCCAACTTAGTCATTTTATTGTCCCTAATAAAACATCCTATTGAAATTAAAAAAGAAATAAGCATCATAACATTCATCTCAAGTATGAAATATCAAGAAGGAAAGTTTAGAAAAACTCATTGAATAGTCGTGGATGATTCTTTAGCTCCTTTAATTTTCTGTTGCTGATATCCAGACAATCCTTTAAATTTGCTAATAAGAGGAATCATTTGCTAAAATATAAGGATATGAAAATTGTCAAACAAAAGTATAGATGATGGATGAAATATGGAAGAGTGGAGAGTTGATACCTTATTATTGAAGTAGATAAGAACTGCAGAAAAGAAAACTATCTTCTAAACTAAAAAAAATCAATCTAGAGACAAAATTAAATGACAAGAAAAATAAAAATTATTGGGTTGCCTCCCAACTAAGTGCTTGTTTTTATGCCTTCAGCCTGACCTAATGATGCTCAAGGGTTTGTAAATTCAACTACTAATATAGGCTCAGGTGGATAATGTTCCATGTAAGGTTTGAGCCTTTGACCATTGACTACAAAGCTTCGTCCATCTCTAAGGTCACTGATTTTTACAGCTCTACTATTTGCAACATCAACAACAATATAATGACCGTCCAATCTTGATTTTAATTTTATAGGAAATAAATGTAATCTTGAATTGAAAAGCCATACCTTTTGACCAATGTGAAATGATTTTCTTGAAATATATTTATCATGATAAGCTTTCATACGAGATTTATAAATATGAGAATTTTAATAAACCTCATTTCTAACGTCTTCTAATTCAGATAATTGAAGAGATCTATAATTTCTAGCCTCTTGCAAGTTAATATTTAATTATTTGATTGCCCAATATGCTCTATGTTCTAATTTCACGGGTAAATGACATGAGTTTTTAAAAACTAATCTAAATGGTGGCATGCTAATTGGGGTTTTATATGCTATTTTATAAGCCCATAAAGCATCATCAAGCTTCAATGACCAATCTTTTCTATCAACACGAATTACCTTTCGAAGTATTTGTTTGATTTCTCTATTGGAAACTTCCACCTGTCCATTTGATTGAGGATGATATGGTGTAGAAATATTGTGAGTAACTCCATATTTTTTCAATAAAGCTCTAAATTGTAAGTTAATAAAATAAGTGAAAAAAAATTCGAGATTTCTAAAAATAAGTGGTATTTTAGAAATCTCGAATTTTCTTCCCAAATATTAGACGTGCCAACATATGTGTCAACATAGCTTTGGGTGATTATTTACGCGTGAATGACTTTCTCTCTCTTCCGATGAGATCTCACTATGAGGCAAGAGCTTTTTATACTGGTTTGCCTTTCACCTGGCTACTTCTAATCTTAGAGGATCTTTCCTACTAGTATTCCACTATTTTCCTCAGAAATACACACTGATTTTAATGGGATCAATTGCCTAATACCTCAAGTTTGACCTATGTAGAGATCTAGCCCCTTTCGGACCAAACAGGGCTTAGAGCACCTTGTGCCTTTGCCCAAACTTACTCTTCACTCATCACCCAATTATCTTAGGGCCTGATGGAGAGCCTCCTTAAGAGATTCAAGCTCTATCTTGATCACCAATCGTTGATTGAAGAAGTATGATATAGTCTGCTCACAGTTGATGCTTGGTGGTGATGAATCATGATCATAAGAGAGATTGCTCATTGTAGATTGAAGTAGAATAGTTGTTTTTGGTGTCCTTTGCTTCGTTTACTTGTAGGTTGTTATCCTCCAATGAATTTCTGCGATTTGCTCGAGAGACAAAGTCGGAAGGTCAGTTTGAATACTTACTATTTTTCAAAATGTGTGGCAACAACCTCTGATTGTTGCGAATTCGACATCTTTTTATTCTCTAGTATGTTTGACTTGAAATTCAAACAAAAGATTTTTCTCTCATATATGAATAACTTTTTTGTTGACTTTATCTCCAGATTCGAATGTTAAGTTGGTTGCCTTCTCCATGTAAGCAGTTGACGTGTCACCGTCCAATTTTCCAGTTCAAGACTCATGAGAGCTCATTTGATATTTTGAACCTTTTTCTTTTTTTTTTAATGATGCACGTGACTAATGAACAATAGCTACACTTAAATGGTTAAATAAATATAGATATATGAATTAAAAACATAACCATCATTTACTTGTTAAATATTTGTTTTCTAACAAATATTTATCCATGTGTGGCACTTCACCTTTTCATCATTTCACTTAATCTTAAGGTTAGTCATAATGTCACAAGATGAATAATGAAATCTATAAATTATAATCATGTATATATTTTCTCATATATTTTGTAATATCAAAATCTATGCTCAAGGGCATCAACAATAAGAACCATTATCACTAATAATAGCACATGGACAGCCAAAATGAGAAAAATATGAGATTTAAGGGATTTTATGACAACTTTATTATCATAAGTACATGTAGGTATAGCTTCAATCCATTTAGAAAATATAATACACTATAACAAGAATATATTCATGGCCAAATGAATTAGAAAAAAGGGCCCATAAAATCTACACCCCATAAATCAAAAATTTCTACCACAAGTATTGGCTGTAAAGGCATCATATCTTTGTGAGATAAATTTGTAATCTTTTGGCATTGAAGACAACATTTACTAAAATTACATGCATCTTTAAGAAGAGTTGGCTAATAAAAACCAGATTGTAATATTTTTGTAGCTGTTTTCTTACCTGAAAAATGTCCACCACAAGGAGATGAATGACATAAATTTACAATATTTTCATATTCTATTTCTAGTACACATCTCCTAATAATTTGATAACGTCCTAAATAAAATAATTCATGGTCATCCCAAAAGAAAAATTTTACCTTCTTGAAGAACACATCCTTCTCTAGCTTAGACCAACTTTCTGGAATTTTTCTAATCACTAAATTGTTAACTATGTGAACATACCAAAGAATAATCTTATGTTTTATACTCATGATCTGTTCATTAGGAAATGAGCCCAATAAATTATCATTTTCAGAAGGTTGAATGTGTGAGAGATGGTCTGCAATAGGATTTTTAAATTTTGATGAGACTTTATTTCATATTTTGAAGCTTAATTCTCATTTAGTCCATTTTTTAAAATAAAATTCTATTGTGCTCAATTTTTATAATTTTTAATAAATTATTTATATTGAAAAAAATTTCTACAATTTTTTTGAGAATTTTCTAAGAATAAAAAATAGTTTAATAGGCTCACCAATTAGTGGGCCTATGTGGGCCCAAGATCTCATTCATCTAATGTGTTTCTAGTGTGATAGATTTAACAAATAGAAGAGTGACACGTCACCAAAGGCCACAACAATCTGGTGTCATACAAGCAGCCATGTCACCTATCAATTATCATGGATCGACAACACATGAATAGTGATTGCACTCTAGTTGTTGAAATAAAATACGTCAAATTTAAATTTTTATTAGAACTCAAAACATAGAAATTAACTTAAAATTCTAGTGGTTCAGGTCGATCCTCAAAAGATTGTCAAATTATGATATCAAATCGTATTCTCAAATACTTATTTTTTTAATCAAAGGGAATAAAAAGAGCTATATGAATAAATAGAGTGATTGGCTTTTAAATAAAAATAAATTAATTGAATTCAACTATATCAAGTGTGTCACCCACCTAGCATAGAAAAACTCAAAGATATACAGAAAAATAAATTAAAACCTAGAAAATGATCATCATCTACTGATCCATGTGTCACTCATGGATTAGTAGAAGAATGAGTGGTGAGGAAATCAATAAAAAAATCAAATTTTAAGAATTCTTCTTCAAATCCTTGTGTCACTCAGAAATCTAAAGAAGAGCAATAAAATGAAGTGATAAAGAAAGTTGTAAATAATTGAAATTAAGAACTGTAAATAACCCAAATATTTGAGAAAGAATGAGCAAGTAAATCGCAGAAAGAAAAGTAAATGAAAATGCTAAAAATTCCTAAACTATGGCATTCTCGCTCCTCTTCATCTGTCACACAAAAGGGGTTTGAGAAAGGAAAGAAAGGGGGTCAAAATTGTTGTGAATGCCACAACACTGCTGCCGTGCTCGACTCCACCTATGCCTATCATGCAAGAGGGAAGCTCGCAACCACCATCGTCGCCATTGCCACCTCAGCCATTTTGTGGGAAACAAGCTCTGTTTGTCGTAGCTCCTGTCACCGTCTCCACACAACTATGCCACTACTTCACCGTCACCATCTTCGCCTGTCACGCGGAGAGGCTAGCTGTCGTTGTGCCCTAGCCATCTCCACACTGCTGTGCCAACACTTCACCGTCACCGTCTCCGCCTATCACGCGGAGAGGCCAGCCGTCGCTGTGCCTTAGCCGTTGCGGTCTGCCCCATCTCCTCTCTCTCTCCTCTTCTCTTCCCTTTTAACCCCCCATTGAAATGGGTTGGGTATTGGGCCTGATATTGGGCTTGATAGTGGGCATGTGTAATCAGCCCACTATCTTGCCCAATATAAGTTTAACAAAATTACAATAACTTCAGGAAATTCTAACTTTCATTCTTCTAATTTTTCTGCAGCCCAAGAAAATATTTTTCAAGGTACTCGCCTTGGATATTCATGTTAGCATAAATTAAATCACTAAAGCATTTCTCAAGAATAATACTCAAATGAGATAATTCTGATGAAATGAGTTATAAAATGTATTTTACCATTTTTCATATGATCTCATTGTATTTAACATCAATTAATGTGACATTTCTAATCATTTTTCAATGATTAACATAGATAAATGACACATTATCAAATATCACGATTCTCAACTTGACACATGACGAAGACACGCGTAAATATCAATTATCATTTGATAAATCAGATATATCGTGATATGCATGTGGCTGGGCATATTTACAAATATGGATTATTGTCTAGTAAAATAGACAATATCCATTATTCTCAAGTGTGATGGTGAGAAAATTTAGAAAAATTGAGGAAAATATAGAAAAATTAAGAAAACTCCGAAAAAAATAGAAAAAAATTCCAGAAAAATAGTAAATCAAAACAGAATGCTTAAGTTGCAGATCTAAAGAATAAAAAGGATGGAAGAGGGAGATAGGGGATCTTTTTTCAAGTTTTTTTCAAATTGTTCTTGAGAGAAAACAATTGTTCTTTTTAATGCCAAAATAGAAGTCTAAGGAGTGCACTATTGATTTTTGACCGTTCTCCTCTACCCTTCTCACCTTAAATTCATTTTGTTAAACTGGATGCAAGATTGAGAAGCGCTACCTAGAGGTCAACATCAAGCCATGTATCCTAAGGGTTGTAAGTTTGATTTTTAATAAAATTTTCATTATTTCTTGCTTGATTTTTATAATAAATTTATTTTCTTAACTTTAGTCATTTCTTTACTTGTTTCTGTTCCATTTTCATCATTTTAAAGCATATTTTATTTTAGTAGAAGTTTTAAATTTCTCATCTACATTTATTTACCATTTTATTTCCTTCATTACTTTGAATATCAAATTCGTAATCCATTAAATAAGAGAATAAGAAGATTTCTAAAAGCTTCCCTTGAGAGATGACCTAGCTCACCACTATATTCATTTAATATTATTTTTGGTCAATCTAGTTCTATAAATTATTAAAATTGAATGATGATTCTAATGACTTAGGGTCACATGGTCTAGTTATATTTGAAAAATCTTTGATGAATTTTCTATAAAATCTAGTGTCCTAAAAATGATCTCAATTGTTTAATAGGAGTAGGTGGAGGTAAATTATTAATTACCTTAGTATTGGCTTGATCCACTTCAATGCCACATTCACTTACCACATGACCTAAAATAATACCTTCTCTTACCATGAAATGACTTTTCTCCCAACTCAAAACTAAACTTGATTCAATGCATTTGGTTAATAATTTCTCAAGATTAATAAGGCAATCATCAAAAGAACATCCAAAGACTGAAAAATCATCCATAAATACTTCTAAAAATTCTCCAACCATTTCTGAAAAAATAGACAACATGCATCCTGAAATGTGGAAAGAGCATTACATAAACCAAAAGGTATTCTAGTAAAAGTAAAAGTACCGAATGGGCATGTAAATGTAGTCTTCTCTTAATTATTTGGATTTATGGTATTTGATTATAACTAGAGTAGCCATCAAGAAAGCAAAAATATTTTTGACCTACCAATTTCTCTCAAATTTGATCCATAAATGGTAAGGAAAAATGATCTTTTTTAGTGCATGCATTTAATTTTTTATAATCAATACATACACATCATTTGGTTTGAAGCCTTACTTGAATTTCTCTTTCCTCTTCATCCTTCATGATAGTGAGTCTTCCTTTCTTTGGTACAACTTAAATTGGACTCACCCATTTGCTGTCGGAGATAGGATAAATAAAACTAGCATTTAACCATTTAATTATCTCATCCTTAACAATATCTTTCATGATGGGTGATAAAATGATATTTAGGGCCGTTCAGTTACCTTGAAATCAGTTAATCAAAAACATTTAGAATCTTGAGTTCACCTACTTAATATATTAAAATTAGCAAGTATTATGGTGAGTGTGAAGTAGGTCCACAAGGAATGAGGATTAAATGTCAGATAGTACTGTTATATTTAATTGATATATTGAGATGAAGTAATTATAAAGAAGAAGAGCTAAAGATAAATAAAAATCTATATTATGAGAAATAGGGAAATCAGAGTTACGATGACTTAGAGACGATTAAGGGGAAAACAATGACCATAGAGTTATGAAACTAACCTCTCTATTCTATTTCCGATCTACGAATCCAAATGGGTGTTCACACATGGAAAGCATCAAACCTGAAAAATTTTACCTCTGGCCTTTATATTTTGCCAAGGCCAAGTGGTTTTCTCGTCGAGCAAGCTTGTCCAACGATTCAGGCTGCGAATCTATGTTGGAATCAACCCAAAGCACATCTAGATTGACGTGGAACTTCAATGCTGTTTCATTCAGCCGATCCAAAATCAAGGCATCAAAAGTTAGGTTTTCTGACCCTAAACAGCAGCTTAAATGTGCCGGGTTTATATGAGGGTGATAGGGTACATGTGTAGGGCTGATATCTACCCTCTCATGACCTGGTTCATCTGATGTCATTGGATCTAGGGCAGCGAAATAATGAGTGTCTTTCTATCTTTTTCAACTGCGATACTAAGGAGTGAGAGTTGGTTTCTCTCTAACCGATCTAGCATGTAGGATCTTCCACGATGTTGAGGTCCGCTGCACCTGTGGTAAGTAGGCTTCATCTGCCATCGATTGTGTGGATGCCTTTGACGGCTTTTGATCTCTTCCTTTGGATGCTGCCACATGTCAACACTTTCTCTCTTGATAGTCACATCATCTCCAGATCGAATCCTGACCGTAGAAGCAAACATCACCTTTATAATAAATCATAAAAAGATATTAAAAGCTCTTGAATTTTCCTGGTATTAATAGAAAAATCAATTAGGGCCATAAAATTCACCAAAATATACTGAAAAATTATCTAAAATATTAAACTTCATGAAATATTCAAAGAAGTAAGAAATGTTTAATTTTTAATATGATAACATGCTGGATCCTATGATTTAATCTCTTAAATAAACTAATTCTTACTCTGTTTAAGTGATAATCAGCATATTATCACATCCCCTAACTTGAGTTATTGCTAGACTCTTATCAAGAAAATGCTTCAAGTTCAAACATAGTAATTTTAGGAGAATTCATATTGAACTTCACCCCACACAGCAACTAACTTGCTTGTCATTTCAGAAATCTGCATTGGAGAGTTTCAACTGCTCATGTTAAGACATTCATGAATCAACGTTTAAGTAGAGTCTAGGTTTTCTCTTTTTTTTCAATCTTAACAACTGAATTGCTTAGTCATCAATTCATATACTTTCATCACTAGCCAAATAACACCAAAACGATTCTATATTTTGAGTTTAACTTGGATCACTACAACTTATTGGACATCTCATGTGTGTGCAGGTAGCCTTTCCAAAATGAGGTAATACTTGTCCTAGTCTCACATGTGGAAACCCCACGGGACAAGGAAGAAAATTCCTCTTTTATTTTGCACTTGGGCTTCACTCTGCATGACAATTTTTTTTTTTTGCTGTAGCAGGTAGCTTTTCTCCAAATATTTTGATGAAAGGTTGAATATAGATGTTCGTACTTTGGAGGCTTACACTCTACTAATTTCTATGTGACACAAAAATTTTGAGTGATCTTCCTTCAACTCGTGATCTAAATCATAAGATGTTCTTAGCTAGAAAATCAAGTATTTTGAACTGATTCTATAACAATTACAGAATTGTTTTGATTTAAAAAAAAATTAAATCTGCTTACTACAAAATCGTGTTCATGAATATCTAAACACTACTCAGCATGATCTCTCTTTTTAAGACTCATTTAATGAAGGCAACTTTGTGATTGTGGAGCTTAATCAGTATGATAATCTGAATTGTGGTGTTCTGATTGAGTTCTTTATACTACTGCTATTAAATGAATCCAAAAATGTGTGCATTCATAATTTTGTAAATGCCTACTGCAAAAAAAACTTATCTTCTCACCCCCATTTAACTCATGCATTGCCCCCAGTGCATAAAAAGAAGAAGGATAAATTTAGGGAAAGAAGATGCAAACTGAGTAGTGTAGAACACTATATATGTTGCTGCTGTGTGAGGTAGACAGCAGCCTGTTGCCATGGTCATGTACAGAACCATCAGTGTATTCCAACTACATTAAAGATACTACAAGAGAAAATTAAAAGTAGGAGAGGCCAAGATACTACATGATGAAAATAGTTATATGGAAAACTCAAAACTATAAGGTTGTGACCAAGATACTATCAACAAGAGATTTGATATGGCGGCAGATCCTGCAGTTAAAGAGAGCTGTTTGGAGGTTGTTGCTCGTGCTCCACATATGGTTTGAGTCTTTACCCATTCACTTTAAGCTGCTGACCTATTTTTGGATCTGCAATTAATACTGCTCCACAATCAAATAGTTTAATAACAATAAAAGGTCCATCCCACTGTGATTTAAGTTTCCCCGGAAATAATTTTAGGCACAAGTTATAGAGCCAAACTTTTTGATTTTCAACTAATTGCTTACGATTTAATTGCCTATCATGAAAAGTTTTAAGTTGTGCTTTGTAGATCACTGAATTTTCATAAGCCTCATTTCGTAATTCTTGTAATTCCTGAATTTGTAACATCTGGTTCTTTCCTGTATCATCTAATGATAAATTGAGTTTTTTGATAGCCTAATAAGCTCTAACTTGAATCACAAGTTATCACACCCCCCAACTTGAATCATTGCTAGTCCCTTAGCAATGAAAATAGAATGTGTTTAAAAATTAAGAAACATCATCAACTAATCATGGATTAATAATATATCAGAGCTAATATGAAGTAACCTTCTCTAATGAAATATATGATCTATGTCAAGCATAGGTAGTGAAATCACCTTTGGTATCAAAATATTTCCCAAGGTATATACTTCAAAACATTTCCATGAACTTAAGCATACTTCTCAATACTCTACATACAATAATAATTGTATTACATAAATAAAGAAAAGAATTCACCTCATCAAGAAATAGCATTGATAGATACCTTGCACTATAAAAGATATGCATGGGGTAGAGATTATGTCAAATCCTATATATAAATGGCTATATATAAAATGGCTAAGGCACATGGAATGTAATATTAAAAATCATGCAATAATTAATGGGGTTTTATCCTCAGTACTTGCTATGAGAGGAATGCCTAGGTGTCTCACAGCGCACCCCCTGTGCTTTCCTTTGATTCCACCCTTTGTGAATTTTTTTTTTTTTTTGCTTGAATACTTGCTACGAGAGAGATACCCTGATGTCTCACAACATATTCCCTATGCTTTCTTCAAATTCAGCATATTTTTATTGTAAATAATTATAATATTCTTTCCATGTGTTGCCCTAATTAGACAAGCAGCTTATTTCCCCGAAGAGGTTTTATATCCCTCTGTAATTCAGGGGGCTTCACTTTGTTATAAATACTAGTTGCCAAAGAAATTGACAAAAGCTCTATCTCATACAAAAATTGATTTTCATGCAAGGTTTAATCACACTAGATCATGAGAGGTGAATGAGTAAGATGAGAAGTCTAAGAAAAAAAAATCATAAATATAACTATGAGTTTGAGATGTGTGCTTCAATTCATTTCTATGTTTTTAACTCACCCTAAGAAAATATTTGAAACTTTAGCTTGACATAAAACTTATAACATAAAATCAGTTCTTCATCTTGCTCATCTATAAATCAATCCATAATATAATCCATGATGTGTTCTTTGTTTAAAAATCATAAATACTTTTTCATAAACTCATTTTCATGCATTAAATTTTATCTATGAGTTTTTCTAAATTTTCTCCTTACCCCCTAACTTAATCATTTTATTGTCCCCAATAAAACATGCTATTGCAATTATAAAAGAAATAAGCATCATAGCATGCATCTCAAGTATGAAATATCAAGAAGAAAAGTTTAGAAAAACTCATTGAATAGTCGTGGATGATTCTTCACTTCCTGAATTTTCTGTTGCTGATATCCAAAAATAGTCCCTTGAATTTACTAATAAGAGGAATCATTAGCTAAAGTATAAGGATATGAAAATTTTCAAACAAAAGTATAGGTGATGGATGAAATATGGAAGAGTAGAGAGTTGATACCTTATTTATTGAAGTAGATAAGAGCTGCAGAAAAGAAAACTATCTTTTGAACTAAAACAAATCGATCTAAAGACAAAATTATTGGGTTGCCTCCCAACTAAGTGCTTGTTTTTATGTCTTCAGCCTGACATAGTGATGCTCAAGGATCTGTAAATTCAACTACTAATATAGGTTCAGGTGGATAATGTTCAATGTAAGGTTTGAGCCTTTGACCATTGACTACAAAGCTTTGTCCATATGAAAGTAACTTACATGGAGAAAACAACTTACTTAACATTCAAATATGAAGATAAAATCCATATGAAAGTTGTTTTTCTATGAGAGACGAATCTCTAGTTTGAATTTCAAATCAAATGGACAAAAGAATAGCAAGATATTCAATTTGCAATGGTCTGAGGTCGTTGCCACACATTCAGGAAAATAGTAAGTATTTAAATTAAGTTTCTAATTTTATCTCTCAAGAAAAATGAGGAAATCTATTGGAGGATGAAGCCTTATAAGGAAGCTAAAGAGATTAAAAAGAACAATTTCACTTCAATCTATAACGAGTTATCTCTCTCATGATTAGGAACTTGAGTACTCGCCCCACTAAGAAAGCCGAGAGAGTCTCGATAGGTAGCGTATAGGTGCTCTATAGCCATAATGAAAGAATGCTCCCTATGTCCCCTCTTCGCTTTAGCTCAAACATTTTATAGTTACAGAATCTTCTATGGAGATGGGGATGTGTATTGCCAAGCTTCAACCGTGAGCAGACTGCATAATCCTTCTTCATCAACAATTGGCGAACAAAATAAAACTTGAATCTTTTAAGGAGGTTCTCCATCAATTCCTAAGATAACTAGATAGTGATTGGAGAATGGTTTTGGGCAAAGGCATGAGGCGCTCTAAGCCTTATTTAGCCTATAAGGGGCTTGATCTCTATAGTGGTTGAATTTGAGGTATTGGGGCTGTTAATCCTATTAATTTCAATGTGTATTCTAAGGAAAATAATAGAATATTGGTAAGAAGGATCCTCTGAGACTAAAAGATAGCTATGTGAGAGGCGAATTAGTATAAAAAGCTCATCTCATAGTGAGAACACGTTAGAAGAGAGCCATTCTACACGTAGATAATCACACAGAGCTATGTTAACATGTATGTTGACACATCTAGTATCTAGGAAGAAAATTTGAGATTTTTAAAATACTAATTCACGCCCCTATTTGTATTTTTCCTAGCCTTTAAATCTTTTAATCGATATCAGAGCTAACCTTGATTCATAGATATTTGCACATCTCAAGGAATAAATCTTATGGCTAGTGAAACTATCAAATTTTTAAATCTTAAACCACCTATGTCTGATGGAATTAACTATGTATTTTGGAAAACTAGAGTTAGAATCTATGCTATAGGTCAAGGATCAAAAATTTGAAAAATGATCAAGGACGGACCAGAAAAATCTAATGATGACTCTATAGAGGAGCATAACTCCATGCTAAATGTAAGCGTCATTAATTTAATCGTATGCAAAGTTGTGAGACAGTTAAAGAAATATGGGACAAGCTTGAAATGATGTATAAGGGGACTTCATAGATAAAAGAAATTAAAATCAACATTTTGGTGAATAAGAATGAGTTATTTCAAATAAAAAAAGGTGAATGATGTGACCCTCAATCGTTATTAGAATCATCATTCAATTTTAATAATTTATAGAATAAGATTCACCAAAAAGATAATATTAAATGAATATAGTGGTGAGCTAGGTCATCTCTTCAAGGAAAACTTTTAGAAATCTTCTTATTCACTTATTTAATGGATTATGAAGTTGATATTCAAAGCAATGAGGGAAATAAAATGGTACATAAATGTAGATGAGAAATTTAAAACTCTATTAAAATGAAATATGATTTAGAATGATGAAAATGAAAAAGAAACAAGTAAAGAAATTATCAAAACTAAGAAAATAAATTTATTTCATAGATCAAATAAGAAAATAATGAAAACTCTATTATAATCAAACTTCCAACACTTAGAATGCATGGCTTGATGTCGACCTTTAGGTAGCACTTCCCAAGCTTGTATCCAATTTAACATAATAGATTTAAGGTAAGAAGGGTAGAGGAGAATGATCAAACATCAATGGTACATTCCTTGGAATTCTATTTTCACATAAAAAAGAAATTTCTCTCAAGAATAACTTGAAAAAGGATCATTTTTCTCTTTCCTCTGCCTCCTTTTTGTTCTTTAGATCTACAAATCATGTTTTTTGTGGTAACTTCCTATTTTCTGCCATATTTTTCCAATTTTTCTCTTATTTTTCCAACATTTTCCCCTTTTCTCGTGCAACAATAATCGATATTGTCTATTTTATTAGATGATAATTGATATTTGTAAATGTACCCTTAGGCCGTCTTAGGTGAATAATCGATATCGTATGTTTTACCAGACAATAATCGATATTTGTTAACATGTCCTCTGTCATGTGGTTCGATGAAGACTATTAGATTCTCGCTTTGTCATTTTGCTTTGAAGAAGATGATGTGGTCTCTTAATCGTCATCAGATCTATTTGAACTCTCATTCCTTTTTCACATTCTTTATCGAGATTTGTGTGGGTGCTAGACCATGTACTGGCAGCTAGGGACATAGCTGATTTTGGTGCATTGGATTTGATGGTGGCTAGTGTTAGATTTGGCGCTGCTTTTTGTGCAATGGTGAGTGATGCTGTGGTGCATTCTTGTGCATCAAATAAAATTGTTAGCACTGTTAGTCCAAGGCTGCTTTTGTGTATGATGGTGGGCAGTGATGTGGTGGCTTCTAAATCATCGGATCTGAAAAATGTAAGAAGTTTAGTCTGATATCAGAAAACTTAAAAGATTATTAGTAAGATATATCAAGTTAGTGGTCTAACTCATCATAGGCACCTCCGAAAAGGATGACTAGACTTAACTACCTGCTCCCAAGGATGATCTAGATTGAGACCTGACTCCTAGAGATGATCTAGATTGAGACTCGGCTCCTAGTAGGCTGCAAAGGTGATCCATTTGGCCTGAACCCAAGATCTAGATTTGCGACCCGATTTACACACGAATTGCGAGGTGGTGCGCCCTTTGGGCCTACTCCCAGACATAGTGTGCCCTCTGGCCTGTGTTGACCCATTAAGTAGTGTGCCTTCAGCCCACTAATGGTGCACCCATTTTTATTTTATTTTTATTTCATTTATTATTTTATTTTAATGCCTAAAAATTTCAAAAAATTGTAGAAAATATATTTCAGTTAATCATAAAAATTTAGCACAAGAAAATTTTATTTAAAAATAAACTAAATGAGAATTAAGCTTCAACATATGAAATAAATTTTCATCAATTTTTTTTATTCATAAAATATCAATTTAAATCAAGATTTAAGGAGTTCATTAAAATGACAAGTAAAATAATTAATATGATAACTTATTAAATAATACTAAAATATGCATTATTCTCCCTAATTTAATAACACATTAACATATAATTTTCACAAGCCATCAGTGAATCTATTCATGACTATGTTAAAAGATTTGTTGAAATCATCAATGGGATGAAAAATTTTGGAAAGACTTATTCTAATACTCAATTGAGTAGAAAATTACTTAGATCTTTGATTGATGATTGGATGCCTAAGAAAATAGTAATAATAGAATCTAAGGATTTAAATATTACTCTTCTTAATAATAGTATTGGCTCACTCTTGATGCATAAAGTTGATGTAGCTAGAAGTAAATCTCTTGGTGAAAAACATGAGAATAATCTTTCTCTTAAATGCACTGATATTTCAGATGATAAAAATGAGATTGCCTTACTGACTTAAAGATTAAATCTTTTGTGAAAAAGAAAGAAGAATTTCACGTGCAAAAAAGTTATGAATATGCCACCTTAAAATGTTGATCTATGTTTTGAGTGTAAGAAACTAGGTCACGTTAAGGTCAATTGGCCAACGTTGAAAATAAGAAAGAAAATTAAACTAATGATAGCAACGTGGAGTGTAGTGAGTCAAGTGTTGATGAAGAGAAAGAGAGGCAATACAACATATGTCTAATGGCAAAGACATCTAAGTTATATGATTCTGATTCTTCCTTTTCACATGATGATTTTGATGAACTCATATATGTTGTTGATAGTTTGAAAAGAAAATTGAAAATATAACAAACTGAGAATCAGAGACTTGGAAAGTCAATTAGAATACAAGAGGATAAACAAAAATATCAAGTAAAAATTATTCATAGATTATCCATAAAAAATGAATAGTTTCTCAAGAAACTTAATATCTCTAATGAAAACTGAGATGACACCTATTCTAACACATCTTCTAGTTACAAATTAACACAGAACATAGATTATACACCTGGTGAAAACACACAATTAATGGAGACACTTAGGAACTAAAGAACCTTATTTATTTTACTTATTTCAGCTCCTAACTGTGTTATGCATGATAAAATGATTTTTGATTGAAATACAAAAAATGAAATGATTAAAAATCATAATAGTATACTGCACACATAGATTAAACAAGCCAAACAAAATGATATTAAATTAGAAAATAAATTTACTATCTTGAAATCTTTTTATGATAAGTTATGTGGAAGTTAGGGAGCATTGAATATGATGCTCTAAAGTCAGAAAAGGTCATTAAGGAAGGATTAGGATTTAATCCTTATCATAATAAATCTTGTATTAAATTTGAAAATAGGTCTAAAACAACATGGTATATTTGGGTGCCTAAGGGTAGTATAGTTAAATCCAAAGTAATTTGGGTTCTCAAACTAAAAACTTATTTATGTTTTCAGGGAGATCTCTGATGGAGCACTTCACGGTAGTACTTAGATAGTGGGTGTTCATGACATATGACTAGAGATCAAAAATGGATCTCCACATTCAATCTAATGGATAGAGATGAAGTAACATTTGAGGATGATAAAAAGGGAACTATACAAAGGTATAGAAACATTACTTTAAATAATCAGTCTTTAATTAAGAATATTTAACTTGTTGATGATTGAAAACATAATTTGATTAGTATTAGTCATTTATGTGACAATGACATAAAAGTTAGGTTTAAAAAGAATGAATGTTTAATCATGGATGATAAGAACAATGAAGTTTTACTTGCTAGTGATAGAGTCAAAGATGTTTATGTTATAGATTTTAAAAATTTGATTAAATCTAATGTTTGTCTTATTGCTGAAAAGGATGAAGAACAAATGGATCTTTGACATAGAAAACTTGGTCACATAAATATTAGAACCATTCATAAACTATCAAAATTAGGACTAGTTAGAGGACTTTTGAAATTATCAAACATAGAAAACTTTACATTTGAGAACTACATCAAAGGAAGACAAACAAAGGAACACTTCAAAATAAAAGAATACATCTCATCATCATAACCCTTGGATTTGATTTATTTAGATCTATTTGGTCCAACTAAAACTACTAGCTTAGCTAGAAAGTATTATGACTTAGTTATTGTTGATGATTATACATGATTTACTTGGGTATTTTTCTTAGTTCAAAAAAATGAAACATATGATTACTTCACAAAATTTGCAAAGAAAATACAAAATAACTTAGGCATGAATATTAAGAAAATTCGAAGTGATCATAGAGGTGAATTTCAAAATGATTTATTTTCTGATTTCTGTGATAAATTAGGAATATCTCATAATTTCTCAGCACCAAGAACACTTCAATAGAATGGAGTCGTTGAAAGGAAAAATAGGACTGTACTTGATTTATCTAGAACTATGTTGGCTAATAATGATCTTCCAAAATATTTTTGGGCTGAAGCTATTAGTACTGCATGTTATGTTATTAATAGAGCATTAATTAGATCAAAAATAAAGAAAACTCCTTATGATCTGTAAAGAAATAAAAAGCCTAATTTGAGTTATTTTAAACCATTTGGCTGCAAATGTTTTATTTTGAACAATGGTAAAGATGACTTAGAAAAATTTGATCAACAAAGTGATGAAGAAATTTTTCTGAGATATTCTAAAAATTTTAAAGCATATAGAATATATAATAAATGAACATTAGTTGTTGAAGAATCTATTCATGTAAAATTTGTAGAACAAGTACAGGTTTAGAAAATTGTGCATTTAGAAAATGACTATGTTGACACAGGTTTTAACAATAGTAAGCAAATAGAAGATGAAGAAGAAGAATTACCTCATTTAGAGCCAAATCTTGAACATAAAAATTTACCTAGAGCCTAGAAATATATTAAGAGTCATCCAAAAGAAAATATTTTAGGTAATTTGAATGAAAAAGTAAGAACTAGATCTGTATTAAGAGAATAAACTCATATTGCATTTACTTCTCAAATTGAACAGAAAACTATTGATGATGCTTTGATTGATTTTGATTGGATTATTTATTCTGTAGGAAGAACTTGAATAATTTAATAGAAATAATGTCTAGTATTTGGTTCCTCGACTTGAACATCAAAGTGTTATAAGAACTAAATAAGTATTTAGAAACAAATAAAATGAACAAGGGAAGGTAATAAGGAACAAAGTAAGATTAGTTGCTAAAGGCTATGTTCAAGAAGAATGAATAGATTATAAAGAAACTTATGCTCTTGCTGCTAGACTTGATGCTATTAGAATTTTATTATCTTTTGCATGTGCTCATAATTTTAAATTATATCAGATGAATGTTAAAAGTACTTTTTTGAATGAACTTATCAAAGAAGAAGTTTATGTTAAACAGCCCCCTGGTTTTGAAAATTCTGAATTTCTTGATCATATTTTTAGATTAAAGAAAGGTTTATATGGTTTGAAACAAGCTCCACGAGGTTAGTATGAAAAATTGAGTTTATTTCTTTTAGAAAATAATTTTCAAAGAGGAAACATTGATACAACTTTATTCATTAAAAAGGTTGATATACATGTGTTGATTTTCAAATATATATTGATGATATTATTTTTGGTGCAAGTAATGAATCTCTATGCAATAAACTTTTTCTTTCATAAGGCCATTCAAAAAAGCACTTTTAACATCCATCTAATATAATTTAAAATTATTAGCACATGCAAAAGATAATAAAATTCTAATGGCAATAGAAGCATAAGTTTCTTCATAATCTATTGCTTCTTCTTGAACATAACCTTTAGCAACTAATTTTGCTTTGTTCCTTATCACCTCTCTTTATTTATTTAATTTGTTTCTAAATACCCATTTTGTTCCTATAACATTTTGATGTTCAGGTCGAGGAATCAAATACCAAACATTATTTCTATCAAATTGTTCAAATTCTTCCTACAGTGCAATAATCCGATCGGAATCAATCAAAGCATCATTAATAGTTTTCATTCAATTTGAGAAGTAAATGTCATATGAGTTTATTCTCTTAATGTAGATCTAGTTCTTACTTTTTCATTCAAATTACCTAAAATATTTTCTTTTGGATGACTCTTAACATAAATGAGGTAATTCTTCTTCTTCATCTTTTGTTTGTTTATTATTGTCAAAACTTGTGTCAACACAATTAGTTTCTAAATACACAGTTTTTTGAACATGTACTTATTCTAAGAATTTTACATGAATAGTTTTTTCAGCAATTAATGCTCTTTTATTATATATTCTATATGCTTTAAAATTTTCATAATACCCTAGAAAAATTATTTCATCACTTCATTGATCAAATTTTTCTAAGTCATCTTTACCATTGTTCAAAATTAAACATTTGTAGCCAAATGGTTTAAAATAACTCAAATTAGGCTTTTTATTTCTCAGCAGTTCATAAGGAGTTTTCTTTAATTTTGATCTAATTAATGCTCTATTAATAACATAACATGTAATACTAACAACTTCAGCTCAAAAATATTTTGGAAGATCATTATCAGCCAACATAGTTTCAGATAAATCAAGTAATGTCCTATTTTTTCTTTCAATGACACCTTTCTATTGAGGTGTTCTAGGTGCTGAGAAATTATGAGATATTCCTAATTTATCATAGAAATCAGAAAATAAACCATTTCGAAATTCACCTCTATGATCACTTCGAATTTTCTTAATATTCATGCCTAAGTTATTTTGTATTTTCTTTGCAAATTTTGTGAAGTAATCATATGTTTCATTTTTTTGAACTAAGAAAAATACCTAAGTAAATCGTGTATAATCATCAACAATAACTAAGTCATAATACTTTCCAGCTAAGCTAGTAGTTTTAGTTGGACCAAATAGATCTAAATAAATCAAATCCAAGGGTCATGATGATGAGATGTATTCTTTTATTTTGAAGTGTTCCTTTGTTTGTCTTCCTTTGATGTAGTTCTCAAATGTAAAGTTTTCTATGTTTGATAATTTCAAAAGTCCTCTAACTAGTCCTAATTTTGATAGTTTATGAATGGTTCTAATATTTATGTGACCAAGTTTTCTATGTCAAAGATCCATTTGTTCTTCATCCTTTTCAGCAATAAGACAAACATTAGATTTAATCAAATTTTTAAAATCTATAACATAAACATCTTTGACTCTATCACTAACAAGTAAAACTTCATTATTCTTATCATCCATGATTAAATATTCATTCTTTTTAAACCTAACTTCTATGTCATTGTCACATAATTGACTAATACTAATCAAATTATGTTTTAAACCATCAACAAGTAAAATATTCTTGATTAAAGACTGATTATTTAAAGTAATATTTCCATACCCTTGTATAGTTCCCTTTTTATCATTTTCAAATATTACTTCATCTTCATCCATTGGATTGAATGTGGAGAGCCATTTTTGATCTCTGGTCATATGTCTTGGACACCTACTGTCCCAAGTACCACTGTGAAGTGGTCCACTGGAGATCTTCCTATAAACATAATTAAGTTTTTAGTTTGAGAACCCAAATTACTTTGAGTTTAACTATACTACCCTTAGGCACCCAAATATAACATGTTTTAGACCTATTTTTAGATTTAACACAAGGTTTAATATGATAAGAATTAAATCTTAATCCTTCCTTCCTTAATGACCTTTTCTGACTTCCTAGCAACATATTCAATGCTCCCTGACTTCCACATAATTTATCATAAAAGATTTCAAATTAGTAAATTTCTTTTCTAGCTTAATATCATTTTTTTTTACTTGTTCAATCTTAGTGTGCAGTATATTATTCTGATTTTTAAGTATTTAATTTTCTATATTTAAATCAAAAATTATTTTATCATGCATAACACAACCAGGTGTTGAAACAGGTAAAGTAGATAAGGATCTTTAGCCCTTAGGTGTTTCCACTAATTGTATGTTTTCACAAGGTATATTATCTATATCATGTGTTGATCCGCAACTAGAAGATGTGTCAGAACAGGTGTCATCACAGTTTTCATCAAAGATATTTAGTTTCTTGAAAAGCTATTTATTTTTTATGGATAATCTATCAAATAATTTTTGCCTGATACTTTTCTTTTTCCTCATACATTCTGATTGACTTCCTAAGTGTATGATTCTCATTTTGTTCTACTTTCAATTTTCTTTTCAAACTATCAGTAGCATACATAAGTTCATCAAAATCTTCTTGCGAAAAAGAAGAATCAGAATCATATACCTTCGATGTCTTTGTCATTAGACATATGTTGTCTTGACTTTTTCTCTCTTCATCAGCACTTGACTCACTATCACTCCACGTTGCCATCATTGTCTTCTTTTTCTTTTTTGATTTCAACATTGGGCAATCGACCTTGAAGTGACTTGGTTTCTTACATTCAAAACAAAAGCCAGTTGTCATCTATTATGCTAGCAAGACCTTAGGAGAAGCTCAAGTGAATTATTCTACCACTAAAAAGGAATTTTTAGCTATCATTTTTGTTTTGGAAAATTTTCATTCTTATTTATTAGGTAGTAAAGTAGTCATATTTTTTTACCATTCTATTTTAAAATTTATGCTTATAAAAAAAGAAACAAAACCCCAACTTATGAGGTGGATTTTATTAATGTGAGAGTTTGATTTGGAAATCAATGATAGGCGTGGGGTAAATAATGTAGTAGCAGATCATCTTTCTAGACTATCTAATGAATTATCTACCCCTATCTTGGATGTATTTATTGATAAACAATTCCTAGGAATTAAAGTAAAGAACCTACCATGGTATGCACACATAGTAAATTATCTTGTGATAGGCCTATTACCAGATGATTGGAACTACAATGATAGGAAAAAGTTTTACAAAGATATTCCTTTTTACTTTTATGATGAACCTCAATTATTTCACTAAGGGGTCAGCCATATTTTTAGAAGATGTGTACCTAAGGAAGAACAATGGGGTATACTAGACTCTTGCCATTCTTCCTTCTATGGAGGCCATTATGCACCCAAGATTACTACTTTTAAAGTTCTGCAATGTGGTTTCTTTTGGCCCACATTATTTCGTGATGCTTTTAAGTACTGTTCTACTTGTTTAAAATGTGAAGCTGCAATGAATATGAAGAAAACACACTGCATGCCACTGCAACCTATCATTAAGGTAGAAATTTTTGATCTTTGAGGAATAGATTTCATGGGTCCCTTGCCAAATTCTGATGAATATGTAAGGAGCATTTGTCTTTGGATTTAAATATCCATAATCTAATAATATTTATAAATAAAACTTAATGAAAAATTAGTAAAGCAATGAGTCTCAAGTCAAACATAGGGGGTAGGAATAACCTATCATGGATATTAATTTTGATTTTATTATTTTAGTGATTCTATAATTTTTTAGAATTTTTATAAATTAAATAATAAAAACTAATATTTAATAAATAGAGAAGAGAAAAAGGGAGATAGACGTGAGATTTAGAAGGGGTTAGAGGAAGAAATTTTGGGAGATAGACGTGGGATTTCAAAGGGACTTTTGAATGAATTTTTGGGAGATAGAAATGGGGTTAAGAATGAATTTTAGACAAATTTTTAGGTGGAGGGAGGGAGAGAGAAAAGAAAATAGATGATAATTAGGAGAGAGAAAATTGTGGTCAACCCATCTTGCGTCTGCATTGCCCACCATTTTCGGCCACCATTTTCGGATGAATATGTGAGAGAGAATTCATAAAAAAGATGTGAAATCACATGAGAAAATGCTCAAATCAATTTTGCACCGATTAATAAGGAGTAAACAGTTAAAGTGTAGCTATCAAATCAACAAACCGCTGATTAATCAGAAAGAAATCACCAAAAAATTACTGAAAAATTGTTCTACCTGGTGGAAAAATGGCAAGGAATTTGAGCTGGATTTCTTGATTGAAATCAATGGAAAAAAATTCTAAATCACTCCCTGGAAGATTCACAACAAGCTACGGAATGTTTAAGATAGAAAGAAGCCCATTTGATCAAGTGAATCGTGTGTTCCTCCTATTATTTCCAATGAATTTCTGAAAATTAGCATGTGACAAAAACTAAATAAAATGGGAAATAAATTTAAAAGCTAACATTGTGCTTTGATGAGTCCACCTCTAGAATAGCAAGAGACGCTAGTGCAACAGCTTTGTATCATTCAATTGTGTCACACCACACTAGAAGGCACATGAATATCGTCTAGCAGCTTTGCATGGCTCACCGGAAGGATTTCGTAGAGAGAAGGGTTCGACGACACTATCACCACCATCTGGGGTAAAGTAGAAGACTTGTGACAACTGGTCGGAGGCTCTAGGTGCAGCCAAGGGAGTAAGGAGGAGAGTTCACCAATCACAAGAGGCTCTGACTACACAGAGGAAGGAGAAGACGAAATGATTATTGTCGGCAAACGTCTACCCTTTTTATTTCTTCAACAATAATCGATAATCTCACTTTTATCGAAAGATAATCGATAATGGTTGATATCCCCTCCATAACTTAATTATGCTGGTTATGTGGCATGCTCTTCACCTTTCAATTGGTTTACTCCTAAGGTACGTGGCACATCTTGAAAAATCAAACAATATTAGTGTGATATAAGTAACAATCATCCATCGAATCACCGTTGGAAAAGGATGACATGGCACATTCAAGAGCATCAGATCAAGCAGAAATTATATAGCAACGGCTAAAAATAGATATTATTTATTTATTTATTTCAAAATGTAGTAAGTAATTTATTTTAATCTGAAATAAATCATTAAAATTAACTAAAATTCATGAAAAAAATTATGAAAATGCTTTAAAATATATTTTTTAGTAATTATAATTTATTCTCATGAAATTCATGCAATATTTTATTCTTTTAACTAACATTACATATAAAAAATGAGATATTATCAGCATAGATATGTTCTTATGGTTGTGGATTATATGTCTAGATGGGTAGAAGTGATCCCTACTAGATCCAATGATCATAAGGTAATACTGAAATTCATTTAGAAAAATATTTTCTTTAGGTTTGGTTGCCCAAGAGCCATTATTAGTGATCGGGGGAGTCATTTTAACAATTATTATTTTTGGTCCTTGTTAAAGAAAAATAGAGTGCAGCATAGAACCACTACTCCTTATCACCTCCAAGTTAATGGCCAAATAGAGGTGACTGATGTGACACTAAGTCATTATTAGATCATCATTCAATTTTAATAATTTATAGAACTAGAGTCGTCTCCTCAGGGAAAGTTTTTAGAAAACTTCTTATTCTCTTATTTAATGGATTATGAATTTGATATTCAAAGTAATGAAGGAAATAAAATAATAAATAAATATAGATGTGAATTTAAAACTTCTACTAAAATGAAATATGCTTTAGAATGATGAAAATAGAAAAGAAACAAATATATTTTTATTTTATTTTATTTATTATATTTATTTTAATTCATAACAATTTGTAAAAATTGTAGAAAATGTATTTCAGTTAATCATAAAAATTTAGCACAGCAGAATTTTATTAAATAAGTAAACTAAATGAGAATTAAGCCTCAACATATGAAATAAATTTTCATCAATTTTCTTTTTATTCATAAAATATAAATTTAAATCAATATTTAAGGAGGTTCATTAAAATGACAAATAAAATAATTAACATGATAACTTGTGAAATAATTCTCAAATATACATTATTTTCCCTAATTTATTAACACATTAACATATAATTTTCACAAGTTATCGCACCCCCCAACTTGAATCATTGCTAGCCCCTTATCAATGAAAATAAAATGTGTTTAAAAACTTAAGAAACATCACCAAAGAATCATGGATCAATAATATATCAGAGCTAATATGAAGTAACCTTCTCCAATGAATATATGGTTTATTTCAATCATAGGTAGTGAAATCACTTTTGGTATCAAAATATTTCCCAAGGTATATACTTCAAAACATTTTCATGAACTTAAGCATGCTTCTCAATACTCTACATGTAATAATAATTGAACTATATAAATAAAGAAAAGAATTCACCTCATCAAGAAATAGCATTGATAGATACTTTACATTGTAAAAGATATCCATTGGATATAATAGAAGATATGCATTGGATAAAGATTATGTCAAATATGTTGATGCCCTTGGGCATAGGTTTTGAAATTACAAATATATGAAAAAATATATAATTCATGATTGACATTATTCACAAGATTATGACTCATAGGTTTCATGCAAATTAATATATTATTTATCTTGTGACATTATGACTAACCTTGAGGTTGAGTGAAATCATGAAGAGGTGAAGCGTCATATATGGATAAATATTTGTTGAAAAACAAATATTTAATAAGTAAATGATGGTTATATTTTTAATTCATTTATTCATGATTATTTAACCATTTAAGTGCAGCTATTACTTATTAGTCATGTGCATCATTAAATGAAAAAGAAAAAGGTTTGAAATATCAAATGAGCTCTTATGAGTCTTGAATTGAAAATCTAGACGAAGACACGTCAGCTACTTACATGGAGAAAACAGCTGGCTTAACATTTTAATCTGAAGAAGTCAATAAGAAAGTTATTCTTCATGAAAGATGAATCTCTAGTTCAAATTTCAAAACTAACAAACTAGAGAATAAAAAGATATTGAATTCACAATGGTCAGAAGTTGTTGCCATGCATTCCAGAAAATGGTAAGTATTCAAACTATCCTTCTGACTTTGTCTCTAGAGCAAATCACATAAATTCACTAGAGGACAATGCCCTACAAGTAAAGGAAGTAAAGGAGATCAACTACAATGATTCTACTTTGATCCACAATAAAAAATCTCTCTCATGATCAAAATTCATCACTATTAAGCTTCAACTGTGAACATACTGTATCATCCATCTTCATCAACAATTGGGGATCAAGATAACGCTTGAATCTTTTGAGGAGGCTCTCCATCAAGTCTTAAGGTAACTAGGTGATGAGTGGAGAGTGAGATTAGGCAAAGACACAAGGTCTTCTAAACTTTGTTTGGCCCAAAAGCGGCTAGATCTCTACAAATATCAAACCTAAGGTGTTTGGGATGTTGATTTCATTAAAATTAGTGTGTGCTTTTTAGGAAAATAGTAGAATACTAGTATGAAGGATCCTCCGAGACTAGAAGTAGCCAAGTGAGGGGTGAACTAGTATAAAAAGCTCGTCTCATAGTGAGATCTTGCCAAAAGAGAGAGAAACTCATTCTACATGTAGATAATCACGCAAAGCTATGTTAACATATGTGTTGACACATCAATCATCTGGGAAGAAAATCTAAGATTTCTAAAATACCAATTCACCCCCCCTCTTGATATTTTTTCTAGCCTCTAAATCTTTCAATTGGCATCAGAGCTAACCTTAATTTATAGATATTTACACATCTTAAGGAGTAAATCCTATGGCTAGTGAAAACATTGAATTTTCAAACCTTAGACAACCTATATTTGATGGAACTAACTATGTTTTTGAAAAACTAGAGTTAGAATCTATCCTACAGGTCAAGGATCGAAAATTTGGAAAATGATCAAAAGAAGGACTATAAAAATCTGATGATGAGTCTATAGAGGAACAAAACTCCACATTAAATGCAAGGGCTATGAATATTTTATTAACTGCTATTGATATTTCTAAGTTTAATCGTGTGCAAAGTTGGAGACAATCAAAGAAATATGGGACAAGCTCAAAATAACATACGAAAGGACTTCACAGGTAAAAGAAACCAAAATCGACATTTTGGTGAATAGGTATGAATTATTTCAAATGGAAAAAGGTGAATCTATTCATAACTATATTAAAAGATTTGATGAAATCGTTAATGGGATGAAAATCTTAGAAAGACTTTATATAATGCTGAATTGAGTAGAAAACTACTCAGGTCTTTGATTGATGATTGGATTGTCAAGAAAATAGCAATAATAGAATCTAAAGATTTAAATGTAACTTCTCATTATTATAGTATTGGCTTTCTTCTAATGCATGAAGCTGATGTAGCTAGAGGTAGATCCCTTGCTAAAAAATGTGAGAATGATCTTTCTCTTAAATGCACTAAACTTTCAGATGATGAAAATAACATTGTCTTACTGACCAAAAGGTTAAATGTGTTGTGGAAAAAGAAAAAGAATTTTAGGTGCACAAAAGATATGAACATGTCACATGAAAATGTTGATCTATGTTTTGAGTTTAAGAAACTAAGTCACTTCAAGACTAACTGTCCAATATTGAAAACGAGAAAGAAAAAGAAAGCAATGATGGCAATGTGGAATGATAGTGAGTCAAGTGCTAATGAAGAGAGAAAGAGCCCAGACAACATATGTCTAATGGCAAAAACATCCAAAGTATATGATTGTGATTCTTCTTTTTTGCAAGAAGATTTTGACGAACTTATTCATGTTGTTGATAGTTTGAAAAGAAAATTAAAAATAGAACAAACTGAGAATCAAACACTTAGAAAGTCAATCAGAATATATGATGATAAAGAAAAGTATCAAGCAAAAATGATTGATAGATTAACAATCGAAAATGAACAGCTTCTCAAGAAACTTAATATTTCTGATGAAAACTTCAATGGCATCTCTTCTGACACATCTTCTAGTCACAAATCAACACAAGATATAGATTTTACACCGAGTGAAAACACACAATTAATGAAAATACTTAGGAGCCAAAGATTCTTATCTATTTTACTTGTTTCAGCACCTGATTATGTTATGCATGATAACATAATTTCTGATTTAAATACAGAAAATCAAATACTTAAAAATCATAACAGTATACTGCACACTGAGATTTAATAGGCCAAAGAAAATGATATTAAACTAGAAAAGAAATTTACTGATTTGAAATCTTTTTATAATAAATTATGTGGAAGTTATGAAGAACTAAATATGTTGCTCGAAAGTTAGAAAAGGTCATTAAGGGAGGAAGGATTAGGATTTAATTCTCATCATATTAAACCCTATATTAAATCTAAAAATAGGTCTAAAACACACTATATTTGAATACCTAAGAGTAGTATAGTTAAACCCAAAGTAATTATGTTTTCAGGGAGATATCTAGTGGACCAATTCACGGCGGTACTTAGACAATGGGTGTTCAAGACATATGATTGGAGATCAAAAATGGTTCTCCACATTCAATCAAATGGATGGAGAAGAAATAATATTTGGGGATGATAAAAAGAGAAGTATACAAGGGTATGGAGATATTTCTTTAAATAACCAGTCCTTAATTGAGAATATTTTACTTGTTGATAGTTTAAAACATAATTTGATTAGCATCAATCAATTATATGACAATGACATGAAAGTTAGGTTTAAAAATAATGGATATTTAATCATGAATGATAAAAATAATGAAGTTTTACTTGCTGGTCATAGAGTTAGAGATGTTTATGTTATAGATTTTGAAATTTTGATTAAATCTAATATTTATTTTGTTGCTGAAAAAGATGAAGAATAAATGGATCTTTGGCATAGAAAACTTAGTCACATAAACATTAAAACCATTCATAAACTATCAACATTAGGACTGGTTAGAGGACTTTCAAAACTATCAAACATAGAAAACTTTACATGTGAGAGTTGCATCAAAGGAAAACAAACAAAAGAATACATCTCATCATCACGACCCCTAGACTTGTTTCGTTTAGACTTTGGTCCAAGTAAAACCACTAGTTTAGTTAAAAAATATTATGGTTTACTTATTGTTGATGATTATATACGATTTACTTAGGTATTTTTCTTAGTTCAGAAAAATTAAACATAAGATTACTTCACCAAATTTGCAAAGAAAATACAAAATGATCTAGGCATAAATATTAAGAAAATTCGAAGTGATCATGGAGGTAAATTTTAAAATTCTTTATTCTTTGATTTTTGTGATAAATTAGGAATATCTCATAATTTCTCAGCACCTAGAACACCTCAACAGAATGGTATTGTTTCAAGGAAAAATATGACATTATTTGATTTATTGAGAATTATGTTGGCTGATAATAATCTTCCAAAATATTTTTGGGCTGAAGCTATTAGTACTACAATGCTATGTTATTAACAGAGCATTAATTAGGTGTAAATTAAATAAAAGTCCTTATAAATTATTGAGGAATAAAAAGCCTAACCTGAGTTATTTTAAACCATTTGGATGCAAATATTTTATTTTGAACAATGGTAAAGATAATTTAGAAAAATTTGATTAAAGAAGTGATGAAGAAATTTTTCTAAGACATTTTAAAAATTCTAAAGCATATAAAATATATAACAAAAGAATATAAATTGTTGAAGAATCTATACATGTAAAATTCATAGAAGAAGTACAAGTTTAGAAAACTATACATTTAAAAACTAACTGTGTTGACATAGGTTCTGATAATAGTAAATAGACAGAAGATGAAGAAGAAGAATTATCTCATTTAGAGCCAAATCTTGAACATGAAAATTTACATAGAGCTTGAAAATATATTAAGAGTCATCCAAAAGAAAATATTTAGGTAATTTAAATAAAAAAATAAGAACTAGATCTATATTAAGAGAACAAACTCACATGGCATTTAATTCTCAAATTGAATCAAAAAATATTGAAGATGCTTTGATAGATTCCAATTGAATTAATGCTATGCAAGAAGAACTTGAATAATTTGATAGAAATAATGTCTGATATTTAGTTCCTTGACCTAAATATTAAAATGTTATAGGAACAAAATGAGTATTTAGAAACAAATTAAATGAACAATAAGAGGTAATTAGGAACAAAGCAAGACTAGTTGTTAAAGGCTATCTCACAAAAGAAGGAATAGATTATGAAGAAACTTATGCTCCTATTGCTAGACTTGATGCAATTAGAATTTTATTATCTTTTTCATGTACTAATAATTTTAAATTATATTAGATGGATGTTAAAAATGTTTTCTTGAATGGCCTTATTAAAGAAGAAGTTTATGTTGAACAACCCCCTAGCTTTGAAAATTCTGAATTTCCTAATCATGTTTTTAGATTAAAGAAAGTTGTATATGGTCTGAAACAAGCTCCATGAGCTTGGTATGAAAAATTGAGTTCATTTCTTTTATAAAATAATTTTCAAAGATGAAATGTAGTTACAACTTTATTCATTAAAAAGGTTAATATATATGTGTTGATTGTTCAAATATATGTTGATGATATTAGTTTTGGTGCAAGCAATGAATCTCTATGTAATGAATTTTCATCTTTGATACAAACTGAAATGAGTATGATGGGTGAGTTAAATTTCTTTCTTGGCATACAAATCAAACAATTAGAAAATAGAATTTTTATATCTCAAGAAAAGTATACGAAAGAGTTACTTAGAAAATTCAACATGAATAATCTGAAATCTAAGAGAACTCCTATGAGAATAAATGTCAAATTAGATACAAATGAAAAAGGAAAAGAAATTGATAAAAAACTATATAGAGGAATGATCAGATCTTTATTATATTTGACAGCAAGTAGACCTCACATTTTATTTAGTGTTTATCTTTGTGTAAGGTTTCAAAGTAATCCCAAAGAGTCACATCTCGCGGTTATCAAAAGAATATTTAGATATCTGATTGATACAAAAATCCTAAGGATATTGTATCTAAAGAATCAAAATGCAAACCTTCTAGAATATTGTGATTATAATTTTACAAGATGTAGAATTGATAGAAGAAGCACTAGTGGGTCATGCTTATTTTTAAATGGTTGTTTGATTTCTTAGAGTTCTAAGAAACAAAATTCTATTGCATTATCCACTGTAGAGGCCAAGTATGTGTCTATTAGAAATTGTTGTGCACAAATACTTTGGGTTAAATATCAATTAGAAGACTATGGACTCAAACTAGAAAAGATACACATATAATATGATAACACAAGTACTGCCAATCTAGCCAAAAATCCTATGCTTTATTGATACATTAAAATAGTTAGCTGATATCTTCACAAAACCCCTTTCTAAAGATATATTTAATTTGATTATTTGTGAACTTGGAATGTGCAAATTGACTGATATTTATATCTAAGTTCTGTTGTTATTGATGATGCTATTGTGATTTATTTACATCATCATTTTATGTCTGATATGAACCTCATATATGTGGATGTCTGTGTTGACATGTTGTTCGTCACAAGAGTTTTAAGTTTTCTCGAGAGATTTTTATTAAGGACATGAACAATAAATATTATATTATCACATACCTTAAAAGATTATATATTATGTCTATGTCCCTCTTCTTCCATCAAAAGGCCACATTTCACTATTCAAAAACTTTACCTTCTTGATTTGTTTTATTGTCTGAAGACCTTTATTTCACCAAGCTCACAAGGTTCCAAGCCTCAACTCGCATCACATTGGGTCAACTCGGGAGTTAACACAAGGTATCATCTTGTGCATTGCATCGCATTTCATCTCATTCTAGTCAAAACTTTTTTGAAACCCTAGATTTACCATGGTTGATAACCGACGCTCTACTTGATAATTCTCTAAATTATCATATTAAAAGGACAATATGATTAGTGATTAAAGCCTAAAGAATATAGGAATATGATTATTATATATTAAATACTTTACTTACATATTTTTACACTTTAATTTATGAATTATATCATTTTCCTATTTTCTACAGGAATGTGAGTGTCAAAGCAAATGAAAAAAGGGAAAATTAATTTGCAACATGATACATGACACATAATGCAATCAAGGGCATTTATGCAATATGTGAACATAAAAAGGTAAAACTACAAAGAAGACTACTTGTAAATGTTGCAGGATATAGGGGCAAAATTAAAAGGTCTAAGGTAGGGCACACAAGCCCAAAAGAGGGGAGCCGCCACCAGCCCTCTCCTCATTCACAATCTGCCCTTCTCTCTCTTCTTTTTCCCCTGGTGCGTCCCTCTCCTACCGTGGGGATGGCCTGCTCCTCCTCTCTCCCTTGGCACCACCTGTAGCACACCATAGGTGAGTTGGGTCACCTCTCCTTCCCCCATCTAGTGGTGACAATGCTAGAAATGATCGTAGGTCTCCTCCCTTGGTACAGCAAGAAGAGGACCAACAAAAGGTGCCCCTATGTGAGGCCGCCATTCCCTCCCCACATCTGTCAGAACAAGAGGGAGGAATCATTATCATTTTGTTCCTTTGACTCTTGGGTAATTTAATTTTTTTTATCCTAATTAATTCAATCACAACCTTGTGCAATGAAAATTCTTGGTTGTGGTTGCTGAATTTCAGAGGGTAAACAAATTAGAATATCATCACCTATTTATATACATCAGCTAATTCAAAATTCTCCTTGAGTTCGACCCTAATCCACTATATATTTAAGATATACATATATTTGGATAAGGTTTATAAATATAGAATTTGAGGATTTTAATTATCAACGACTAAAGTCCGTGACTTAGTTAAGGTGATTCACGGAACATTGTTGCCCAAATTAGTGAATGATTATGGAAAAAATATCATGAACTCAATAAGGAACTCATCTCTAATTGATTGACAAATAAGTCATTGCCAAGAAGAGGATGATCCACTGAGAGACAAGTTACTACCTCCTAAGAGCATACCAAATGTGATAAAGAGCCTCCTTTTACTCTATTGACTTGAAAATAAAGCCCTTGAGATGCACCCCATCTCTATTTAGTCTATCTTTATTGGGTGACAACCACTAGAGAGTTGCAAGTTGCCATTTTTCCACTCTGCTAGGTGATAGCCACCAAAGACGATTCGGTGAAGCATTCCACTGATTTCTAGACTTCTTGAGAATATCTAGACATTGCCTACTTCGTCTTTGTCCAAGGAGAACCTTTGAGGTCATAGATAGTGCACGAAATTCCTCCCAAACATGCAAAATTCTGGTGACTGTTATTGTGAAGCCAAAACTCTATTTTTCTTACTTTAAACTTTGTTCTTAAAGAGTCATTCTCTTTCTTCGTTTATCGCATATAGTACCTTGGCCTTAAATACTTACTTTATTTTCATTTAAATTAATGATATTTGGCATGACTTTAAATTTTCATATCCTTCATCATTGAGTTACGATTCTTCAAGCTTTTATATAACTTAATTTGATCTATTAATTCGATGGTAATCACTTTCGTAAGAATCCTCGAGTGGAACTCTATTTCTACTTGATTCGTGTTTGTCAAGCATTGACATCAACCTAACATCATCACCTTATTTCCTTTCGCATAAATTCTTAAATATATTATATTTACTATTCAGTTCAAAAAATCATAAAAAATTATATTCTTTTAAAACAATTCTGAATATTACCCAATATCATAATATATCCCTATGATCAACTAGAAATTTCCCACTATTTTTAGAACATTTTATCTATTTATAATTGATTTATTCATTTCGATATACATTTAAAATTCCAAAAATTGGTATTTTCTAGTTTTATAAATTTTAAATATGTGTGATTTATTATATATTGATTAATTCATGTCACCCCTTGATATATAATTAAATTTGATGGATTGTGATGTGGTGATCAAAGGACATCTAAAGTGCCATATGCCCTAAGGTGTAAGTGAAATCTAATGGCATGAGGCAAATCAAATCAAACAACATAGAATGTGCCACACAACCAAGACATTTAAGACATAAAGGGGCATATTAGTAATTCTTGATTATTGTTGGGTAAAACTGTAATTATCAATTATCATTGATGAAATAAAAAAGGCAAAGGTTCACTAGTGTGAACTATTTCACCTTCTCTCTCCTCCGCACGATCAGACCCTCTTGCAACTAGCGAACCCTCCTCCTAACTCCCTCAAATACACCTAGAGCCTCTAATTGGTGGTTGTAAGTCTTCTCCTCTCCCCTAGACAACAGTGGTAATGGTATTGACCCTTTTCTCTATAGAATCCTTCTACTTAGTAACATAGAGCAACTAGACAATACTTTTGCACCTTTCAATGTGGTGCAACATGACTAGATGATACAAAGCCGTTGCATCAATGTCTCTTGCTATTCTGGAGAATGACTCATAACTTATGAAAACTATATGTTAATGTGTTATCAAATCAGGGAGAATAATTCAAATTTGAGAAGTATTTCATTAGTTATCATGTTAATTATTTTATTTTTCATTTAAATGAACCTCCATAAATCTTCATTTCAACTAATATTTTATGAATAAAAAGAAAAGTGATAAAACTTTATTTCATAATTTGAAGCTTAATTCTCATTTAGTCTACTTTTAAATAAAATTCTACTATGCTAAATATTTATGATTAATTGAAATATATTTTCTATAATTTCTCTGAAATTTTTGGGCATTAAAATAAATATATAAAATAAAAAATAAAAATGGGCACATCGTTAGCAGGTTAGAGGCATACCGCTAGCAGCCCAAAGGCACATTGCTAAATGGGCCCAATGTGGGCCAAAGGCCACACCGCGTCTAGAAGTAGGTCCAAAGGGTGCATCGCATCACATCCCATGCAAATGGGTCATGGATCTGGATCTGGGGTTTAGGCTGCATAGGCTCACCTCCACACCCTACTGGGAGCCGAGTCTCGATTTGGATCATCTTTGGGAGCCGGTAGTTAAGTCCATATCATCCCTTTTGGAGGTGCCTCTGATGAGTCAAAGGGAACCATTAATATATATTACTCTACCTTTGTAAAACTTTCAATATGAGACTTAACTTTTTGTTTCTTTTAGATCCAACAGCAAAACAATAAGAATCGCCAATTCCAATGCACTATAAGATGTCACGTCACCAGCCATTAGTATATGGTCCAACGTGCACACAAATCTCAATAAAATATGAGAAAAATGAGTGACAGTTGAAATAGATTTGACAACAATTAAGAAGCCATGTCACTCTCTTCAAAGTGTAAGGATCCAATGATCGTCCTCAAGCCATGCGTCGGAGGACATATTTATAAATATTAATTATCATCTAGTAAAATAGATAATATCAATTATTCTCTCATGTAATATAAGGATATATTTACAAATATAGATTAGCTTATGGTAAAATAAACAATATTGATTATTGTCATATAAGAAAAGTGAAAATTCTAGAAAAATTAAAAAAATCATAAAAATATGTAAAAAAATAGAAATTTAAAATAAAAAATGTGATTTGTGGATCAGGGAAAAAAAGAGGAAGAAAAGAGAGAAATGAGATATTTTTTGACTTGTTCTTGAGAGAAAACAATGTTCTTCTTTTTTATGCGAAAATAGAATTCCAAGGAATGCACCACTGATTTTTTATCATTCTCCTCTACCTTTCTCACCTTAAATCTATCCTATTGAACTAGATATAAGATTGAGAAGTGTTATCTAGAGGTCAACATCAAGCCATGCATTCTAAGGATTGTAAGTTTGATTTTTAATATAGTTTTCATTATTTTCTTGTTAGATCTGTAAAATAAATTTATTTTCTTAGACTTACTCTTTTCTTTACTTGTGACTTTTTCATTTTCATCATTCTAAAGCATATCTCATTTACTATTTAATTTCTTTAAGCTTTAAATTTGTATCTACATTTATTTACCATTTTATTCCTTTATTGCTTTGAATATCAATTTAAATATTCAAATAAACTTCATAATCTGTTAAATTAGATAAGAAAAATATTTTTCAAAGCCTTCTCGAAGGAGATGACCTAGCTCACACTATATATATTTAATATTATTTTTAGTGAATCTAGTTCTATAAATTATTAAAATTAAATGTTGATTCTAGTAACAACTTAGGGCATATAATAGACCCATCAAAGGATAGTGTTAGTTTTAAATTTATGTCCTATTTCATTTAGTTTTTGTCATGAACGTTAATTTCTAAATGTTTCTTGGAAAAATAATTAGAAGAACATGCAATTTACTTGATCAAAAGGGCTCATTTCTTTCTCAAACCTTCTATAACTCGTTGTGAATCATCCAAGGAGTGAATTCAAATCTTTTCCATCTATTTTCATTGAGAAATCCAGCTGAAATTTCTTGCTATTTTTTCTCAGGTGGAATTAATTTTTGGTGATTTCTCTCTAATTAATCAGTGGTTTGTTGATTTTCTGGTTTCATTTTAACCATTTATTCCTTATTAATCTGTGTGAAACTGATTCAGATATTTTCTTGTGTGATTTTACACCTTTTTCATGAATTATCTCTCACATATTCGTCCAGAAATTGTAGTCAACGCATGTGTGAGATGTGTTGACCACAATTTTCTCTCTCCTAATTATCATCTTTTTTCTTTTCTCTCCTCACTCCTCACTCAACCTAAAAAAAATTTTAAAATTCCTTCTTAACCTCATTTCTATCTCCCAAAAATTCATCCAAAAGTCTGTTTGAAATCTCATCTCTATCCCCCAAAATTTCATCATCTAATCCCTTTTAAATCCCACATCTATCTCCCTTTTTCTCTTCAATATTTATTAAAATTATATTATTTAATTTATAAAAATTATAAAAAAAATATAATCACTAAAATAATAAAATTAAAATTAATATCCAAGTTATTCCTACTCTTATTTGACCTAAGACTCATTACTTACTAATTATTTAATTAAGTTTCAGTTATAAATATTATTATATTACGGGAATTTAAATCTAATGACAAAGTCCCATCTTATCACAACAAGTAATATGGCAAAGCATATCAAGACAAAAATAACGTCTAGAAAAATTTTACTAAGCACTGTAAAGAACAAAGAGAGGGTAGACAAAAAAAGAAGAAAGAAGTTTTTTCAAGTAGGTGACTTGGTATTAGTATATTTATGAAAAGAAAGACTACCAATAGGAAATTACAACACACTCAGTCCAAAGAAATATGGTCCTTTCGAATCATGAAAAGGATTAATGACAATACTTATGTGATTGACCTTACTTGAGAATATGAGAATATCACGCACTTTCAATGTGATGGATTTATATAAGTATTTTCTTGAAGCAATTGAAGACTCAAGGATGAGTTCTAACATGAATTAATCATTGTATAATAAATCACGTAAATTTAAAATTTATAAAACTAGAAAGACCAATTCTTAGAATTTTAAATATTTATCAAAGTGAATAAATCAATTATATATCAATAAAATATTTCAAAAATAGTAGGAAATTTCCAAGTCGATCACAGGGATGTAATATAATATCGGGTAATATTTCAGAATTTTTCTCAAAGAATACAATTTTTTATGATTTTTTAATAGAATGATAAATATAATATATTAAATAAATGTGAACAGGAAATAAGGCAATGACGTCAAGTGACATCAGTGCTTGAAGAACACAAATTGGGTGGAAATAGAGTTCCGACCTATGATTCTTTCGTAAGCAAATACCGTCAAATTAATTGGTCAAATTAAGCTCTGTAAAAGCCCGAAGAATTTTAACTCAAGTACGAAATATATTGGATGTTGAAATCGTGCCAAAGATCACTAATTTAAATGAAAATAAAGTTTAAAATAGGAAAAACAAAGTTCCAACTTCACAGTGGCAATCGCTAGAATTCTACATGTTTAGAAAAGAAAACGTGTAATATCCACGACCTCGAAGGCTCTCCTTGGACAAAGACAATGTGAGTGATCTCTAGAACTTCTTTCGAAGCCTAGAAATTGGTGGAATGGATTGCCAAATCGTTTTCGGCGGCTGTCACCGACGGAACAGAAAAACGGCGACTTGCGGCCCTCTAGTGATTGTCACCTGACGAAGGTGTGCTAGATGGAGATGAGGAGCACGTCTCAGGGGCTTCGTCCTCAAGTCAGCACAGTGAGAGGAGGCCCTTTATCGCATTTGGTACACTCTCAGGAGGTGGTGACTCGTCTCCCGACAGATCATCCTCTTCTCGGCGACAGCTTGTTCGTCGATCAAGTAGAGATGATTTCTTCGTTGATTTCGCAATGTTTTGTCTAGAATCCTACACCAATTTCAGCCACGACGCTCCACAAATCGCATTGACTAAGTTTTTGCTGAATTTTTGGTGATTTTTGCAACTTAATCACTCATTGTAAATCGTGATTTCTTTGCCGGTTGTCCGCCTGCGAGAGAGAGAATGGGAGAGAGATGAGATAAGTACAAAAATACCCTGAATGTATGACGTCATAAGGATCATTTTATAATGGTCATTGAGGGGCATTGTTGGCATTTAGAAAATATGCGAGAAAAAGTTAAGGTGCTGGGTTTAGTCCCACATCGGTTTTCTAGGCAATTTTCACGCACATACAATATGAGCGCTTCTTGAGCCATCAATAGGTACAAATCACCCGCATGTGTACAAACACTCCTTGCCACACGCCCGAGTGACCACCAGTGACGTGGAAGGGGAGTGACACACACATTAGCCACTTGAGCACCTAGCTCGCAGTCTGTGTCACCAGCCGCTTGAGCCTCAAGCTCGCGGTCTAGTCCTTAGCCGCTCGAGCCTTGAGCTCGCGGTCCTTAGTCGCTTAGCGGCCCCGCCCGACTAGGCCTCTGACCCGCTAGTGGGCTTAGTTGGCCGGCGGATTTTTTACTTTTTCTTTAAATCTTTTCTTGTTCATTTATCTCAACAAAATAAGATTATAAAATTATTTAATTAATCAAAAATTCATATTAATCAATTAAAAACCACTTTTCATTATTTAACACAAAAATAAATCTATTTATCATGAGTTAAGACTAAAAACATCATCTTACTAAATTATTAACTCATGATAATGAAAACTTATCAAGTTCTCTTGGAGAAGGGGAGACTGATGTAGCCAATATGACATCCATTGGAGCAAAAGACCTAAAATCTTGAAGATCAACTTTCTGATTTTAGAACTTTCTATTTTTGAAACTTTCTATTTTTAGATTTTCAACATCTTGACCACTTTCTATTTCAAGATAACCTTCCATATTTAATACACTTTCTATATTTAGGTCCCATCTTTATTCCCTTTCTATTTTAGACACCACCTTCTATGTTCACCACCTTCTTAAATCTTATTTCGTCCTATTTTAAACCTCTTCTTATTTGTAACACTTTTCTACATTTATTTCCCTCTAGGCCATCAAATAGCTCAATATGGACCTCGCACATGTAGGATAACATCAGATGTTACAAATGAATGAGTTAGAGGAACTTCACAATGAAGCCTATGAGAGCTCAAAGATATACAAAGAAAAAACAAAAGCCTTCCATGACAAGCATATTGTTAGAAGACAATTTTATCGAGAAGAAAGAGTTTGGATATACGACTCAAGACTGTAGTTATTTCCAAGGAAGCTTAAGTCTAGATGGATAAGCCCTTATATTATAGTAGAAGCTTATGATCATGGTGCAGTCTTGATCAAAGATCCCAAGGACGACCATACATTTAAAGTTAATGGTCAGACTTAAACCTTATTTGTAGCACACTATTCAGGAGCCTCAAGAGATTCATCTACATGATCTATGAGCTTACGGGTGTCTGGTTGAAGACATTAAACTAAGTGCTTGATAGGAGGCAACTTAATATTTATTTAAGGTAATATTATCTTTATTTTTTTCTTTTTTTCTTTTTGTTTTATTATTTTTTTCATAGGAATGCAATAATGGCCTTTGATCCATAGAGTGATTCAAGTGAAAATGGAAGAAGGTCAAGAACTACTTTAAAAATCGATAATGAGTTTTTCTAAACCCAATTTCTCTAAGAATATTTTAATTTTTTTTACTCACATCTTACTTTTATGATGATATCATTTGCATGTTGTTTTATTTATTGAGGGAAATAAAGATTTAAGTTAAAGGTGAGAGTTAGAAAAAACTCAAAGTTAAGAATTATGTACATGTTTTTTAAGGGAAATTGTATGAAGATTTTCAAAAATTTTCTTACATATCATAGGTGGATATCCTCTTTTGTATACTTTAAACATACTACTTTATACATGTGAGGTAATTATTATATGAATTTTCAAAACACATGATGCATTAGTGGAATATATAGTATGTGATAGAGATCCCTATGTATTTAAAGATCCATGGGTTGATCAGATGGAGAAAAATGAAAGAACCCATTTGACGTGACTTAATTGTTGTATAATAAATCATGTAAATTTAAAATTTATAAAACCAGAAAAGACTAATTCTTGGAATTTTAAATGTTTATAAGAATGAATAAATCAATTATAAATCAATAAAATATTCTAAAAAAAGTGGTAAATTTCTAGGTCAATCATAGGGATGTAATATAATATCGAGTAATATTTCAGAATTTTTCTCAAAGAATATGATTTTTTATGATTTTTTAACTGAATGATAAATATAATATATTTAATAAATGTAAAAAGGAAATAAGGTTATAATGTCAGGTGATGTCAGTGCCTAAAGAACACGAATTAGGTGAAAACAGAGTTCCAACCTACAATTCTTTCATAAGCGATTATCATCAAATTAATTAGTTAAATTAAGTTCTGTAAAAGCTTGAAGAATCGTAACTCTAGGAAGAAGGATATTGAAGCTTGAAATCATACCAAAGATCACTACTTTAAATGAAAATGAAGTTTAAAATAGGACAAATAGAGTTCCGGCTTCGTAGTGGTGATCACTAGAATTCTGTGTTCAAAAAAGAAATTGTGCAATGTCCACGACCTCGAAGGCTCTCCTTAGACAAAGACGATGTGGGTAATTTCTATATCTTCTTTCAAAGACCAGAAATTTGTGGAATGTGTCGTCAAATCATTTCCGGCAGCTGTCACCCAGTGGAATAGAAAAATAGCAACTTGCAGCCCTCCAACGATTGTCACTCGACAGAGGTATGTTGGATGGGGGTGGGGTACATCTTAGGGGCTTCGTCCTCAAGTCAATGCAGTAAGAGGAGGCCCTTTATCGCATCTGGTACGCTCTCAGGAGGTGGCGACTCGTCTCTCGATGGATCGTCCTCTTCTTAGTGATGGCTTGTTCGTTGATCAATCAGAGATGATTTTTTTATTAAGTTCGCGATGTTTTGTCCATAATCCTTCACCAATTTCGGCCACAATACTCTACAAATTACATTGACTAAGTTTTTGTTGATATTTTGGTGATTTTTGCAGCTTAATCGCTCGTCAGAAATCGTGATTTCTTCATCAATTACCCACCTATGAGAGAAAGAAAGAAAGAGAGATGAAATAAATACAAAAATGTCCTTAAGATATGACATCATAAGAATATTTCTATCATGATCAACAAGGGGTATTGTTGGCATTTATAAAATTCTACAAGAAAAAGTTAAAGCACTATAGTCCCACATCGATTCTCTGGCCAATTTTCACACGAATATAAGGTGGCACCTTCTTTACCCATCAGTAGGTACATCTCACCCACATGTGTATGACCACTCCTTCCCCTACGCCTAACTGGCCACCAGTGATGTGGAAGGGGAGTGACACACACGTCAGCCACTTGAGCACCAAGCTCGTGGTCCATGCCACCAGCCGCTTGAGCCTCAAGCTCGCGATTTGGTCCTTAGCTACTTGAGCCTTGGGCTCACAATCCTTAGCTGCTCCGTGACCCCGCCTAATTGGGCCTCCGACCCGCTAGTGGGCCTAGTTGGCCAGCGATGTTTTTATTTTTTCTTTAATCTTTTTTTTCCATTTATCTCAACAAAATAAGATTATAAAATCATGTAATTAATCAAAAATTCATATTAATCAATCAGAAACCACTTTTCACGATTTAGCACAAAAATAAGTCTATTTATCATGAGTTAAGGCTAAAATTATCATATCACTAAATTATTAACTCATGATAATGAAGACTTATCACCATTCAATGTTGTAAGTTCTTTGCTAGGCTAAGGGCTTAGGTATTCCCTTAGGATGAATGATAATATCTCATTTTTTAGATATAATGTGAGTTAAAATAGAAAATATTTTATTAATTTCATGAAAATAAATTATAATTATTAAATAATATGTTTTTAAGTATTTTCATAATTTTTCATGAATTTTAATTAATTTTTATGATTTATTTCATATTAAAATTAATTGCCTACTATTTTTTGAAATAAATAAATAATATCTGTTATCAGGCATAGCTATATAATTTTCACTTGATCTGATACCCCTAAAAGTGCCATGTCTCTCTTTTTTGGCGGCAAATCGATGGCTGATAGAGACTTATATCATGTTAATGTTTTGTCATTTTTCAAGATGTAGAAGTAAACCAATCGAAAGGTAGAGAGCACACCATGTAACTAATGTACTTAAGTCATGGAAGGACATATCAACCATTATCTATTATCTTTAGATAAAATTGAGATTATTGCTTATCGTCGACAAAATAAAAAGGATGGAGGTTCGCTAGTAATAATCATTCTGTCTTCTCCCTCCTCCACGCAATTAGTGCCTCCGGTGACCAGCAAACCTTCCTCCTCACTCCATCAGCTGCACCCAAAGCCTTTGATGAGTGGCCACAAGTCTTCTCCTTTACCCCAGATGGCGGTGACAATGGCGTTGAACCCTTCTCTCCACAAAATCCTTCTGGTAAGCAGTGATAACATGTTGATTATGACAAGAAAGGCATAAGAATTATTTTATTAAAGAGCTTAAATCTTACAATATAGCATGTTATCATATTAAAAAAATAAACATTTATTATTTCTTTGAGTATTTCATGAAGTTTACTATTTTAGAAAATTTTTTGAAATTTTTCTCTAATTTTATAGGCATAGTTGAATTTTTTATTAATATGAGAGAATTTAATGAATTTTTGATATCTTGTTTTGGTTTTTAGGAAGCCGATATATGCTTCAATGGATGAGATCTGATATGTGGAGATGGGGCAACAGAATCAAGGGCTGAGGTGCTAGCACACGACATCATTAAATGTGGAGATTGGAAGTCATTGAAACGTCCACACGATCAACGATAGATAGAGCATACTTACTTAGGTGCAGTGGATCTCAACAATTCGGAAGATCCTACGGCTATGACAAGATCTCCAAATCCAATGCTTCAGATCAACTCGAGAGGAAACTAACTCTCGCTTGATCTCATCACACCCCTAAATCAGAGGATCTCAAATGAACCAGCCCATGAGAAAGTAGGATCAGCCGCACACGTGTACCCCATACTCTCATGCAAACCCTTACACATTTAAGCTTCCGTTTGGGGGCGGAAAAACCTAACTTCGAATGCCCCGACATTTTGTCGGCGTGAGTGAAACAGTATTGAGGTTCTGCGTTTGTTTTTGGATACATTTTGGTTGATCAAGTACGGATTTACAATGGAGATCCTTGGAAAAGCTACTCAAAGAGGAAACTGTCTGGCCTTTGTAACATATAGAGGCCCAAGGTAAGTTCATCTAGGTTTGAGGTGTTCCGCACAAGACGAATCGGCTAGGTATCCGTAGGTTTGAAATATATTGACTTATAGTTTTGATTCCGCATTATGAGTTTTCTGTGTGTGTGTCTCCCCTCTAGATCATCATTCACGTCATTGATTTTCTTTTTCCCCTTTTTTCAATGGTAAAAATCCTTCTTACTTGCCGTTGCCTCTCTTTTGAGTTCATTTGACCTAAATCTATCAATTAAATAGATTAGTAACTGATTAATGTCTAATCCTCATTCCTTCTGGATTGACCTCGAACTTACCACAGTACTTACCTATTTTAGTATTTTAATTTGGTAAATTCCTGATTCTAAATATTTTTGATTAATCAATTTTGGGGCTTTTCAACGACCCTTGATTTCATTCTGTCAAGCAGCGTAGAGCCACCAAATGATATTTATGCAACTTCTGACGTTGTGCGACATGACCAGACAATATAAAGCCATCGCACTAGCATCTCTTGCTATTCTAGAAGCAGACCCATCAAATGACAACATTAGTTTTAGATTTATTTCTCCTTTTATTTAGTTTTTGTCACAAACGATAATTTCTGGACATTCGCCAAAAATAATCAGAAGAACACACGATTCACTTGATCAAAAAAGATTCTTTCTATCTCAAACCTTCTATAACTCATCGTGAATCATCTAGGGAGTGATTTAGGATCATTTTCCATTGATTTCAATCGAGAATTTCAGCTAAAATTCCTTGTCGTTTTTCCACTAGGTGGAATGATTTTCTAGTGATTTTTTGATGATTTCTCTCCGATTAATCAATGGTTTGTTGATTTGATGGTTACATTTTAACCTTTTATTCCTTATTAATCAGTGCAAAACTGATTCGAGCATTTTTCGGTGTGATTTCACATCTTTTTTGTGAATTAGCTCTCATATATTCGTCCAAAAATCACAGTCAATGCAGACACGAGACGTGTTGACCATGATTTTCTTTCTCCCAATTATTGTCTATTTTCTTTTCTCTCTCCTCTCCCTCCACCTAAAAATCCATCTAAAATCCTTTCTTAACCCCACTTCTATCTCCCAACAATTTGTCCAAAAGTCCCTTCAAAATCTCAAGTCTATCCCCCAAAATTCCTTCCTCTAATTACTTCTAAATCTCATGTCTATCTCCCTATTTTTCTTCACTATTTATTAAATATTAGTTTCTATTATTTAATTCATAAAAATTCTAAAAATATTATAGAATCACTAAAATAATAAAATCAAAATTAATATCCATGACTGGTTATTCCTACTCCCTATGTCAACCTAAGACTCATTATTTTACTAATTATTCATTAAGTTTTAGTTATGAATATTATTATATTATGGGTATTTAAATCCAACAACAAATGTTCAATAGTGAGTTATGACTAATGGATGTATAAGCTTACATCTCAAGCTCATATGTACATATGTTTTCAAACCATTCTTAATTATTAGAATCTCTTAAACATATTCATTCACCTCTTCTCAAGTTAGTGTTGATCAAGCCTTACATGAAAATCCTTTGTAGCATGTAGTAGAGCTTGTGTCACCCATGTTGGCAACTATTATTATGACAGAGTGAAGCTCCCTAAGCCATGAATACAAAACCTCTTCAGGGAAATAAGGTACATATCTACTTAAGACAACACATGGGAAGAATATGTATTATGTTTATGAAAAAAACAAATAAGAGAGAAAAATAGTGAGTAAAGTGCAAAACTTGAAGAAATACATAGGGAATATGTTGTGAGACATCAAGGATCTCTCTCGTTGTGAGTATCCAAGTGAAATATTTTACTTAAATAACATAAGGTATAACTTAAAAAAAACACATGGAGTGTGCTGTGAGACACTAGTGTATATCTCTCATCATGAGTATTTAAGAAAAACTACTTGTATGCAAATTTTTTCTGAAAAAAGTTACCTTCTATGTGTTATAGTTGTTGTTCGTATAGCCATTATATATACAAGGAGTGACACTCTATCTATCTCATGTAGCATTATTTATAATGTAGGGTGGATTTTGATACTTTCTTATGTTGTGGTGAATTTTTCTTACATATCTAGTAAACTTACGTAGAGTAGTGAGTAGTGTGCCTAGGATCATGAAGGTGCTTTGAAGTATATACTTGAGAGAATGCCTCAATGCCATGGGGATAAAGTACATTTTGCCCATGCTTAACATAGACCTTGGAATCATCTGATAAGGGTTATTTATATCAACTTCTATTGATGCTTAATCCATGACTTTTTTAATCCTTTTTTAGTCATATGATGCTTTACATTCCCATTACTAAGGAACTGGCAATAATCCAAGTTGGGGGTGCGATAACATACTAATTTCATACTTTAATATCATCATTTCTACATGATTTATGTGCTTTCATGACTAAAATTTGAATATTACTAAAATAATTCTTGAATGATGAATTTGGCACCTATGGTCGACTACCCGGCACATTTTCTATCATTTGATTGGGATCATTTCAGGTTGTCTGATCAGTCACTTACTCATGGGAGTATATGACACTCTAGATGTTGTCGGATCGTCATGCCATGATAATCAAATCACTAAGGGGTAAGTGGCACATCCTAAAAAAATGAGAAAAATGTTAGCATGTTATAAGTATTGAACTATGGCTGATTTGCTATTAGAAAAGGAGTGATGTGGCACATTCAGAAGCATCAGATTAGACAACAATCAGATGGCTATGCTAGACAATAGATATATATATATATATATATTATTAATTTTAAAAAATATTAGGTAGTTCATTTAAATATGAAATAAATCCTAAAAATTAATTAAAATTCAAAAAATATGAAAATATTCAAAAACATTTATTCGACCATTATAATTATGCTCATGAAATTCATGTAATGTTTTATTATTTTAACTCATTTTGCATCCGAAAAATGAGATATTATCAGTGTAGTAATAGCATTTGACATTAGATTAAAACCACTTCATTCACCTCATAAAGCCATCCTTTCCGCATCAATATCTCATGCTTGGGCGTGAGATATCTCTAGACCTAGATCCACATCCTCTCCCTCTTTCACCCCCATCATCATTACATGCCTCTTTTTCCCCATTTAACCCTAAAAATCAATCATTAACATGAATTTAAGGCCATTCCTTGAGGAGACAACCCTAGTTCATCATTATCTACTTAATCAATCAAGAGTTAGGCTAATAAAAAAATTTTGATTAAGCTTTAGTTAGGATCTCGACACCTTCATTAAGAGCTTATCAGTGGACAGCCAACCATTCAAAGAAGTTGGACACCCAACCATCCAAGGAAAGTGGACAATCAATCATCCAAGGAAGGTGGATGACCAACCATCTAAGGAGAGGGAGAACATTATTAATAACCCTATAAGGAGAGAGATATGCACTCTTCAGAGGAAAGAAGAAACCATGTATTATAGAGTATTGATAAACCTAAATTTAGGGCTTGTTTATAGTCTTTTTTTTTCTATGAGTTTATACAAAGTATTTATAATTTTTTCTCCTGATTTACTCTATTTTTAGAATAGGGCAAGTAGGGGGTCGATCCTTAGGGAATTAGGATTGAAATTTTGATTCTTTTAAGGTTAAAAAAGAAGAGGAAAGATCAGAGAGAGAATAATGAGTGGAAGATGAAGGACGAATAAGAATCTTGATTTTCAAAAGAGTTATTCTAAGAAAATCAAGATTTTGATTTCAAAATTTAAGAATATTTTATATAACTATAACTAGGATTTAGGAGATTGATTTGAGAGAAGGAAAGATGATGAAAGGGGGAAGGATCAAGGAGATCTTGATTTTCTTGCAAAAATCAAAAAATCCAAGATCTCAAAGTGGAAGGTTAAATTAGGGTTTCAATTTTGAGAAGGAGAGAGGGTGAGAGAAATAATGTTTCTTTGGAATGTTAGAGGATGAAATTACGAATTTCAAGATCTAGAAGGGCATACCTTGGGTCAGTATATTTTGCCCAAACTAGGTGGTTTTCTCCAACAAGAACACACTTCAAAGATCAAGAACAAATATTGTAATAATTCACCTCTATTCAGATTTATCAATCTAGATCCTATGAGAGCTGTTTCTTGTGGCTAGTCTCTACTAAGGCAAACTCCAAGATGAGGAAAAACGTGGAAAGACAAGAGGCTTTATACATAAAGACATTTTTCTCAAAAGAACCCTCTCTTTTCTCATTTATCTTCTCATGCCCTTTTCTCCCTCCTTAATTTGATTAGGCCCCTTTTTAAACTTCAATTTCGTGGCCCATCTTAGAGAGGATGATTGAATATGTATTGGGCTAAAAAGGTCATGTTCCCCTCTCCTCCTTTGGGCCTTTCTTGGACCAAAGTTAAATCATCTCTTCTTCTAGCCCAATATCCTTCAAGCTCTTTAATTAATTATTTGATTAAATTAACCTAAATCCTACACACCATACACCAACAATATTCAGTAATAATAAAAATATTAATACAAATCCCAAAATCATATATATTACCACTATATTTATCATGTTATCAATGAGTTATCAAGTATTCATCCAAAACCTAGAGTCTACTTGGTTTTCTCTAGATGATATACTCGTAAGAACATTTCCACCATGGTTTGTGTATTTGTTGTGCTTGACTCTTATTTCATGAATGAATGTTTCTTTCATTTCTTTTGTATCATCTACTCCTATGGATCTCTTGAGTGACACATGGTAGAACTAAGAGGAGATTAGATTAGGATCTATTTTACAAGCCCTAGAGTGACACTAGATACTTCTAGAGATAGAGATCACCTTAGAGTAATTATTAACCTCTTCTCTATCCCTTGATCATCTTTTGATCATTTGATTCATCAAGGTTGACAAAGATTATCAATGTAGAGAGGGAAGAGATGAGATTAGGGACAAGATTAGGAGGTGAAATTATTGATTTACTAATATTTTTATAAAATTATATTAATGAGTTTTTTATATTTTTAACATTCTTTCTCAAAGATTGTATATTCATCGCACACCTTATAAACTAATATAATACAAGTGCATCTATGTAATAATATTTTCACAAAATATGCTTTGAAATAAACCCTTTACTTTAAAAAATTGTATCATTTTATATAATTGATGAATAAATATTTAAAATTATTCATTTCACAGAATATTGATGAGGACATCTCCTTCATCACTTTGGCAAGTCAAGAAAATATAAATACTAATGAGTACTCATTGAAGAACTAAACCCAATTAAAGTTAACATAGAAGGTGGCAATGGTTACTATGTGATCCAAAAGCCTAGAGCCCAAATCTAAGCCGAAGACTAGCCCCAAGACTAAGCATGAGGAGAAGGTGATAATTATGAAAGACCATTTCAGCCTCTCTCCTAGGCGTTCACTAAGTAGGTGCCACCCAAGAGGCACCCTTTCACCTTGTCTACATATTGATGAACTAGATTTAGGGGGTTAAATATATCATCATGATGCAACCAAGTTCATGCAAATAATATTTATAAAACCTCACTCTTTGAATTAGGATGAGTAAGGGTCGATCCTTAGGGAGTGTGGGTAATGAGAGTAAGAATTTTATTTCTTATATATATATATATATAATAGAGATAGTGATGGGCAAAATTGAATATAATAATGGTGAAGATAAAAGAGATTAGAAGAAGATGATGATGAAAGAATCAATAGAACATGATAGAATAGATAATCACATTAGTTCAAACTAAGTGTTAACCTATTCATGGAGAGAATTATAAGAATGCCCCAAATCCGGATCTTACACAAACCTCATTATATGTCAATCTTAAGCCGAGTGATGCTTAATTTGTGACAATCTTAATGCACTCTAAGTAATCTCCTCTCCATGATGATCTTGAGCATGAGAATACCATTGACTGGGCCTTGCTTTCCCTCTTTTTTCTTTTGACCAACTACTACTAGAGAGAGAGCCAAAAAGCACCCTCTGAGAGGGGGGTGAGAAGCCTTAAACCCCTAGAAAATTAGGCCCCTCCAATTGACGGTTATGATGAATAACTAACTCTCTTGATTAATGGCATAGATTCTTCCATGAAGGTGGTGTTTTTATCTTTCTTTTTAATCTCATCTTAAGGCTCCTTAAGATAGATGGCTTAGATCTCATCTCTTGATATCCCTATAAGGTCCAAATGGGCTAGGCCAAAGTCATGTGTCACTTAAGTTCAAATGGGCCTGACGAAAGTGACGCTCTTTCTTGGGCCCATAAACATATTAGGTCGACCCTCTCCATGAGACTTGAGTTTTCCCTTGGGTTAAAAAACTTGTGTTTTTCACCTAAGTCCTTGAAATTAAATAATTATTAAGGAAATATGAGAGAATCAACACTTGACTTCCTAAAATTCAAGTGAGATTAGTCTCATAATATCAATAAAAATAAGTAAAATAATATACATTATGACTCAAATGATAAAATATGTCATAATGAGTTAGTAACACATGTATAATTACATTCTCTACCCACTAATTAGCATCTATATATAAGATATTAATGTATAGATGCAACTACTAATTTATAATTATCACATATAACTATTTATGTGTAACCACCTATGTGTAACTAATCTCTCCACTAAACCTTATAAAAGTGGCCATGAAATATGAGGGGAAAAGACTAATTTGGTGAATAATTGATAAGCATTGTCATTTTCCTTCTCTTCATATCTTAGTTCTCATATTTCTCTTTTCATTGATTTGATCTCTCTTGATCAAATCCTCTCTTCTTTTCTCCTTTACCTCCTATTTTTTCTCTTTACCCCTTACAATAATTCACTATTTTCTATGGTTCATCATTATCAAGAAGAGTTATCAAAACTTCAACAGATCAAAGGTCAATCAAGTATCTCATAGATATTGAAATTATCTTACCATCTTGTACTAAAATTTGATTTGAACTTCAATCCTTTTACTTTTGATCTTTGTGAGAAACATAGGATAGCCATATATTTGTATTTTGGTTGATCAATAACCCTTGATCAAGATCTGATCAACCCTATTAAGAGTTGAACATTTCAAATTAGGAGAAACCAATGAAAATTGCAAGAGTTGTTAATAAAGAATCTATTTCCTTTAGTTGTCTTTATATAATAGATTTTTTATTCAAATATTTTGGTATTAAATTCTAAATTTCTAATTTTTCCTCACTTGCCCTACATTAAAAAACACTTTGAAATACATTTAAAAGGTTACAAAATTGATGGCTATCCTATGATCAATGAAACCCTTTGGAATGTCCATCTTCTAGGATTTCATATCAACAGACCTAAATACATCTCTAAAAGTGTATTTCAAAATGGTGACATAGGGGAAATGTGTAGTTCTTTTGTCTAATACTTTAGATAATTATGGCATCTAGAATATTGTGTCATTAAGAGGATAATACGAAAGTTTATTCTGTTGATAAGGAGTTCAAATAATTTTTCCTCTTTAAATGTGTATGAGAACCACAAAACTCTAAAATCATATAAATGAGGTATGTCAAAGTAACTGATTTTGTTCTTTGAATGCTTGCTATTTGTTCATCGCCACTAAAACATATTGTTTAGTTCATCTGAAGAAAATATACCAATTGATTTGGTTGATCGTGAAAAATATACCAATTGTTATTAAGATGGATCCACATCCTTGCCCACTATCTGTTAGGGTTGTTCCAATTTCATGATAGGTCCAAACCCATGGATCTGCATGGATTGATTGGTATCTCGTTCTGACCACAAGTCTACATGGATCTGAACATAAACATGTGTACCATTGAGTTAAGGAACAGGTGAATGAGAAAAATCTTGGACTTTGTCAAGCTGTTGATTAAATTCAGAGCAAAATTATATGACCGAACAACATATCAGCTATTTGCAAACTAAAATCACCCAAATAGTGGACCTCAATAGGCATTTTGGGTGCATTTAATTAAAGTTGGCCAACCAAGACTATCCAATTTTACAAATAATAACACCCATATTAAGAGTAGCTTGGGGGCCTAAGATCTAAAGAAACCCGTGAGTGAACTTTAGCTCACTCCAGTCACATTTATTCAAAAGAAACTCTTAAGTTAATCTACAATCCAAGTTTAGCAATTAAGGGCCTTTAAGAAAAAGGAACGAAGCCCAATAATCTAATAAACATGAACTAGGTGGTAAAGCAAGAATAAACCTAACGCTTATCGTTGACTACTGTCAGTTTCACTGATTTTAAAAAAATGGAATTTCCAGTTACTTGTAGAGCAAGGCTGTAAATTAGATAGTATCGTAGAATAAATCTCAACCCACCATTATTGATAATTAATGGCTTTTATGACGTTTAACTACTCACATTCGTATCTTCCCCCATAAAAATCGTCCATATTTTGCTCAGAAGAACCCAAATTTTGTTTGGACGCAATCCTTGCATTCTAAATTTAACATTCCGGGTCTTAGATACTAGGATTGAACACTATCTTATGACAATGATCACATTGGAAGCGAATCCCAACTTTATTATATTACCGCTCACATTCTTCATCTCTTCCTTCGAGCACCATGCTGCTGCTACATCGCACAGAACTGCCATAGAACATGATGCCCTGGCAAGTGACATCGCTCAGACCTGCCCTCCCCCCCCCAATAGTTAGCTACTACGAGTGAGATTAAGAGGGACGGATGGGCCTGGCAAGTGAGAGCCCAGCATAGTAAAGCTTTACTGGGCTTGGGCCTTAAAGTTGAGTGCAGAAAAGAAATACTGGGCAGGCATTGCTCCTATGAGAGCAGCTTGGGGCCAGAAATCAACTTTAGGAAGAAAAATAAGGTCCACAGTTCCATAATTATTCCGGTGCACCCGCGGAGCAGCCACGCCGCATCCTCACAAACGACTCAAAAAGGATTGGGTGAAGGCACAATCTACGCATGGAAGGGCGGCATAAGATTCAGACCGCCTATTCTGGGCCGAAACAGGGAGATGCGTGCAGTCTTGAGACGACAGCGCAATTATCCGCTGGCAGCTGGCCTCAATATCAATTGTGAAGACGGCTAAATAATTCATCATTCAAGAAAACTACGAGAGCAATGAAAAAAAGATTGACTGCAGGACGGTGATTTCCAAAAATAACCCACAATTTCTCAATTTTTTTGTGCCATCCGCGAGGCGATCACAGATGGAACCTGAGATTTGCGGAGACTATTCCAGAAGCAAGTCAGAGGGAAGCATCTGGCCTCCTCTCTGGACTGCCACCAGAAATCCGAGCTAAAGAACAGCTTATGAGGAAAACTACAAGATCCCTGAAATAAGCTTAACTAAGATGATGATTCTCGGACAAAAATCAGAAATTTCGCACATCCTTCGCGCCGCACCGTCCGTCTGCAGATGGATAATGAATGAGATTTATGCAGACTGTTCCGCGACAAGACCAGGGGAAATCCCCACATGCAAGGAAGGAATGGCCGATCACTTGGGCCACAATCTGTGGTCAACCAACATGGACCTAATGATCAACCAGCTATTTCGCCTCAGTTTCCCTTTCAATCTTGGCTCGGTGCATATTTATGAGGAGAATATGACGCCCTTCGGCTTTGAAGTAACACTCCCCGAAGAACATGACAATCTACCAGGATCTATGTACACGCAAAAAATACCATATGTGGTGGCAATCAAGGCTGCGGATGGGTACTTTAAGCAGATCAGGCTCATCACAAGGAGGTACGTGCCCATCTGGTTAGCTTCAAGATGGACAGAATTAAAATCCCCAACAGAGCGAGAAAAAAAAAAAGGATGCTCTGTCGAGACCAAAGATCAGAAAGGGTGGCCAATCCATTAAATAGAGTTAAAAAAAAGGAAAATGAGGCCGGATGTATATTTGAATTCATAGATATATTTCGGTCCCCGAGTAACATATGAGAAGATCTCCTCAGTGGACTGCCAGATAAACAGGAAGAAACAGATTCTCTTGGCACGATTGTCATTTGAAACACCACAGAGCCCTCTCGATGCAAGATTTTATGACGAACATTTCCGTTAAACCTAGAGAAGGACATTTAGCGAAATCTTGCTTTCCATATTTGTTTGGGAATGCCTATTTCACTCATCCTACGAGCAGGCGCGTGTACTCAGACTGATATCTTCTGAACGAAAAATGTTGAGTCGAACCCCGCAGGAAGACTATGTAATACCGAAAGCATCGCCTTGGCTTGGAAAAAGATGAATCCGGATGAAAAACCACATATCAATAATCTCAAGCACATGAAATTGGTCTGCGTCGGAATGTTCAAAAGCACGAGCCGATTACAAATACTTCCACAGACAAGGCCCTGGTATGATGCCGATCTAAAAACAGATCTTTCAACTCCTAAGAAGATAGAAAATTGAAAACCTAACAGATAAATCAGGCAGTGAGGACGACGGCACCTCCAGCCTCCTTGATCTTCTTCTCGGCGTTCTTGGAAATGAGCTTGGCCTTCACGACGATGGGTTGAGACGGCGGCAGTGCGCCCTTGCCTAGGACTTTGAAGTACCCAAACTGGGTGACATCAATGAGAGGGGTAGCGGACCCGTCAGCTGTGGCCTTTGCCTTGACCTCATCGGGAACGAGGGACCAGAGACGCTCGACGTTGACGGTGGGGCAGAAGAACTTGTTCCTCAGCTTGTGGAAGTAACGCATGCCAACTTTACCGAAGTACCCGGGATGGTACTTGTCGAAGAGGATCCGGTGGTGGTGCAAACCTCCGGCATTACCGCGACCGCCGGGGTGCTTCCTGTGCTTCCCCACACGGCCATGGCCGGCGCTCACGTGGCCCCTTTTCTTCCTGTTCTTCCTGAACCTGGTCGTCATCTCCGCCGCTCCGTCCTCCCTTCCCCGCGACCGCCGCTAGGGTTTCAGGAGACAAGGCAGGGATGAAAGAAGGGTCATTTTATAGCAAGATCGATACGGATCCACACCGAATGGGCCGGATCCCCTCTCCCCACCCCCCACCCCCCCCGCCCTCCCCCCCCCATCCTCTGGAGCCGTCAAAGGGCTGGGGACTGCAGGCAAAAGCCCGGAAAGTTCAATGGGCCCCAATCTGGGACGGCCCTCGTCTTTGAGAGAGAGAGAGAGAGGAGAGCGAGAGAGAGACATAAACACAGAGACAGCAGACAGAGAGAGGAGCAAAGGCACATTTTCTTACTTATAAATGGGCATTTTCGGATCCGGCCCTGGGATGCCACTAATCAAAGGGAACATTTTTTCCCTGATGGAAGGTGAACACGGTTCTTACACCATACGAATTCCAAGGTACCGTAATGCTTGATGGAATAAGAAAATATGAAAGAACCCATGATTGATCAGAGACTAAGTTTACACCCCACCCCAGGCAAAACTAGAAAGAATAAGACCCAGGAACGAAGGAAAATCGCATTCAAATGCCGGCTCTAATATGGTAAGAATAATCAATGAAATACTATCCTATTAGCTCTAAGAGATCTCTTCCTTCTTTATCATTTTTCCCCCCTCCCCAGGGGCCTCGCAGATCCCGAAGTCGGCTATCCAAGATCGGCAATGGAGCCCAAGAGAGTTTCTACGTCGGGCGTCACAAGGGCGCGGCTGCTGAGCTCTCCGAGGAGTGAGCAGTGCTTCTCCTGGGCGTTGATCCCCATCACATCCTGGGCAAATACGCACTTTGAACCGGGGTTGACCTGCACAGCCGAGAATATTTCAACAGCTTAGTCGGCCAGAAAAGGGGATCACAGTTGACCCAAATGTTTCCGAATGAATACATAGTAGGAGCGCATGGGGCTTGCGGTGGAGCTTCTCTGGTGGAGTTAGCTAGAGAAGGATTCGAAAAAAATTGAGAAAATATATTATGCACCGGAAGTCCTATGACCCTTGTTTTGAAAAACAAAAAAAAAAAGCACTAGTTTGTGTGTTTCCTTCTCTTCACTTGAGACCAGGAGTAACAACGATCTGCTAGCGAGAGAGAGAGAGAGAGAGATTTCAAAGAATCAGAGGGTTGACACTAGGTTTCCGTGATTCCCAAGGTAAATCTTACAACGATCACTACTAAAATCACAGAAGCCCAATGAAGGAGTGTAACCCACTTACATCAAAGAGGGCGTTCCCGAGCTTCATCTTGACGACCCCGCTTCTGTACACCAGCATCTTCCCCATCAATCCGGGAGGCAAATCCTCCAGGGTACAGCGTTTCTTAGCGATCGCCCCCTCACCGCTGCCAACCCCTTTCCCCCTTTCAGCATCAGCGGCAGCCGCCCCTGAAATCTCCGATGACGGGAGAGATGCAGGTAATTGGAAGAAGAGCATTCTTGGAGCCCCTCCATCGTCCTTCCATCAGCAAAAGCTGCTGTCAGTGGGGGAGTTTGCAAGGAGCAAGACGAAATTAGTAACGGCGAAGAGGGAGAGCAGGGGCAACCATCAAGCCCAGCTCCACAGCGGGGTTTGTGCGACCTTCATCATGCTGAAAATCTCCAGAAGCCTCCCCAAACTCCTCGTCATCCAGAGTTTCTGAAAGCAGATTTCACTAGAAGGTCAGTAACATTCTTCCATGTGATTACACGGGCAACGACCTGAAGATCTGCTGGATTGCCATTCAAGTATGATTTACTACATAACTGCATGGCGCTCGACTGGGTTTCCATTCAAGGAAAATTATTACCATCCAAATTAGCATCGTAGGCCATTGTCTGAATGGGGCTCACCTGGGTTCCCAGAATAAGGCCTCCTTAAAGGAAGGGTGACCGGATAGTAAGAATAATAGTCCTACAACAATTAAAAGATTGCCTGAGTCCCAGAATATATATGTTTGTGGAGAAATAAAAGAGGAAGATGGAAGATGATCGTGTAGGAACAGACCCATGGCTCCACATATTCTTTCTCAATGGTTTGGCCTGGTCCATCTGCGCCATCTATGGACAGAAAAATAAAATAAAATGAAATAAGAAGTAAGAAGATTACCTAGGACAGTAACAATCGATATAAAGAATCGAGAACCAGTAAATGACCTTCATGTTTCTGCAGAGGCCTCGGAACGCCAAAGGGCCTGGCATAGGTGCTCGCACTCTGATGCCCAAAGGCAACCTGAATTGGCGCCGCTGCGATCGGATATTCTAGACTGTATCAGCCTTAAAATGTTAACCGTCGGTAACTACAAGATAATGAAAATAAATCGAGGAGAACTCAAAAGTAGACAAATTTGGGAAAGTAAATAGCCATGTGGATCAGAACTCCTCTGCTTCCATTCTCTATATGAAGATTAGAAAAAATGATAACTCTGAGATCTAACAGCAAGGACGACCAGAAACGGAAGGACAAAAGAAAATGAAAAAAATCAATAGTTTTGGTAAAGAAAAACCATGGTGGATGTCTGCAACTCTCTTACCTCTCTTCTCATCCTTGAAAGCTCTCCTCCCAGGAGCAAGCTCGGCTTGCTGAGGAAGCAGAACCAGTCGTTCATCAGCATCATCACCATCATCATAATGAGAAGAGAAAGCAAGAAACCGGGCGTTAGGTGCCCAAGGGAAGCAAGGGAAAAAGCCAGTCTCACCTTGACCCGCCTCAGTAGCTCGTGATCTAGGACAAGGCTGGAAGTCTCCTCGGGCGCCTCTCTGCATGAATCAAGAGGACAACGGGGAGATGAGATTTGTAAGAGATGGGCACTAACAATTATAGAAGAAAACCGTATAAGATAAGTACCTCTTAACGGTGGGGACTGGCTTGGAGGGCTTGCGGGTAGGTATCTTGGGTGCAAATTTTAGCTGCAGATGAAACAGAGGCCAGGTTCAGGGGAAACCCAATGGAGCTAGCGAGAGGGAGAGAGAGAGAGGAATAGCAGGACGGTGGTTGACCTTTCTAGGGCCGACGGTGGAAGATAAGTCGTCCCCCATCCCCGGGCAATGCAGGATAAGCAGCAATGAGAGCTGAGAGGAGGAAGTTGACCAAAAAGAGTAACGTCAAAAGGTCTCTCAGCATCTATCACATGTCATCCTAAATCTTAAGAATTTGGAGAAGCTCTGTTCTTAGGCTAGCATGGATCCCCCAGTTCAGCCTCATTGTGAGGGGAATTGTGGATGAAGGATGTCAGAGAAGCATAAGCACGCAAATAAGAAAGGGACAATGGAAGTACCTTTCAAAGGCGACGTTGCGGACGGGCGACGGGTTTAGGTGGAGAACTGCCGGCAGCTTGAAGCCAATGATGGTAGGCGCCAGATAGAGAGGAGCCAGGTGAAGCGATATTGCAGGACTGCGAAGGATGGAGGCAGATATTGAATGAAGGTCGGGGGCAGCGGAAACGAAGACGGCGGTCGGCCGATCGGCGGCGGTGTCTCCCTCCTTTCAAGCAGCGTGCTGAGAAGACGAACGATGATATTATGCCGCAGGGAAGGGGTTTAGGGGAAGCGGTTTAGCTTTATATACAGATGGCGGGGAAGAGGGGGGTTGGGGAGCGAGCGAGCGAGAGAGAGAGAGAGAGAGAGAGCCGTATAATTTGGGCTGGCCCAAAAAAACCCAGGAAATTATGGGCCAGACTGCGAGTCTAGTTACATATAATGATCGGGGGTGTTTTCGGCATAGATCCTTGAAAAGTAGTCTATTTATCGATAACTCCTTCCATTCTTTCTTATTTTATCAATACGTTCCTATAAACAACCCCCATTGAATGCATTCCCAGATTATTGAATGAATGCTTCCAGGCCTACGGTATTGTTGAATGACTCATTTGCCAACGATTCACATTCACTTCTTCTGATTTTATTCCGATTTTTGCAGTCGACATTTAATTTATACACCACAATTTTTCTTTTTTTCAATTTATCCTACCCGAATATATCTTCAGTGTGGTGAATAATTTATTCTCAAATATTTCATGGTGTACTCGTCAACTTGAATTTAGTCTCCTGCAGGAAATTGATATATGAAAAAAAAGGGCAATAATCAACTCATTGTGAACCCTTAATATATGTTGATGTAAATTGAATAATGCACTTGAAGGAAGCGATGTGATCCACAATCTCTTAACTTATGATTTTAGGGTTTTTAGATCTTCTACAAACCCAAATGAGAGCGACAATGGTAGTATGGTGAAGGGAGAAGAGTATGATAAATGGTTGGACACCTCAAATGAGACAAGGAACTAGCACCACATGAACAAATATGTGCAGCTTGAATAATTTGTTTGTATCCATACCTCAAAAATTATTGTAAGTGGATGGTAGTCATCTCAAAAACAGAAGATTTTATTAAATCAAAGATGAGTTGGGTTTGAATGGTAGAACAACACGATTTGAGACAAACAAAGTTAAATATTATCTTTGAATCTACAAAAAATGTGATTCATGCAAAGATTTTTCACCTCAAATCCATAAAATGAATAAACTTTAGCCCTTGGATCTGCTAGGGGTTGATTTTGAGTTGACAAGATTAAAGAGTTCTAAAGCTGCAAAAGATATGTCCTAATCTATCAACAAAGAGACATAACTTCATAAAGAGAGCAAATTTGTGAAATTGATTGAATGACCGGGGGATGCAAGGTAGGCATTTTAAAAAATAGACCAAAACTCAATTAGGATGCCCCCAAAAATGAAAGATGATATTATTAAGAGCCTAAATGTTAGATTCTGGCACATTCAAATAAATTTGAAATCGTTATAAGTAAGAAATGGGAAATGAAAATGAAAAAACTAAATTTATATGCATTTAAGATATGATTTATCTCTTGCTAAATTTGTTATCAAACAAACTCAGAAGAAAGTTAAGTCCACTTATTTTTTCATACTTTACGGTTCATACCTGTTAAATATTGTAGACTTGAAATGGGCTTTTACATCGGTTGCATCATTCCACTTGAGCACGGAATGAATATCTGATGTACTTTAGACGCATATTACCAGTACTGGACAAAAAGTGATTTTCCGACTGTTAAGGTCCTCCTTTTGATTATACACTACACCACCTTATAACCACCTTGTGCCGCATACCCCATTAATTTTGGGTCACTTGGGTGGGTCAAAAACCTTCCCTACTTATTTTTCGAAGTACCTGGTGGCCTGCATCATCGGCCGGCACCGGTTCGGGCGCATCGGGTTCTCGGCTATAGAACCTACTTTAGATTCAGGATTAAACGGACGATAGCCACTCTAGGAGAAAGAGCCCTAGTCTGGACAAATCTGATGTCCTGTCTGCATGATTCTTGGGGATATTTTCTTCTGGGTGGAGATAAAATTCGATGTGCATTGCACAGACGTACGAAGGGCTCTTGGGGACGTGCGGGGGGGGGGGGGGGAAACAAGACCCCAGAGATCACAAACACGAAGCAGGAGCAACTGCCAACTGGCGAGTCTCTCGGAACTCTTCGACGGCGAGATCCGGCCTTCGCCCTGCGGATGCCTGAGCTGATGAGTGAATCAGGGGTCAAAAATGGGATCGTCACCTGCCTCGAGGGACGGGTTCTTCGCCGGCAGCGGGAGCGGCCCTCGCGGCCCCCATGAGATTCCCCCACCGGGAAGCCGCCGGCGAGGAGGGCGGCTCACTTCGGAACCTGTGGGGGCCGATCTCGTGCCCCCGCAAACTGTCACTGTGGATCGACGGGGAGATTTGGAGGAAGATGCCCCCAGATTCCTGGGGAGTGGAGGACGGTATGGCCACCCCCCGCCTCCACCAGAATCGCATATGTGAGGGCGAAGCTTCGGAGAAGCGCCGCCAAACGCGCCCATTCGTTCCCTTCACAGGCTTATGCTTCTACGGAAAGCTGCCCAGCTGTGAGGTGTGGGGGCGAGGAAGGGTTCTGATAACGTCACCCCTTGTGTGAATTTTTCGCACCAAGTTCCTGTCTTCTTCTCCCCGCCCCTTCTTGCTCCCATGCTCCCCCTCCCCCTTGTAGATAATGGCGCCCAGGGATCAATAAATCGGTCTATATATATATCTTGAAAAATTTAGACGATAGGATGTTATGATTATGGTCATCTAACGATGAATTTAATTGTTGAATGATATCGAAGAGGACCAACCTAGGGCTACCTACGTTGGGGAGGGTAAGGTTATCAGATATTTTGTTTAAAATCTAAATAAACGCCGACACGTGACTTTTGCTTCGAAAAGGATAGCGGGACCCACCATGGACCTCCCAGGCCACGCGCGAGATAACTTGCCTCTCAGGTTATTATATCGCGATTTAATGAGATTTTATCGCTGATGACTGTAAGGTGTTTGGGGCCGGCGGGAACATATGGAGGCCGGGGACCTAAACCCGACACGTGTCGGTCAAACTAAAAGCGGTGGCATAGGTCAGCGCTGAGGGCGTCTGGGGAGAATAGCAGCTTGAGAGAGAGCACGTAGCCCGATAGAGATATAATTTCGTCTTTTAAAATTGTTTGTGGCTACTCGTTATGAGAAATGGGTACGTGGCGGTTCAAGAGGCTTCAACAGATGGGAGTGACGGGATTCGGCGGGGGAGACGCTGCCGTGACGTGGACCCTCGCTTGGGGGAATCTTGACCGTCGGTGTTTTTCTTCTCCGCTTCTCTCATCTCTTCCCCCGTCTTCTCCCGCTTCCTTCTCCTCCCCTTGTGTCTGTCTGCCTGGTGTGGCCTTCTACCTCCCTCGATAATGGTCGACTGAGAACCCTAATTTCTCTCCCGCCGCCTCGTGGGGAGTGACGCCTGCGAGGTGATCCCTGCTCGATCCCTCTCATGCCCGCCGGGCGTCGCCGTCGATCGTCACCATGGGAGCGAGACCCGCATGCGGCGCCTCACCTGTAAGACTTTTTTGATTTGTTTTTTCATGAATCTTCCCTCGTCACATGAGCTTCTTTGATTTGGTATCCGCCGATTTCCCTAGGGAAGATGTTGCGTGTTGATAAATTTCCAATTTCCTTTCTCTGAGTTCTTACCCCCCTTTTTTGTATTCTCTGTAGACTCCCCAAGCTTCAGGTTGGGACGTGGTTCTCCTGGTGTTCAGAAGCTGCGGTTTCTTGAAGACGGCTAGGTTCAACTATGGTTTGGATGAGATACGGTGCTGAGGAGGAACCTGGAGGCCTGCTCCCCGCTTTATTCGGGGCGTATGTCTCGAGATTGATAGGCGGGAAGCTATGCGCAGACTGCGTCAGATCTTGATCTGATTCCGACTGATAGGAGGAGAGGGAAGGAAACTGGGTTGCGGCCATGGCTGCCGAAGATGGAGGTTTGAGGGCTGGCGCGTTCTCTTCGGGACTGGCCGTGCTTCTCTCTGGGGAGGAAGATCGGAAGGGCAGTAACCGGAAGTCCCATTTGATCTCCTGCTGCGACGACATCCGCTACCAGTCGGTAGAGCAGATGCTCGAACATGTGTTCGATCTGCCCTGCAAGTCCTTGGCTCCGTCGAAGCGACCCGTCGACGTCGATTTCGTCCGGTCGATCATAAACAAGAAGAGGCGGTGGGAGCACGGGGCGGCTGTCGCCGCCGCCAGGGAGGGCGTGGTGGTGATGGGCCAGGGCGCCGGCGCCGGCGTGGTCGTCCTAGACCAGAGCAGCGTTTGCGGGGAGCTGAGATCTCCCCGGCAGACTCTGCAGATGGAGGGCTTCGGCATGTTCAGCAGCGCCCGCGCGAACGCCTGCGTCTCCAAGGGCCGCTGGATGTACGAGGTGGTGCTCGAGACCGCCGGTGTCCAGCAGCTCGGGTGGGCGACCCTCGCGTGCCCCTTCACCGACCGCAAGGGCGTGGGGGACGCCGATGACTCCTACGCCTTCGACGGGAGGAGGGTGAGGAAGTGGAACAAGGACGCCAGGGCATACGGCCAGCCGTGGGTCGTCGGCGACGTCATAGGCTGCTGCATCGACCTCCAAGCAGGGGAAATTTCCTTCTACAGGAACGGGGAGTCGCTCGGAGTGGCCTTCGACGGCGTCCGCCGGAGCAGCGGTGGCGGTGGCGCCGAGCTAAGTTACTACCCCGCCATCTCCCTGTCCGAAGGGGAGAGATGCGATCTCAACTTCGGGAGCCGGCCCTTCAAGTACCCCGTCGAGGGGTTTCTCCCCATCCAGCCGCCCCCCGCGCCGAGCTCCGCCGCGGCGTACCTGCTCCGGTGTCTCTCCCGGGTTCTCGAGTTGCAGAGCCTGGACAGATGCGACACGACCTCCTTTGAGAAATTGAGGAGGGTGAAGAGGAGGTTTCCGCTGCTGGAGGATCTCTTCCACCCGATCTCCCGCGGCATCTGCGAGGAGCTCTTCGCAGTGGTGGGGGCGGACGGCAGCGGCGGCGTTGAGTACATCGCACAGGGGCCTCTGCTTTCGTTCCTGCTGGAGTGGTTCTCGGCGCGGCCGCCGCACGACCGCGTTGGCCTCCTGGACAGGGCGGTCGACCTGTTCCTGGAATTCCCGGGGTCCAATCCGCTCTTCCGCCATCTGATCCTGGCGCTCTCCTCGAGCTGCAGGACGGCGCCGCTGGTCCTGCTGGAGTGCCCCTTCTCCGGCTCGTACCCCTACCTGGCTCTGGCATGCCACATCCTCCGGCGAGAGGAGCTGATGGCCCTCTGGTGGAGTTCGCCCGAGTATGAGTACGAGTACTCGCTGGAGGGCTTCCTCTCCAGGAAGGGCCCCAACAAGCAGGACCTGCAGCGCCTCATCCCCTCCGTCTGGCGCCCCCCCGGTTCTTCCGAGGAGATGTACCTCGAGTCCAGCATGATGCTCACTACCACCGTCCTCTCTGGAGCCGTGAGCAAGGTCCGTCCGTCCTCTTCACTGCCCATGTCGGAAATTCAGTAGCTTTCTTTCTCGTTAGATCACGTTTGACTCCCCCCCCCCCCTCTTTTCTGATTCGTTTATCAATGAAGATCGAGGAGCTCCAGAGGGAGCTGTGCCGCATGGTCATGAAGTTCATACCGCCGGTGCCACCCCTCCAGCCGCCAGGATCGGTGTTCAGGACGTTCTTGCAGAACTTCATGATGAAGATGAGGGGAGCAGACCAGAAGATGGCCTGGTCGGGGGCGTCGAACAACTCCGTCCTGGTCTCCCTGTACATGGTGATTCTCCATTTCTTGTCCGAAGGGTCCTCTCTGGAAGGCATCTGCGAGCGGGCGAAGGGATCTGGAGTGCCAGCGCCTGTAGGTTTCCTCCACCGAGGGGGGATCCGCAGCTTCCCCGCCGGGCTCCTCTTCAAGGTCGACCCGCATCGGACAAGCATTCCGAGGCTCGGGGGGTCCTTCTTCCACCTGATGAAGCTCCACCCGGTGAACCACGAAGAAACAGAGGAGATCACCTGGGACGAGGGCTGCATGGATTCAGAGGAGGCAAAAGTGACGCACTCCACCAGGCAGAAACCCTGTTGCTGCTCTGGATTCGACGCCGCTGATCTGATGAAAATACTGAAGAACCCGGCCAGGTTCCCCATGAAAGGCCACCGGGCTGCCTGCAGCCACATTCCCGAGAGGTCGGCGGCCCATGTTGCTGCCGAGTGCAGCGCAGGAGGATTGAATGACGAGATCGTGGATAAGCCCAGCACCAGCGGACAGTCAGAGTCAGCTTTTGGGTGCCGCCATTTACAGCGGTTGGAGACCCTACCAAGCTCGAGCCACTCGTCGTCCTCCGCTGCTGTACTGAGGGAGGAGGAGCTCCTAGATGCCCTACTCTTACTCTACCATTTGGGCGTTTCTTCACATTTCAAGCAGGTAACGTGAATTTTTCTTTTTCCCTCTCCTCTCCTCTGCTCTGCTCTGTTTTTGAGCCCCGGCAAAGAGTTGAGACCCACGGTTGTTTCATGCAGGCATTCTATTACAAGTCTCATCAGACGTCATTGAGTGCCATCCTCGACGACATTGATAAGCAGATCAGAGAGAAGCCCTCCGGAGAGCAGCAGAAGGGCTTGAAAGAAGCTCGGAATGTCTACCGCGAGGAACTGGTCGACTGCATAAGACAGTGTGCGTGGTAAGTCTGTCTGATCATGGTCGCAGCTGCTGCTGCCGATTTTACTCCGCAGCGTTCTTGCCCATTTTTCGGCCTCCCTCCTCAGCGATGCTTCTCTCACCTTGAGAAGAAGAAGGCTGTACATTTACAGTCCCGCTGTCATCAACGCCACAGTTGTCTCTTCGATTGCAGGTACCGCGCCTCCCTCTCTTCTCAATGGAAGCAACGGGGGACCTACGCCCTCTGCGTCTGGGTCGTGGAGTTGCTCGTCGTCCTCAGCAAAGACGACTTGCATTTCGCGTACGTCCCCGAGTTCTATCTCGAGACCGTGGTATGCTTTCCACCACTCTCTCTCTCTCTCCTCCCTCCATCTTCTCGGGCCATAGATATATATCTTAACAAGGGAAGATGCTTCACTGCTCGCAGGTTGACTGCGTGCTGTCGCTGTGCAGGAGCGACCCGCCATTTGTCTCCCCTGCGATCTTAATCAAGCAGGGGTTGTCTTCCTTCGTATGCCCCGCAAGCGCTCTCCCCTCCCCGCCCCCACCCAAGTACTGCATTCTCTATCTGATTCCAGAAGTGGCATTGCTTTATGTTCCTAGGTGACGCTGGTGGCGTCCCTCTTCGACGACCCGAGGATTCTGAGCGCGGACCTCAAGGACCTCCTCCTCCAGTCCATCTCCTTCCTGGTCAGGCACAAGGACTACGTGGCCGCCTTCGAGAGGAACAAGGCCGCCGTCAAGAGGATGCCCAGGGCGCTGCTCGCCTCCTTTGACCACCGGTCATGGATCCTGGTCGCCAACGTGCTGAACCACCTCTGCGGTGGCTCGGGCTTCGGCCCATCCAAGCATGGGGACTCCTCTTCCTCTCCCCTTTTCCAGGTCAGATAGTATCCACAACCCACCCGATCATCTCCATCTCCATCTCCATCTTGGCCGTCATCTTGATCTTCATCTTGTTCTTCATCTGTAGGCCCTGCTGCGGGAGGCATGCGTCGGGGACAGGCAGCTGTTCTCTTCCTTTCTCAATCAACTGTTCAACACCCTGAGCATGATGATTACGGAGTTCTCCATCCTCATTCGAGACATGCAGGACAAATATCAGGTATCTATATATAGACACTGGTTCTGGATGATTTGTGGTGGATGGATGGGAGTCCCTGTTCTTGTTCTGGTCATGTTGCCTGAAACCCAGTTCTGTGGACGGATGACGATCATGAAAACAAGTGTTTTTTCTTTTCATTTATTGATTACATAGCAGAAAGTTAATTTTTTCTTCTTTTTGTTGTTCGACGAAACCTGTAGTCGTTGGACCCACAGCAGAGAAAATGCGGGATCATATTCGATCTCTCCTGTGGGCTCGCGAGGATTCTGGAGTTCTTCACCTTCGAGATCCCCCAGGCGTTCCTCCAAGGGCCCGACATGAACCTCCGCAGGTTGACCGAGCTGATCGTCTTCGTCCTCAACCATGTTATCTCCGCCGCAGATTCCGAATTCTTCGACATGTAAGTCTGCCCCAGCCGCACGAGCTTCTGGCCGTGGTAGATCTTCCTCTGTTTCTGGGAGAATCAGCGTCGTTTGTCGTTGTCGTGCCTCTGTTCTGATCTGCTCTCCCTGCGCAGGTCTCTCAGGCGGCATGGGCATTACGCGGAGAAGATGAGCCGGGCCATGATGCTGGGGCCTCTCATCGGGATCATCGTCAACCTCGTCGACGCCGGGGCGGAGCCGGCGTTGGGCGAGATGAACGACGTCGTCGGCGTGTTCGCCTCCATGGACTGCCCCGCCGTGCACTGTGGTTTGCAGTATCTCCTGGGATACAACTGGGTGGGGTTTTGTCTCATCCTCATTCATGGTTAGATAGGGTTGGTTCCTCCCCTCTGAAGGCCGATTCTCCTTCTACAGGGCGGCGTGCTGAGAGACGGCGCTTGTCTCGCGAGGCTGGGGACGCTGGAGCGGTTCGCCGACAGCCTCAAGAGCAGGGCGGAGGCAGAGGCAGCGGCGGCAGCGGCGGCGGACGGGCGGGTGGGGGAGGCCGGCGCCGACGGCGATGAAGAGGGCGCCGGGGAGCGGTGCTGCATCTGCTACGCGGCGGAGGCGGACGCCCGGTTCGAGCCCTGCTGCCACCGCTCCTGCTTCGGCTGCATCACCAGGCACCTCCTCAACGGGCAGCGCTGTTTCTTCTGCAATGCTATCGTCGTAGATGTGATGAAGATTGACCGCGACTGAGCCGCACTGAGCTAAAATTTTAGTCAGCCGAAGCTCCTCCCCTCTCGCTCTCACTGGCCGCCCCCTTGTAATACAAGAAGGTAAGCTACGGCGAGGGCAGCGGTGGTGATGGCCGACTGCTGGTCTACTGTGGAGAGATTTTTGTAGAACCCTGTGTGGGAAGCCTATTTGTACCCTGTAAATATGAGCTGTAAATGCAAAGGAAGATTTCTTCTCTCTCTCTCTCTCTCTCTCGGTATATATATATATATATATGCACACACATATATCTTAGCATCTCTCTCTTAACCCCTGGGGCGGATTATATAAATAAGTTGTTCAGTTTTTTCAGGGCTTCGAAATTATTGCACCATGGCCTGGAATAATTGCCGAAATTCGGTTTCATTAATTAGGGGTAGCATGTAACTTAACTTTGGAAGAGTAGACTAATCTCATGATCACGTTCTCTAATTTTAGTGCTTTTTCAAAGTCCACATAAGTGAAGAGAGAGGGGGGACCGAAGTCAACGGCCTATTATTTCCCTCAGGTCGGCGTTTAATCTTTTTAAGGCCAAATTACTAGCTATTTCTTAAAAAGAATGAGAGTGTAATATTTTTTTGGGGCCTAATAGTGCATCTTAAAAACCGATAGTGAGTTATTCAAAATAAATAAATAAATAAATTTAGATCAGTAACTTATGGGTGGTAGGAGGGGAGCTGCTTAACAGGTTTCGGAGTTTTTCAAAAGAAAAAGGATCCGAACCGCAGAAATGGATACGGTTATCGGTTGTCGGACTGGGTCCGTGTAGACGCACTTTTCTGAGACCTAAGAAGTACACCTTTAAAACCGATAGGGGCTTGTTTGAAATAATAAAATTAACGGGTCGAGGTTTCGAATTTAGGATCCGAACCGAAGAAATGGTTTTGTCTTGTGGAGGATCGGGGTCGCTGAAGGGCGGAGGCCATGGCGACGGCTTGTCCGCCTCCGTTACTGCCCGGCGGCGCCGCCACCAAGCGGGGAAGAAGGGGGCAGCATGTGGCGGCGGGCTATAGAAGGGAGAGGGATAGGGTACTCTCCTGCGGAACCGGGCGCTCCCTTCGCTCCCTTCCGTGCCGTCCACCTGCGAGTGCCTGCCGCGTCTCTTCTTCCTTTTCTTCTTCTGCTTCTTCCGACAGCGGCACCTCTCTCACGGCTTCTGTCGGCTCTCCGCCGCCGGAGCCCGCCCTGCAGTGGAGACTCGACGGGCGGCAGGTCCTCGTTCTTAACGTCATTGCCTGCGCCGTATGCGCCGACCTTTTACCCTATCTCCTTTTTCCGTTTAATTTCGCCTCATACTTCTAGAATATTGTCCAAGTTATCGCGTCTGAATTTCTTCGTGGCGGAGTCCCATCCTGCTGGATTCATCTTCTCCGTCAAGAGACTGTCGCCAGATCGGGCGAAATCTGTGTGGATTGTTTTAGTCGCTTGTTTCTCTAATGTAGCAGCAGCAGCAGCAGCTCAATCTGATCCTCACGCGTGCTAACCTCGTAGGCGGCGATCGCATCATCGTGGGTGCTCTTCTCCGCCATTCCGACCCTCCTGGTGCGCGAGTGATTACAGAGATCCTTCACCCTGTTCTTTCTTGCGTAATTTTCCTCATCTATCTATCTTTCCCTTTTTCAATCTTCTCCCCCCTCAAGGCCTTCAAGAGAGCGGCGGAGTCCATTGAGAAGCTGCTGGATGCGACGCGAGAAGAGCTCCCCGATACGATGGCTGCGGTGAGGCTGTCCGGCATGGAGATCAGCGATCTGACCATGGATCTCAGCGAACTGGGGCAAGCTTCCCGGCCCTCCCTCCACTCTTTCAATCAATTTGGACAACAACTACATTTCCGTGTTCTGATCTCCGGTTCGCGTCTGCTGCGCAGGCGGGAGATCAGCCAAGGGGTCAGGTCCTCCACCCGAGCCGTCCGGCAGGCCGAGGGCAGGCTCCGCGGGCTCGTGGAGGCGCCGCCGGCCACAGGTTACTCCTCCTGGCCCTCCTCAATTCTCCTGTGGGGCGCCCGATGGAAGCTGACGGCGGGCTTTCACACCGTCTCTAGCTGCCGTGCAGAGGAATGAAGAGGTGGCGGCGCCGGCCGTGGCAGCGGCGGCAAGGAACCTAAGGGAGGGGATCGTGAAAGGGCGCTCCGCTGTCGGCGTCCTCCTCGCCCTGGGCCGGTTCTCGCAGTGGGCGCTCGGCTTCCTCGCCGCTCGCCGGCCGACGAACGGCCTCCAACGCTGAGAGCTCCTCGGCTCCACCGCAGTGGCAACGAAGGTCTCCAATTGTTTAATTAACTTCCTCCCGACTCTGATGTACGAAGCACGACTCTCAATTGAGTTCTACCAAACTTAAACAAAACGGAGCTTGCGGGGAAGAATTCACTTCTATCAGTGAATCCCATAAACGGGGCAGGCCTGATCCATGGGGATGAGCGAGGATCGGCTGCCGCCGATGGGGGAAGGGGGAGACGGCTGCGGCAGCGGCGCGGGGATGGCGGCAGCTCAATTGGGTTTCTTTCGGCTGTTCTTCTCCTCGATCCCCGACTGGGCGAATCTCTCCCGAAGAACCTCGAGCACCTCTTCCATCTTGACACCCTTCACGGCCAGGAGCACCATGGCGTGGTACATGAGATCCCCCATCTCAGAGACTGCCCGCGATCGATCTTCGTTGCCCAGAAGAGTCTGGACGAGCTCTTCGGCTTCTTCCCTGTAAACAAGTGGAGCCAGGGTTTTATAGGTTTAAGGCCGGCATACCTTGATTACTATCTCACCTCTATCGTGCACGTCTAAATTTCACGTTACTACTAGAAGAAAACTTTTAGAGAACGTGCTTCCATATGAATGAGCTAATAAAACCCTTCTGACAACACATGAAGATTGGAAAATCACGGTAAATAACCAGCTCACCAAACCGTAGCTTCATCACAAGTCCGGAAAGGGTAAATGTCACACGAATCAAACAAATTTGGCGTTTAAAAACTATGTACGCATAGCCCCAGCGCAGTTGTCACACTTTTGCATAAGTACGACAGAAGGGTAAATGCAAAAGAAAATAATGGTAGAACCATTTAGCTCGGAATCCTTGCGGAGAATTCGACTAGGAAAACGCAGTTCGAACTCAAAATGAGGAGGGTGCAATTGGGTTGCAGAGAGAGAGAGAGAGAGAGGAAAGCCGCAGCGATCAGAAAAGTAAGCAGCATCCCTTCACACAACTTCGATTCGATTCAAGTCTGTTTAGTTGACAAGAAAACCGTCAATTGGCAGTTTTCCCATTCGATTTCCTGCTTTTCACTGAAGGGAGGGGGAGGGAGTTCATCAGGACATCCCTGTCCACCATTCCAGGTTAGGGGGATATGGCAAGCCTGAAACTGGTAGATTATGCCTTCGTCCCATTTATGCAGAAGATAATATCTAAACGACGTCTGGGAGGAGGCGCATGCTCCCTGTGGATATCTAAAGGACTGGTGTACGGAAATGTTGCCCTTTTTGTGTGGCCATTCGAAGAACAACCCTTGGGCGGGTACTCTCTCGATCCTGTTTTAAGTTGTTGGATGAAGATGATCACAGGTCCGGAGGGCAATCTAGGGCAATCCGGGCGTTCTGATAAATTCAGCAACTATGGGTGTTCAACAACGCTAGGAAATGTTCAAGAACCAAAAAAAGCACCATGTGAAATGATGATAAGCATACCGGACTTTGCTGCACAGGAGTTCATTGTCAATTAACAGCTTCTTCGTCCACGAAGGCTTTCTATCCGTAGCACTTCCTATTTCATCCCTGCGTCGATGAATGGTGTCCTCAAGCGAGTAAAGAGTAGTCAATGCCAACCCATCGCTGTGCGCCTGAAAGAAATTCAATGGAAGCTCAGCAGTGAATGTGAAAACCCATTTTCCGTTCACTCAAAATGGGTTGACTGACTAGGAAGCTTACAGACCTTCCCATTTCTCAGGATATCGGACACTGATGAGAAATAGCATGTTTCTGACCCCGTGTGGCAGGTCGGCCCATCGGGCTTCCCAAGATATATGATCTGCGAGATACGAAGCGCAGAAAGAACCAAGTGATTTTGATGACGCTCCACGAGCTAGAATGGCTAAGAATTTTCGACGAACACGGCAAAGAACCTAGGGAAACTTTACGAGGTGGGAGCGGTTAAGCTTACAAAAATGAAGCAAGAATTGCGCTGAATTCCATGAGAAAGATTGGTGAACTTCTGTAGAATTTAGATCCAAGAGAAGGGAACTCACAGAATCGCGATCACAGTCGAGGAAGATCTCGAACACGTTTATGAAGTTCATGGAGGTCTCCCCCTTTGTCCACAGGGACGACCTCGACCGGCTGTAAAATGTTGCCTTCCTTGACGTGATGGTCTTTGCAAGGGCCTCCCTGTTGACAAACCCTTGCATCAAGATTGCTCCAGTGTCAAGGTTCTGGGCAATGGCCACTGCCAACCCTTTCTCATCCCATTTAACGCTGTCTAGCAGAGCATTCACCTAATCGCCACAGAAGCGTCGTTTAGGATCTGCTTGAACTATAAAGAAGCCAACGATTAACAGAGAACCATAACAACTAGTGCTGAGAAATACCACCAAAGGAAATCACTGATCTGTGCGGCCTCTTTTCTGTGAGAAAAGGATTTTATCGCATACGGATAATTCTTTCGGAATCGGAGGAAACAGACGCTCTTTGGAGATCTATGAAAGAAAAACTTTGTATGGAAGGGGTTCGATCTGCACCCGGAAACTGGAAGTGGGGATAGCACCCTTAGAATCGACGCCAGTTTGCAACTAAAGAACCAGCAGGTGCAAAGCAAAAGCCAGTAGACCAGCCTCCAACTGACTGACTGCTTGACTGAAATAGGAACCAACATGTCATCGACGGCAAAGAGAGATAGCACTGTAAAAGGTGGTGTCGGTCGATCGAAGCTGCTAGTACGCTGTATAAACCATTTTTCTTCCCGAACGTGAATTCCATGAGAAAAAAGAGAAGCGCGATATTTCGATCGGATTTCTTCCCCAGAGTCAGATTTGCAGCGAGAGAGAGAGAGAGAGAGAGAGAGAGAGGGCGATCTATCGCCTCCAATTTCAGGATAAATAAAGGTGAAAAATAGAAATCCACCATCCATAACATTGGGATTTGAAGATCAACCGTTTTCTTCATTATCTCAATTCCCGAATGAGCCTAGGGTTTGAAAAGCAGTACGTGCAATATTAAACCTCCAAGAAGAACGACCTCCCGTCGAATTAACAGAGGGAGGATCCCTCCCGTCGTACCTTCTCCTCGTCTAGCAGTAACGACGGTGAAGGCTCAACCGCGGCGGAGGCAGCAATGCACAAGCCAGCCTTCTTCCTCCGCCGGTCCCCTCGCGCTGCGCCACCCAACCGACCGGGCCATCGAAGGCGCGCCACCGCCAGACTAGCGTGGGGCCGGGGGGATGTTGGACGCGAGAAGGCAGGAGAGAGAGAGGCCCTCGCCGCCGCCATGGCGATTGGGGGGAGTAGGAGAACTGGAAGGGAGATCAGTCCGACTGGAGACGACGGTCAAATTCAACCCAGAAGCGAAATTTGACTGCATAAAAAGCGTTATGCGGATAAATAGTTATGGGAATTATGAGTTGAGATTCGCCCTTAGTCAGACAATGACACACATATGGCTGTCGCTGAGGTGTCTCTCTCTCTCTCTGTCTCTCTCTCACTCACTCTCTCTCTCTCTCGCTCGCTCGCTCGCTTGCTCTGGTCAGTATTAAAAGGAGACCGTCTACAGCCAAGCAGAGCAGTCCCGTTGCCTAGGTCTCCTCCTCAACCATGGCGAAGACGGAGCAGACTCTGAAGCAGAGGATCTTCCGCTTCGTCAACTGTGGCGCTTCCTGCGGAGGCGACGGGCCACGCGGTAACTCCCCTTCAGACAAGTATAAAAGATTTCGAAACTTCTCTCGATCTTCGATATATCTGGTCTGAGGATTGGTCGGTGCCTGCAGTTACAGGGAAATCGAGCGAGGAAGTAGCCCCCTCTCTCGTGGAGGTGAAGGTGATGAGGAGCTTCGCCTGAAAAATCTCTCACTCGTTCCGGTGTTGTTCGTCGTGGTGTTGGTAAGATGTTTCTCGCTTATTTAGGGTTCTATTTTGCTGGCCAGGCTGTTGAAAGGAGTAGATTCCGCGGGCGGCTTGCGAGGGGCCCAAAGCGGCCCGGCGTGCCGAAGGGCCCCCCTCCTCAGCATGCTTGAACATCCGACGGATCGGAGAGCTTTCTCCATTTCACTACTCTTCTTCTTCGTTACATCTTCTATGGATCATCTCAGAGTGATGAGAGCTGGCCAATGTATGCATACATCTAGACTGAGAATAAAAAGGAAGCAGACGATGATGGCTTCTCCTCGCCCGATCCTTTGAGTTCATGCTTGGCCACAATCCCGCCGTGTGAGCTCATGCTTCGCCATGGTCCAGCCGGTCCAATCTCGGGAAGCAAGTTTTCTTTCTCTCGAGCTATCCATCTCTTCTGGCTCTCCTCGGGCGGAAGCCGCCGTGAGAATCCTGAGATCTAAATAAACCAACCAGCTCCTTCTTAAGGATCGTTAATCATCATTTCCCATTCATTCGATGTGAAGGTCTCAACTAGTCAAAGATTCGCCGGGACGGAGGGCACCGACTGGTTAGTTTCTCAAAAGGCTTTTACTTGAACTGTTTTTGTGGGTTTCTCCGTAGTTTTGAGTAAACTATTCAGTTCGACCGCGTGAATAATTTTTCTATCAATTTCAGAAGGTCTACGATTAACTCGTCCTCCATTTCCTCTCTCTCTCTCTCTCTCTCTCTCTCTCTCTCTCTCTTCCCTGTCCCTCTCCTGTTTTGTGATCACGACGGATCGAGAGAGAGGAGGGGGGGACAGCTGTGACATATTCCCCAAGCAAGGAAAGTGGACCAGTTGGGAGAAGCACAGATTCTTCCTTGCCCCGCATGAGACGTATCTCTTTTCCCACGGGCCGGGCCTACATCGAATCTGTCCCAGGCCCGGTCGTCTGGTGGAAGCCTGTTCTGCCACGCGGTCATCCACGTGGGCGACGGCGCAGCGGCGCTTCGGGGCTGGACCTCGGTCGAGGACGTGACCGGGGGGGCCCGATCCGACAGCCAAGCTGGACCTGTTTTCCTCTCCGGGCTTTCCTGACCAGCCTGGGCTTCGGGCCCATGCGGCCCTGTCAGTAGTCGCGAGTTTCTTCGCTATTGGGCCGAAAGCGTCTCATTTATTGGGCCCATCGGGGATGCTCAGAGAAGCGCAAAAGCGTCGACGAAGTCGTCGGCCCATTATGGAGCAGCCCGTAGCCCAGTATGGGGGCTGGCTCCTCAATCCGCCCCCATCAGGGGCCAAAAATTGGCGAATAATGTTTTTTTTCGGAAATAAACCCCTCGCCCCAGCACCAGTGGGGGTGGGGCCCTAGCTATGGCTTCCGCCGCCACAGCGGAGGCGTCGGAGGTCGACGGGGAGGCGGGATGGTCGCCGGCGGCGGCGGCGGCGGTAGCGGAGAGTCTGCTCCCGCAACTTCCCGACGACATGGCCATCCAGTGCATCGCCAGGGTTCCCCGCTTCTTCTACCCGCGGCTGGCCCTCGTCTCCCGCGCCTGGTGCGCCGTCATCCGCTCACCGGATCTCTTCGCCTCTCGGATCTCCGCCGGCGCCTCCCGGCCCTTCCTCTGCGTCGACGTCAGAACCTCTTCGGAGGTGTCCAGGTGGTATCTCATCGATCTGCAAAGCGGCAGCCCCCGTCCTCTCGTTCCCCTTCCTCCTCCCCCAATCCAAGCCGCCGGATCCGCCTGCGCTGCCCTAGGACCTCTCCTGTTCGTCCTTGGAGGCTCCGTCGAGGGCGTCGCCACCGCGGCCGTCCAGATCTTCGACGCGCGCTTCAACCGGTGGCGCCTCGGCCCCCGGATGCGCGCCGCCCGCGAGTTCGCCGCCGCGGGGACTGTCGACGGCCGGATGTACGTTGCCGGGGGTTGTCTCCCCTCCTGCGACCACTGGGCAGAGGTCCTCGAGGTCCAGGCCGGCCGCTGGGCTCCCGTGGCGAGCCCGGTCGGCGTCCGGGAGAAGTGGATGCACGGCAGCGTGGTGCTCGAGGGGAAGCTCCTGGCTGTGGCAGATCGGGGCGGTCTGCTGTTCGATCCGGCGGCGGGGACGTGGAGCCCGGTCTCCACAGTCCTGGACATGGGGTGGAAGGGGCGCGCCGCCGTGGTAGACGGGATAATCTACTCCTACGATTTCTTGGGGAAGGTCAAAGGGTTTGATCCTGCAGCCGACAAGTGGAGGGAGGTGGAAGGAGTCAACGAGGATCTGCCCAAGTTCCTCTCGGGGGCCACGCTAGCGAATCTCGGGGGCTTCCTCTGCGTGTTGTGGGAAGGGAAGAAGATGAACGGAAGGAGGGGCATGGAGATCATGTGCGCAGCGATCAAGGTAGACAAGGCGGACGCTGGGAGGCTGAGGGGGAAGATCGTTTGGGCGGAGTCCATCAACTTTGGGGTGCCCAAGGGTTCCACTCTGTCACATTGCTTGCCTGTCGAAGTCTGAAGGAATTCTTCCGCGTTGACAGGTACTTTCTCTTATCCTGGAAAAAACTCAACCATGCTCATCTCCTACCCGGAAGAAATTCATTAACATTTATCTTCTTAAAACCCAGGAAGCCCAGAACAATTTCCTAATGTATTTTTGGCTTGTCTTCTAAACAAACTCTGGATTTCTTGATTCCTGTGAGGATTTTTCTCTGGCTTCCAAAGACCCCCCCTGTTATTGTTAGCTAAACGTTTCTGATTTTTAAGTGGCTTCTGACGAAGTGGAGGCACATTTATTTTGTGTTGTAGAATTAAGGAATTAAAGGTGTTATCATTGTTATCAATTAAGCGTATTAACAGGACGATGCATGTGAGGATTTTTCTCTGAACTGCATGCTTCGAATTGCTTATTGTTTTATTATGAAATTAATGCACTGTTCTATAATGTTGTACATTACCTGAGTTTGATGGTTTTTTTCTTGGAACTTTATATATATATATATTTTAAGGCTTGAATATTTATGGTAGAGGGCATAGAAACCGGAGGGATTTTTTGGTTGATGTAGACGTTGTTTTCCTAGGATTGGATGGCGAGTGCATTTAATCTCATCTCTCTGAAGAAGTCCCTTACGGTGATAATTGCCGTGGAAATGAAATGGAATGTTGGCTACGGTTCTCAGGCTGTTTATTAGTTTCCAGTTCAGTTCCAAATTTATTGAGAAGCCGCTCCCTCTAAAATATTTTCCCTGAAGTCAACAGGGTTTTGACCACCGCCTCAGCGGCCTTAGCAGTGTACCATGATGGGGGGGGGAGACCCTTTTCAGCTTCCGATACACCGCCGCAGAAGTGGCATTCTTGAGGGAAACGTTGCTCCTAACTGGGTTGATGAACAGACGAGGCGCTTCTGAAAGAAGCTACTCTTGTGTAATTTAATTGTGTACAGAACTGTGGCCACAGATGGAACAGATAGCCAAATAAGCAGGCCTCAAAGTTCCATTGGAGCACAACCTTGGTTTTTACCTGGTGCAGATTATTCAGAACTCTTTGAGACGAAATGAAGAACAGAAAAGAATGGCTGGTCCTCATGGAATGATATTATAAACGCCTCATTCATACGTTGGCTCTAAAAGTCTGCAGGAGCGGTAGAGGGCCAATGTTCGAGTTATCTAGCCTGCTTTTTTTTACATTCGCGTATGGTTTCATGCCTTTATGAAGTTAAAACATAATCAACCCCATCTGGCAACCGATTCAGATGCTCAGGCGCATTATAATGTCTGTCTATCCCTGCAGATATCATGGGTGAAGTGTCTTCCTAGCTGATTCAAAGCTCCTCCACTGGATATACCAATCGGTAGGTATGTCAGTCACTTGCTCTGCTCTTCTCAGTGGGGATTACTATCCACACGTTTTTTTCTCTAGTTTCATTCAAAGTCTAGATCTTAGTGTCCATCTGCCGTATGTGAATGCAAAGACTGGAGTCCTAATCCGCAGCTGAAGGTTCTCTAAACCTGGCACATCTAGCTTGCTGGTGGATGGATGATCAAGTGTGGAGATTTTCCCTTGAAAGCAATCTCTCTCTGGCTTGAAACAACATCTAGCTTGCGGCTGGAAAGCTCTGTGCTTTTAACTTGCATAAGTCTCCATTTTACTGGGGACGGGCGATTGCAGTTTTTTAAAATTAATTGACTGAGCTCTGTCCACATGCAGCTCTTCAATCGGCCTTCCTTAATTTGGGGGTCGGGAGCAGAGAATCAACGATGAAGATGGAACCCAGCCTCCTGGGGCCCTTCGTCTCAGTCACCTGTCTCTTGTGGTGAAGGAACCCAAGACCCTTGTGGCACAACATGCCCATGGCAAACTGTATATAAATTCGGGCGCAGAGATAAGCTACTCTGCTTCGTTTCCATTTCTGTCTTTGTCACTATGCACATATCAATCAAGCAGCACCTTTTTTTTGCCGCATTTGGTTTGGTCTCAAGTACAGCTTCTGATGGCCGCCCATCTGGTGCAATTTCTATCTTAACTTGGAGCAGGAGACCTCTTTCATCTTTCCCCCGCTGGGGCTCCCCAATCGCTGTCTAAGTTTTAACTCATAAATTGATGCCCTGACCTACTCATAAACTTTAAATGACAGAGCTCCAAACAGTCCTGGGTTGCTTTCAAACCTCCTCAGCATTGCCGGCAGTCGCCCCTCAGGTCTGATTTACGGTTAGGGTCTCCAGGGTCTCCTTCACTGTCGTGTGGTCTAAGCTAAGCCCTGGAGGCCCAGGCGCGCCCGCCCAATTGTGCACCCAAACCTTCTCAAATGATCTGCGCTTCATCCGCTTCCAGTCCCTCTAATATCAACAGATCCAAAGCCAAGTCCGTCCCCGGACCAACTAAAAACCCACCCTGCTTTACATCTCTCTCTAGATGTAGACAGATGCATAGCACACAGGAGACCTTCAAGGAGCAAGAAGGGGGCGTGGTCGTCCAGGTAACAAACGAATAAAGTTAACAGCAGTGGTAATTGTAATAGTAATAGCGTAGTCAAGAGGGTGGAATCCCCATACTCAGCCGATGAAACGCCCACTGTTGACCTCAAGTGAACAGCCTCCTGAGGGTTCTTGCGACGGCTCGCGAGGCGAACTTGGACAGCAAGTCCGCCGGCACACTGAGCAGCTGCTGCTGGCACTCCGAAGGGAGCTGCAAAGGCAGCCCAGCCCGATGGAATTTTAGAGCGGCAGCCCATGGATGGCCGAGTCTCAGAGCAATCAGAGAAGAAACAGTGCATAGATTTAGACCAAAAAGGTGGGGGGTGGGAACCGCAGCCAGCCATCAAGGGATCTCTAATTTGGCGGCTATTCAATTACGAACAAAGGCACTAAGGCATATATCGCCCAGTAAACTCTAATGGTATGCCGAAATGCGAATGTAACCGTGTGCAAGGATACGGCACAAAAATCATTACCTAAAGGGATCTCTAAAAAGTATTTGCTTGTCTGGGTTCTGCGATCTTACCTCCGAAATGATGGAAAGCACTGGTAGAATTTCCTGGATGGACGTCAGCCGGTTTAGGATGAGCAGAGGCTCCTCAGGGTCTGCTTTTCTCTTCTCTTCCGGGTTTGGAAAGTTCACATCCTGCAGACAAAGCAGGGCTACTGAGATGCGAAGAGTTTTGTCGATGAGATCCCAATATATGAGCTATACTACCTCGTTGTAGGTAATGAGTGAGTGACTTTCACTAGGTTGGGTTTTTAGAAGAGCATGATCCATTTGCAGCAAAAACTTGAACCAAATTCACATCCGCTGAAAATAGAGGGGGCGGGTCTCGATGGAGCATCTATCAACTGACCTTTTGTGGATCATTGATTCTGTCAATTTGGTCTATAATTTTCACCTAATTTCGACAACTAAGAGGCATTTCAATTATCAAATCTACACGTGATAGTTGTATATTTCCGAAGAGCTTCCCCAGTGAATGGAAGAGAGTGGATCTGCTCCACAGATCCCTTCCGCATCTTGCCAAAACCCTTGAAGCACAAACTAAATGACCCGAAAGAGCAAGGCAGGAACAAAATGACGCTAGAGATGAATATTTGTGAGGTGAATACCTTTCTTCTAACTAGGGAGGATTAGAACGATAGGCTAATGATCTTTCACTAGCCCATAGCAGTCAATTCAAGCCGAATGAATAACTAGGGATTAGGTAGGTATACTTACACTTGACAATCTCTCGTCCTTCTGAAGCCTCGATAGCAGTAGCAATAGTCTGCGCAGAGTTCTCAGGTTTTCGACATCTTCATCAGCCATCAACGATGATGAAAGAGGTGCAACAAATGGCAACCTTGAAGCTGCCGCATTTGTGAAAGAATCCACCGTGGCTACCCCAAGGGCATCAAGTCCCTGCGCGTGAGGGAGACACCATAAAAGTAGAAAATCAAAAAGAGTTCTTCTCGGCCTTAAAAACTTAGATAGTAAAAGAGTTTCGTCATGGAGAGAAGCCACTCGCGGTCTCCCTAAAATGTTTGAACCACCTAAGGGACCAAACATGTTGACTAGGGAACCGGGTCGGCCTTGTGTTGACACACATCTGAAACTCCACTGAAGGGCCAGTTAGATATTCTCATCTTATGATGAAGGCTGATGACAGCTCTGCAGGCCCGTGGCACATGGATTTTGCATAAACGATACATATCATTGATCACTGCAAAAAGCAAATGCTTACCTTAACCATCTCTTCGAGAATTATTTCCCTTACAAAGGCACCCTGCAACGAAACAGAATTATTCGCTGGTTTGAGCTTTGGCAAAATAGATAGAGACTCATCTGATTTTACGAATACCTTATCAGAAAGAGCGAAAGAAAATATTTGCTTCGTGGCCAGCCTGGAACCAGCCTCTTCCACTGCGTCTCTCACAAGTGTTTTTTCTGTCTTCGCACGAAGTGACTGGCACATCAAGATAAAAAAAAAATTTGATATTGTATCTTTCGATCACTTGTGACAGCCATGAGAACCACAACAATGTGAAAAATCAAAACGGATGGCATTTATATCTGAGAAAAATGCAGCTCACAACAAATACCATTTTTTCAAGACAAGAGAAAAAGTGCTCAGCCAAGTAGATTTACGTCTTAATTAGTTTTGACTGATATCTATTCTCTTCGGTCGTCTAAACTTAACAGAATATTGCAAAGTGAACTTGGCACCGTAAATTTATACCCCCTTAAGTAGCACCCATTAACTTCCTGGGTCCAAAGTAAACATCTCCAATGAGCAGGATTTAAGTTCTAGAGCCAGCCATAAAAATCACAATACAATATCCGTGAAGAAGAAGAAGTCATCTGAGCATGAAAACATCCAATTTCGTGGATAGATAGTCACCAGAGAATTTCAATCCGAGGAACTAAATGTGATTTCGTTTTTTCTTGCCACAGAGACGATGAGAAAGAAAGAAACTTGGATTTCGAGCTGAAAACCCTGTCAAATACAGGACCTCAACCGAATTATTTCTCTGTATGGAAACACGAGGAAAATGACCGAATTAAAAGGATATAAGTTACAGATGAGAAAACTGGTTATGGTCTAATAATACTAGGATGATAATAATAATGGGATAAGAAGTGAAGGCAATGAGTACCTTGTACTAGATGGACAAAAATAATGCAACACAAATCTCAGGTTGTGAATCTTACCTCAGTTAACAAGGACTCCAGACGATCAATCCTGAATGCTCCATTCTAAAGAGGAAAGGTTTGTTTCAGTTTCAGAGAAATACTGTCTGTGGTAATCAGTAGGTCTTAAAAAACTACAGTCAATGAGGTCTGGCAGAATGGCCGAGAACTTACGCTATAAAGGAGCGTCTGCAGTGTCGACTGAAGATTAGGTGAGCTATCAGTGAGTATTTTTCTCGCAATCCAAGGGTATGAACTGCTCAGAACTTTGTAGTTTGGATTGAAACCGATTGCAATACCCTCCAAAACAGCAAGGCTGTTAAGACAACATATAAAACTGATGTCACTGCTGAAGGTAATAATAATAATTTAAGGCTTTTGGAATCCTGTTTCTAAAGGCTAACCATCCAAGTATGACGGTAATTGCATTGAGGAATAGGACATGAACTTTCTGAGCGTGGTATTTTTATCTGTTTCTTTCAACCAAAAAAGCATTAAGCCTTCGGTGATTAAATGGTTACCTTCTGATGACGAGAGAAAAATAAGAGGGTATTTGAAATTTGAACTTGTACCTGAAAGTCCAAGGGTAACGATAAGACTGAAATGAATTCCAAGATAATTGCATTCGTAAACCATAATTTAAACATGCAGCTTCTTTTAATGTTAGACGTTTTGAAAAAAAAAGCATAGACATTCAGAAGCATATTCCAAATAGAATCCCTCATAAAGAGGCTTAGACTATATACACAGACCCCGTTATACAAGATAAAACCCACCATAAAATGATGAATACCTTTGAACCGTCTTATTCACAGAGCTTCTTCCTTTCATTTACCCTATACCGTACCTATCACATAATTTTCCTGGGAACCTATCTTTGGGATTCCTGATTTGGCATACATCAACATTCTTCCAATATAAATTATCTTTTATGCCAATTAACCAATTAGCATGTTAGTGAATGGCATGAGGATAGTTCCTCAGAATGCATCATTCTTGGATTGTAACTACTCCAAGCTCTTAAATTGCTTTCTTACCATGGTATTCCTTCGACCTCAATAGTTGTTGCATCTCTTTCAACCCCCATGGCCCGGAGGGGCTGATAACTGAAGTCACGTTACAAAGCAAAAAGTATTTTTTGAATGTTATAGGCAATTGCTCCATAATAGGGTATTTGACGTTGTGGCTGTCCTACTGCCTAACCGTGATATCCCTAGCGACCAAGGCTGGCACCGGTGGAGCAAGCAAAGTAAGCTCACGTTGACCACCGTGTGATACCCGCTATCAGGCACTAACACGACTTTTAGGGGATGACCTGACCCTCAAGTCTTTGGTGCCATAAATAAGAATAGCAATGTCTTATTCATTATTGAACAACTTATGTAGGGACAAAAAACAGAAGAAATTTGTCAGTATGGCATGCAGAATTTTAGTGTACAATACCAAGTCATGTCTAACAACGCCAAAATAAATAAACGCATAAACAGAAGTAGACTGAAAAATATACTATTTATCATTCTATGTATTTCTCTCCAGAAATATATGGCCGAACGTTTGATATTACTCGAAAAGGTAAATGTTGTGTCACAATGTAGTCTCGATTCAGACATGTTTATATATCTGGATCATAAATTCTGCAAAGTCCATACCAGTTGGAATAGTAGAATATCATACTGATATCTGGCCATTGATATATCAAATCAAATAGTTATTATATCCAGACTATTTTTCCCACACTAGCACCAACCTAGATGTGGATAACTATTTTCATGTTATGAAACAACAGTGTTGTAGCTCTGAAATGAGTTCAAGAATATTCATGCTTCAGTTTTTCTATCTTTTTCAGCCAACTAAGATATGCATCTGTTATGTTACTAGTATACTAGAAGTAATCTTTTGTTGTCTAGGAATCTCTGAAATACGATCCTGGTTTTGGAGGTTGTGTGTGAAATATTATCTTTCACAAAACACAATCTTCTTAGAATGACAGTCGGATTCAGTCAACATGACCCAATTTTTTTTCCATATCAATCTTTGTTATGCATGATTTTGTCACAAGAAAAGTAAAAGTATGCTTGGCCCATGTTGACTTAGTTGTGTGACCTGGACGGACTTTGCTTTGACATGTATTAGTCTATGAAAGAAATCCCTCAAAACAAGATTCCCTTTCAAAACTTCATTTGTGTCACCGTCCATCTGAATGTGCATTCTAAATTGGAAGCTTCAAGAACAGATCTGCCTCTTTTGAGTTACATTGACTCAGCAAACCATAATTCACAATTAGTTGCACAGCTGAAATTTACAGGTGATCTTCAATCTATCGAGCTTTAGAGCCTAATACAAGGAACAAGCTCTAAACCCGAGAAGTGTTCAAAACCAAATGTCCGATGGAAAAAGTCAGCAATTACGACTTTTATATTTGTAACTTACATAGTCCGTCCAAGGTTTCCTGATAGATCTCCAAAGCTTATGTTGCGGACTCCTTTGTTAACAGCATTTTGGAAGACACCTAAAAACAAATAGCAAATGAATAAAAGATAACACAGCTCTATTCCTTCAAGAGGGGAGAATCAAGACTCAAATGAATTCCCGTTGAGTGATCACCAAGATAGAAATATGACAACTACAGCCTGAAATTGTAATTGTTAAACCTCAGGCGATTGAGAATCGATAAGGACCTGTCAATGCTTTTGTTACTTCATCTTTTTGCGCCGTTGGAGGAATAAACCTGCGACGAATGAAACATGTTTCGAAAAATTCAAGTTTCAATAAGATAGGTAATATACATGTTTAAATGTGGGCCACACAATGTGATACTCCTCAAAAGTGTACACACGCACAATGCCCAATCTTTACAGTTTAAAGCTACGATAATGGTTCCCCATTAGAAATGATAAATAAAATGGTGTCTATGTAGACCTCCTGAACACATCACCAAATGGTTGAATTGTTGACTCAATAGTTGACATACAGATTGCTGCTCATAAACTGTATATAAACCATTTCTATTTTCAATGAACCAAAACCCAAAAGTCAGTGACGTCATAATAGGCACATATTGGAAAGAATAAATCAATTTTTGTGGTCTATACAGATGAGCCTGGCTATTTGTTGCCAATATTTTTTTATTTGGATTGATAGTGATTTGTAAAAACAAAAACCAGTGTTTTGGCTAAACGTCATTAATGTTTTTATGATCGCTTACAGTTACCTAGTGTCGAGATTTCCATAGAGTTTTATGAAGGGCTTACCCAAGAGTAACAAAATCCTTCGCCAGTCCATCAAAATCACGATTGACAAGATGAACACAAGCTTGAATAAAACCATCTCGAAGTTCTTGCCTAAATTCACCCATCATTCCGAAATCTGTAAAATAATTCTGTCAACAAAGAGAATATTTTCTACAACAATCAAAGTAGAACAACACAGAATAATATTTATCAGGTATAAAGTTGTCAGAACATAAGAGAAAAGTGATGCTTGAATTTGTACAGAATGCAGTAGCATTATGATACAACTCCCATGATTACGTATCACAGAAAGGGTAATAATACCTAAATAAAAAAAAAAAATGGCTTACAGAAGGGTGGGTGTTGTAATAAAGGAAGCATGTGCAGTATCACATGCTCAAGAAAAGAGTGATGGGAAATCAGAGTCTGGGTGACTTTAATAAAGATGAACCCCAATTCGAAGGAAAGGAGGAGGTGGGATATCCAGAACTAGAAGGAGAAGGAAGAAGGGAGAAGCAAGGTGTGTGCTGGAGGATTGTCGTCGGCGTTACATTTGACACTGGCCATGGGGCAGGGAAACTGCAGGATCAGAATTCTCTCTTTCCTTTTACTTTTCTCTACAGTTCTTGTAAACGAGTTCCAATTTTAGGAATTCCTTGATTTTGATATGAATTTGTGAAATAAACATCATTATTCACAAGTGGTTTGTATTACATTACTAAAACATTTTTTAGAACATACTGATACAACTCCCATGAGTAGTATCATAGAAAGGGTAAGAATACCTGCATAAATGGCAGATGAGTGAGATATAAATGGCTAGGCATTGTAATAAAGGGAGTCTGTGCAGTATCACGTGCTCAAGAAAGGACTGGCAGGAAATCAAGGTTTAGGGCTACTATAAAGAGGAACCCCAATTCAGAGAAAAGGGAGGTCAGATATCAAGAATCTGAAGAGGGAGAAGGAGAGGAGGCTGACTGTCTGCAAGAGGTTGGGGCTGTATTCAACAAGGTGGAGAGTGGAGAGGTTTACCTGTTCTTCTATCATTTTCTTACTATTTTTCCCTGTTCTTATTCTCTCCTTGATATAGGTTTGTAATTGTTCAAGATACGGTTGAACCTTATCTCTCTCCTTTTATATGCATATATCAGAAGGACCGTATCACATACATAACCACTCAATATTAGAACCAAGTGTCTAATCATGGAGAAATGTTTATTCATTGTCTGAGAAGCACTAAGTCAAGATTATATAAGTTTTTTTGGTCTCAAAGGGATAAAAAAAATACATTTTTGTGAGTTAATGGATTAACGTTAAGAAAAAGCCTACTGGTTGGTTGCTCTAAGTTTCTACTATGTTTTACAATGCATAAACTACCACCAATACTTGATATTTTTCAATTCATTTTACGAGTCTCATCAAATTTTTGAGAATTTTAATTCGTATTACTTTGTCAACTGGAATGTAGCGAACAAAGTTCGATTTCAAGGTGTTCTTGTTCAAGCTAATGCATTGCCCAGGTCATTCTTTCTTCCCTTGTTGAGAAAAAAATTATTTTCAAGGAAAATTTATAATATATCTGAATAAAATGAATTAATGCAACAACAACACTGTCATCATAGGCGAAATGATCATATAAATGAGGTGTACTCTTTGACCAAAACAATGTTGAGACTATGCCTATTATGGTCAAAGTAAGCATTCTAAATAATGATGACTCTTCTTTATTAAATAATTTACGAAATCGAAGAAGAGATTTGTGGGTATGGTGCTGGAAACATTTTTTGGGGTGATTGTATGGTAATTACTTCCCTAGAAGACATTTCCCTAATTTACATACAATTAAAAGAGGTTGAACTTTCCCTTGAAACGGTACAGTTACTGGAGTTCAAAGTGGCTGTACATATAGAGATTCATATCGTGTAAAAGCATGTGCACAGGTGGATTGTAGTTCAAATTTTGAGAAGTAAAAGTTTCCAATTCATCAAGCACATGCACTTATCAATGCATTCCAAACCCATATGGATTGTTGAATTTATTGGGAGTGTAGTAATCTTGGTATCTTCATTTGTAGGCCTTATTTTATCTTAATTAACTATTAACTCATTTGTGGACAGCCATGACACAGAGAGTGACATTAAATATAGGCCGACAGTATTGCCATTGTCCAAGGGAACATATTTTGTGGGTACATTAAACCAGCATAGGACAATGCGACCAGTGGGGAAATGGCTATTCTTCCACCAACGGCATTGCACTAATTGGACTTCCATTTACTTCCCTTCAGATCTCTCCAATGAAACATCCACCAACAATTAAGCTTCATTCTGACACATCCTAGGATGATAACGATTTTCCACAGTGATGTCAAATCTGATGACAATAATAGCGGCATAAGTTACAGTAAAAGTTCCTTTTACTGTGACAACACTAGAATTAACATTTAGTTCACTGATCACATCCTTTGAATCCACTCTCTGCAGTCCACGTGGCTTATCCACAGAAAAACATTTTCTACTAACCACCACGAAAATGATATTGACTTTAAACATTTATCATAATCAACGAAAAACATTTTTTGGTCATGAAAACAAACCGGCATAAACTTTTCATATGTTGCTGGTGAACTTCTAAAATAAAGCAAAAACAACCTTTTCGCTGTGTCTATGAATAGAAAAAATTACCATGACTTAAACATTAAAAAACATGCAAAGCTGCTGAGATTTTAGATCAGAAATTTACGATTTATAATTCTCTCTCTTTAAATCAGTTAAGAAGGAGATGAATAATTCAGAAAGGATTGGAAAAAACCTTTTATAAAGAACATAAGTAGAATATTATAATTTTTTAATAAAATTTTAAAGTTCTCCACAGAAAAAATGATCGTCATTTTTCTATCTGAAAAAGAGTAGGAAAAACAATTTTTAAGCTGTACCTATATAAGCCAATTTTCCATCAGTTGTCCTAAGAAGATTTCCAGGGTGTGGATCTGCATGATAGAATCCATAGTCCAGAAGCTGAGAAAGTGAACAGTAGACTCCAACCTGATAAATGCCAAAAACGGATATAACAGTCAAGAACGTGGAAACAGGACCTTATTTCTTGATTTCTATTTTTTGTGGAGAAAATGAAGCACGTGTGCCTTAAAGACAAAATGTAAAGCAAGAAAGCAAGATAAATGTGATCTAATATATCGTTCGAAATTGAACCTCAACTAAATAAAGGTCTTTCACGTCAGACAGCTTCTTCCCCTGCAGCAAGAGGACAAGATATATCAGCAAGCACGTTATAGATTGTCACACATTCTTCAGAGAAAACATTTTTAGATTTGGGGTGTTTGTTTCTCTAGAGGCAAAAGGTTAGAAGATAACATACTTCCACCCACTCCATGATAAGGACTCGGCGGCTACTTCTGTCCAAATACATTTCTGGTACGAAAACATCTTGTAGGTTCCCGTAGAGCTTCCTAGTACAATGAAATATTAAGGTAACATCGTACCCAAAAACATACTATAAATATGATATACACCAAAGTAATATTTCCTAACAGATCACAATACAAACATCGATGAATAAATCAAATGGATACACAATGTTAGGAAAACGATAACACAAATGAAGCTCATCATATGATCTGTAAGTTATGCGGTAACTAAAGGTTTATTAATGCAAAGCTATGATGACTATGATGGGCCTCCAAACCCTAATGGACTGATGGACCAACACAACCCTCCAAAGGACAGCATGACCACAACTGTTACTTACAGCCGGGGGACGATGATAATTAAAACAAGGGAAATATGCTTAAAAGGGGAAAAGATTAGGGCTTTGGGGTATGAAAAAGGAAATGAGAGGAACTCTTTAACTATCCTCTGTGCTGGAGTATCTCTCTCTCTCTCTCTCTCTCTTTCTCAATCTCTCTCCCTCTCAAATACTCTTCATCCTTTTGTCTACTATCAGATTGTCGTACTTCGAAATATGTGGAGCATTGTGTGGTATCCTATCATCTAGTATGTTAACATCCATCAACAGGTATACACCCATAAACGGATAAAAGGGGCCCAAGTAAGGGGGCCACATGGAGCAACATGTTTTCACTTGACCTCAAGAGGAGGAACATATTTTCTTCTCTAATACAGTGGGAAAGATACAAAAAATAGACTTACAAATATAGAAACAACGGAAGATAAAGAGAGTAACCTACTCTCAAGGAGACAACAAGGAGTACAGCAGACTGCTGAACTATAGCTGACCTAGGTCACGACCTCCCACTTACACTGTTTTAAAACCAAAGTACACAATAGGAGAGCCCATGAAGGGTGAGGAATGACCTATATCACTGAGGACATAGGGAAGAACGGCAGCAACCGTCTCCAGATTTACTTCCCCTTAGTGTCGTTTATACATGGAGTATCCCTAAACATTTTTCTCAAAAGTCCCTCAGCTTTTACAATATTTCTTTACAACCTATAATTTCTAACATAACCTTTGTCAATTGTGCAGGTTTTTGGGACTAACAGGATATTATCATTGTCCTGTGGCTATTCATGGCATTATTGTAGGACCACTGAATCAACTAATCAAGGCCAACTCATTATAAGTTCATTCCATGCAAGACCAGATCATAATAGGGTTATGTACATTTTCATTATGAGAAAGGGTCATTCTAGTGTATGTAAATATATACCAAGTTTACATATGAATCCCCACGTTGTGAATGTGCTTCAATATAATTACTCGGAGTAACTGCTATAGCTTGTTTCCAATACTCAGCAGCTTGATCGGACCAAGCGTCTACAATTTCAAAATCACCATGTTGAATGGCCTGTCCTCCCCGGTCGGAATAGGTAAACCATGAGAGTTTCCTACCTCATATGGCTCAACAATCAATTCTTTAGATGGCCCTACCCTATCTAACTTAACTGAATTCAATTTCTGATAAATTTATCCCATTTTTGGAGGTTAGCTAGAAGAAATTAATTACATAAGTTTCAAACTCTAATTCTAATCAATAAATTGTTTTATCTTTTCTCCCACCTTCAGAAGAATGAAACATAGGTATGGTGTTTTCCCATATCATTAGAATTACACATCTTCCATCCCTTGCACTTCCCAATTTTACTATTATGTTCGAATTAGAAACTGATGTCTCGAGCACAAGCCTTGGAGCTGTCCTCATGTAGTGCCATCAACCCCTAACATATTTCAATTGCTCAACTCCCAAGAATATCCTCCGGCCTATCTATGAGAGAGATTTGATGGTGGTGGTCCTCATTGTCTGGAAATGGAAGCATTATTTATTTGGCCATCATTATGTTATCTATACTAACTAATTCAGCCAGAGTAACAACGATGGCCAGCCAAACTCTTGGCTTATGACTTCTCCATCTAGTACAAGGTTGGAGATGAAAATCGTGCAGCAGACATATTGTCCTGTGTCCCCCACTCACCTACTCTACACACAACAATAGTCACTACATCAACTACCCCACTAGTTCATAAACTCCAAGAAGCTCAGGGGGACTCTCGCCTCCAAATTTGTCAGGACATCGATCAAAGGAAGACCACTTGGCCCAAGTATTCACTCCACTATGGCATCCCCTGCTCACTAGTGAGCGACCATGACCCTCTTTTCCTCAGCCACTTTTAGACCAAATTATTTAAGTTGCAGGGCACCACATTTTAGACCCCCGCTCACTAGTGAGAAACCATGACAGTGCTTACCACCTGTAAACGGATGGCCAATCTGAGGCAGTAAACCACTGCCTGAAAGACTACCTAAGGTGTTTCGCAATGAACCGCCCCACCTCTTGGAAGTGCTGGCTCTCATGGGCCAAATGCTGGCACAACATGTACCATGGCTCACTCTGCACTACACCTTTCAAAGCAGTCTACGAACTAGACCCCCTCCCTTGGTCCACTTCGAGAACTAGCAGCCTTCTCTCACCACAGTTGAAGAGCACCTCCTCCAACAAGATTTCCTCCAAGACCTCAAGCAATACCTATTGCAAGCTCAACTCTACATGAAGACTTCAGCTGACAGTATGCACTGTGACGTGGAACTCAACGTTGGGGATTTAGTTTTCATCAAAACCCAGCTGCATTGCCAACATTCGTTCCATCAGTGCTGCATAGAGTAACTTATGCCCAAGTACTCTGGACTTTTTCCAATCATAGCATGTATCAGCCCTAACTCCTACAAGCTGCAGCTTCCCCCTATGACGATCGTCCATCCTGTGTTCCACACCTCCCAATTACGGGGATACCTACGCATGGATGAGCTTCCTGAACAATTGCTCAAGCTGTTATCAGAAGAGTCCCCAATGTTACCACAACCACTAGACAACAGTGCTACTTGAAGTACCTCCCTGACACCGAGATCAGCCTTCCCAGATCACAACTTAGGGACAAGGCATCTTCCACCTCTGGGAGTCATGATGGGCCTCCAAACCCTAACAGACTGATGGACCAACAGAACCCTCCAAAGGATAGTGAGATCACAACTGTTGCTTACAGCCGGAGGATTAAGAAAGGGCAAGATGGTAATTAAAGCAAGGGAAGTATACTTAAAAAGGGAGAAAATTAAAGTTCTGGGGTATGAAAAAGGAAGAGTAGGCCGAGGGCTGTTGGAGAGTGGGAGGAACCCTCTAGACATCCTCTGCACTGGAGTATATATTTCTCTCTCTCTCTCTCTCTCTCTCTCCATCTCTCTTTCTCAGATACTCTTCTATCATCTACTATCAGATTGTTGTCTTAGTACTGTTTGAAGCATTTGTCTGGTGTCCAATCAGACTACGTTCAGTTTCATACTATTGCCAAAAAAACTACCAAGCATCAATAATCACCACACAAAAAAACCATCAGTAAATATTACCAAAAAAATATTTCCATGAAAAAGAGCTGAAAAGATAAAAAAATGAAGTAAAAACACCAGCTAAAACGTTAAAATTTATATCACACAAAACCATAAGAACCCCCATCTGAAAAAATGCGATCAGTATTATATGCCATATGGAATCTTAAATCTAAAAGATCTGAAACCCAAAGGAGCTCACAGTCGCATCTAAGAGGGGAGCTTGAACCAAAGAGTGTCTAGATCAGAGTCTGATAAAAAAAGAATTAAGTGAGAGGTAACAATTGAATTCAAACACAAATAACCACAGGAAAGTTGAGTCTGCATCGTAAGAAAATATACTAAAAAACTGGATCATTAGATTTCCTCTATTAAAAAGGTCAGTTGAGCGTTATATTTTTACCAATAGTTCAGCATTTCAACTTTGGTCAGCATTTGCGTAAGTTCCACATTGATATGTGAAATATTGGGTGGTTGAATTCGATACAAAGGATTCAGTCTACCTACATTGACGTATGTAGAAAAAAGATTTTTTTTTGTTTTTTCTGGATGAGAGAGGAGCAATTTTTATCATTGGGATCTTTCCTACATATTTCAATGAAAAAAACATGTAACTGGAGGAGTTCCCATACAAGGAATTCAAGAGTTATTTCCAATAATATTCCCAAAGCAGTAATTGTAATTTTGTGGTTTAAATATTATTCCCAAAACATACAAATATCACCGTAAAATCTACCATTTATTCATGGAAAGTTTTGTTCGGATTCTCGTACATGCAACAAATGAGAAACATAGAAACTTAAAAATCTAAAAGTGAATGCGCTCATTCCACCAAGCCCAAATTGATTTGAGATGAAAGAATAAATCCAAAGTATCGGTGACTACCTGAACCTTAGTCCATTTCGTCCTTCCTCCCTGTAATCCATCTCCTGCATTCAATGTGATTCACCTGTATTCAATGTGAAGCTCTAAGAATGCACCCAACATGTTGCAGAAAGAAGAAATGATTTCACAATTAGGGTTTAAACACAGAAAATTATACAGGTGCATGACACAAGGAATCCACACAGAACATAATTCACGATTATGTTCCATTGCAGAAAGCGCCAATGTCATGGCCAAATGTGTATCCTTTGTTGATTGTAGACTGGGATGAATTAACCTTAAAACAATGAAATTACGAAAATTGGTATAAATGACATTCTTAAGATCCAATCTAGTAAAAATTGAACAGCTTTGAAAGTATTAGGCAGGAATAGCGACTGACTGGTGAACTTTCTTCATAGGTAGGTCGTGAAATTTGAAAACTTTAAATAAATCAAAGATGTGATAAGTCCCACTTCGAATGATCCCAGACATCATTTTGATAGGAAAATAAGAGGGAATGGTGCTGACACCCTGGAACAACTCGTTCATATTATAGCACTCATCTCACTCATGCATGGGGGCACCGCAAAATAATCCAATGGGCATTACTGGAAGAACGCCGCACCCCAGTGGTGGGTGAAAAAGTTCTATCCACCCTCAAAGAACCATAGGCTTATCGGTTCCATGACAAAAAACCGAGTGAGTTCTGGCAGACTTATCCTCCTTTAACCCTTGGATTTCTAATTGGGCAGAATAAGCAGTCCGATTAAGTAGACCAAATCTCAGGTGACAACAGAATAATGGATTCCATTTAACTTTTATTCCACGAAAATCCCACATACATATCGCATCTCAAGCCACAGTTTCTGGTTTAAGTTCTTTTCTAAGATTTCTTTTTGCAAAAGGATTTTGACCTCTTTTCAGGTGCTATTAGGAGTTTGTTCTTAACATGCCCAAATCATATTCTTGCCACTTCTGCCTTTGTCTGTAATAGTATGTTAATATGTACATCGTCTCACCTTTCACCGAAAGTCAAGCCTAAAACCGAAACATATGCCTAAAATCAAAACCACTTTCAACATAGAACAAAAGACAACATGTTGCCTATGAAACATTCCCTTCAAAATAATTACATTAAGAATAATAAAGTAAATTATCAAACTTTTTCCCCAAGTAGTATCATTCCAAGTTCTGATAAAACAACATTCTTCAAAAAGAAAATTTAGATTCAGTCGTAAAACAAAGACTAACCGCATAAAAAATTTATATGTAAAATGACGGAAACAAAGTAAATAAAAAGTATCGCTTCATGACACTACCACTATCATCATTTATAAAATCATATTTGATAAGGGTTAAGAGACTATTTAATCAGTGATTCAGCACTAGTAAATGCATCCAAGTTTTCCTCTCCTTTTTTCCCTGTCCAGACTCAGAATTTATGACCATATTTCACAACAGATAGTGTCAATCAAATTTCTCCTTTTCTTAATTTTTTTATGTTTCGACTCCATTTCAGATGACTTTTATAGATTCTATCGACTACTTTTGCTAGCCCTAGGACCTAGTAACAGTAATTTGAAATACAATCACATGTTGTATCTCTACAGATCCGTAAATGTTTCAACATCTGTCATGGCATCATTATAGTTCTTCTTAACTATTCAACTCTCTGTACTCCACAACATAGCTGACCTAATTGCAGAGTTTTATTACCTTCACTTTATTTGAGAATATAATAATCACAAATTATTCTAATCATTTTCAATTTTTATTGAGAAATTCCAATGTATATCCCATAGCACCAATTAGCATACCTAAATCCTTTTGCAACAGTTCCCGATTCATCCTTATCATTTCTATTGGCATTTGCACTGCTTACAAATTACACATACCAATTACAGTTTATCACACCATGCAATCAAAATTACAGAAGATGAGACAGACATCTTGCACTGCTAATGATGTACACTTACCAACATATATAAGGATATCCATCAAAGTGGAACACATAGGTTGTAAGGAGATAATTTAACATCAGAGAATCATTACCATTTCTTGCAAATAAGGTATGGTTGGATTGTCAACTATACTTGATATAAAATTGTGTAGAAATTGATTCTAGGTTTCCAGGTTTAAGCAACTTTGTCTCAGGATCTACTGATTACAGAACCTAACACACCAGTTTATCAGGTATGGCAGCTAGGACACTAAAATTCCACAACTGTAAGCATCAAATTTTGATACCTTACTTCCTCCTAATCCATTTAAAAATTAATTTCTATATACAATCTGGTCGGGAGAAATTGGCTGATATATTGACTGAAAGGAAAACCACAGTATTTCAAGCCCAAAAATATGGTGATCACATCAGATGTATTACTATTTAACTGGAAAAACATAAACGTCAAAAGGAAGCTACTGCACCAAAAAAGACCACAATTTTCTGGTTAGTTTTCTAAATGATCACAATTCATCAACAAATATTAAATTCAGCATAATGCATCGTACAAGAAATAAAGGTTTATTAAACTTTAAAAAAATACGTGAGTGCAGATGCATAGACGATACTTCATGGCACAATGATACAGAAAAAAAAGCAAATCCAAAAAAAGTAGGTATTTCTTTCACGGCGTGATGATACAAAAATAAAAGCAATTTACAAAAAGGTAGGTATTTCGTCCTTTTTATGAAAAAAACCGAAACATTACATCTAGATGACAAACAACATAAAATCCTGGAAAGTTCAAATTTACAGGTAAACAAAGAGAAAAGTTGATGTACCCGGAAAAGGCTAGATGCCCATTCATCGACAACAGCCTGCAAATCAAAGTCCTTGATTATTTAAATGTTATTACATTGCATTCTGTTGAATACCAAAAGGAAACTTATTCTGGAAGGACCAAAAACATTTTATGTTGACCAACCTAGTCTGATATTCAGTATTAATCAACTATATGTACAATTACCTGAAGATTGGTATTCAATTTGGCAGCTCTCTTCACTAGCCCAGCAAGAAATCTTAGGATGAAGATATCTAACGAAATGGCAGCTTGAACTCCAGGTCTCTGTACTTTGACAGCCACAAGCTTTCCGCTAGGTATAATCCTGGCTTGATAAACCTAAAAGGAAACATAAACCTTTTATACCTTAAAACAGAATGATGAACAGAGAAACGAATGATTTTTAAACCTCAGATTCGTAGTAAACCACAAACCTGACCAAGAGACGCTGCAGCAACAGGCTCTGCGGAAATCTCAGAGAAGAGCATATCTATTGGGACCCCAAGTTCTTCTTCTATCATATTGAAAGCAACTTCAGTTGAAAAAGGTGCTATCCGGTCTTGCAAAAGAGACAGCTCTTCTAGATATGTTGGTGGGATAATATCCTACAAAGAGGAGCCTATAAGCAGACATTCCCAATTTTGTAAAATTATATTCAAAAGTATCAGCATTCAATCTTCTGGAATGCATAATATCGAGTGATCACTAAATATGAATGTTTTAGTTTAAAAGTGTTGGAAAAAATTCTAAACTCACGCCTATTAGAGAATCTATAGATAGACGAAGAGAAGAAACAGATCTAAAAGAAAGGAGCATCCACAACATAATGAGAGAAAAGATACGAAAATAGAGAAAGAATCTCTCTACTACACCTCAAGAGGAGGACAAACAGTGGAGAGGAATATGTATTCTTCTCTAATACAGTGGTAAAGATACAAAGATAGACTTACACAAATAACAACAACAAAAGATCAGGAGATGAACCTCCTCTCAAAGAGAGAATGAGGAGTACAATAGAGTGTTGGACTATAGCCGACCTAGGTCATGACCTCCCACATGAAAGGTGAGGAATGACCTCTGTCGTGAAGGACAGAAGGAAGAACGGAGCAACTGTCTTAAGATTTACTCCCCTTTAGTGTCCTTTATATAGAAAATAATCCTGGACATTTTTCTCAAAAGTTTAGCTTTTATAATATTTCTTTACAACTTAGAATTTCCAACAAAAAGCTATGACAACTGCTGTATTAGGGACTTGAAAACTAGGGTTTCATCCAGCAGAAAGTGCATCCACAAAAGATTCTCAAAACTTGATGACTGCTGGAGTACCTCGAATTAATGCATCTAATGCATCTCACATGTTTCATGAGTCATGTTCACTGTCAAGAGCGTCAGGTTCATGTGTCTAGAAACTTCTTGGAGGGTCCTGTTATAAATATCAGAACCCTGACATGATTTGTAAAGAGGAGAGAAAAAGTATTCTACCTCATTTCTTGAATTCAAACTTCACTCATCCTGAATGCAGAGATTCTTTCTCAGGTATCTAAGTAAGTGAAGTAGATTTAACATGGTATCAAAGCAAATCCAGATGTGATTGCTCCCTTTCTATCTTTCTTTGTGGGAGAGATTTATTTCATTTCTTTTAGCCTCTTCCTAGGGACGTCTGTTTGTTGAATGGAAACCAACGTGAGCAACTGTCTATTTTATCCTTGAGTCTATATCAAAAGTAGGCGATACCTCAGTAGTTGACAACTCTGTTACTTTAATGGATTCTAATTCTGGACATCAAGACTGGTGATGGAACTTCCTGCTATCACTATAGAATTCAATCTACTGAGTTAAAATCTAATCCAGTGGTCAATACATTAGGGAAGTTCTGACTGGTTAAGGGATGCTACATCATCTAGAGGATACGAAATGAGATCTCTCATCGCATCAATTTTGGAGGTAGCAGGAGGATGCACGGGAGATGGTTCATATGAAATACTCGAAGAAAAATAATGAGTCATACATATTTGAACTGGAGACAAAATCTCTCTGGATTGTTCAAGGATCCAAGTCTATAATGAAATATTTTGGGGAATTGTAAAACATGTGACAAGAACTTGATTATTATCTCAATATTGGGATTCAAAAACCTACTGAACTTATTGTTTTGTGTAATTTTATAAAAAGGTGGCATATCTTTAAATTTCTTGCTGGACTAAACCTTGCATTTGATCATGTCAGACGACAAATTTTAGGATGCGAGAAGAGACCAAATCTTGATGAGGTAATCTCAATTGCCCTAAATGAAGAAAGCCATAAGGAGTTGGTGTTATCTACACAACATGCAGATAATATAACATTTGTGGTCAAATCTGGACATACTATAAATCCAGCTGCAAAACCAATCCATCAACCAACCTTGGTGCAAAGAAAAACTCAAAAATTAGATTATAGAGATAATCTTTGGTGTACATATTGTAGAAGACCCCGTCATACTAGGGATAGATGTTATAAACTCTATGGTAAGCCATGAGATTTTAACTCTGAGAACGGTGTGAGTCAGGTGCATCCAGCAACCAATCCATCTACTACTCAGACTTTTGATCACTCAAACCACTCGACCAGCCACCGGAATGTTGATTTAGTTCCACTAGGTGAAACAGAGCAACTTCATCTTGAATTACAACAATTGAAGTTGATGGTGGTACAAAAACAGCAATCCTTGGGAATACATAAACTGGTGAGTTCGACTGTTCTCTTGGACTTCAAGCTCCATCTCGGGACAATGTTAGACATTGAGTAATAGACTTGGGAGCAACACATCATATGACAAACTGTTCTCATCATTTTATCACTTAAACCCCTTACTCTATCAATCATAAAATGTTTATTGCTAATGATACCCTTCTCATGATTGTTGGTATTAGTGACCATACACTTGAATATCTTGGAGTCCTTACCAAAGTACTTCATATTCCCAAACTTTTTACCAATCTAATTTCTTTTAAGAAACTAGTCAATAATACACTTTACTGTGCCTTAATTGATGAAGATATAAGTGTGATATTTGATAAGGTTCAGCAACAGAGGATTGAAGTTGTTAGAGAATGTGGAGGACTCCTTAGAGGGACTTAACAAAACCTATCTTGTCAAAGTGGATCCATTTTTAGAGCAACTCAAAGATCTTTCTCACATTTGGCTTCTTCATTAAAAAATAAACTAGTATAAAGGAAAATTTTTCATCTCTTAGAGGTTACATGATCTCTTTTATTGAAGTCACAAGCATCAAATTTTTTTTGGGGTGAGTCCTTTCTAACTGCAACTTATCTGATTAACCATCTTCCCAATGGAGCATTATATTTTCACAATTGAAAAAGGCATTCTTTTCAAGTGGGGCAGTAAGATGGAAGTTGAAATGTATACTGATGTAGCTTACGCTGATTTAATTATAGATCAATAGTCAACTTCTAGACTTCTCACACTCATTCTAGGCAACCTAGTTACTTGATGTTGTAAAAAATAAAATGTGATTGCTTGATAAAGTGTTGAAATTGAATTCAAAACACTTTCTAAGGGAATATGCGAGCTGCTATAAGACAAAATTTTATTAGATGTCATGAAGATTTCACTTTTCAATCTTATGCAACTCTATCGCGAAATTTTTTTTGCAATTAATGTTGTGTATAATCTAATGCACCATGATTGCACCAAGCATGTGGAGAGAGATAGTCATTTTATCAAGGAAAAATTAGAGACCAACTTGATTTGTATACATTTTAATGTCTAATCAAAATCAATTGGCAAACCTATGAACGAAGGGTGTCTCTAATACCCAATGACAATAGATGATCTCCAAGTTGGGAACAGATGTTATCTATTAACCAGCCTGAAGAGGAGTGTTGGAATACCTCGAATTAATGCATGTCAGTTGTCACCCTTTAATGTGTCATGTGTCATGTTCACTATTAGGAAGAGTGTAAGGTTCTTGTCTTTAGAACCTTCCCAGAGGGACTATTATAAATACCAAAAACCCTTCTGTGAGATGTAAAGAGGAGAAAAATTTATTATCACTCATTTTTTTGAATTCAAACTTCCCTCATCTTGAATGCACATATTCTTTCTCAAGTATTCCAATGAAGTAAAGGAGATTCAACAATGACTAATGCAGATTTTAGAAGAAGCATATGTAACAAATTAAAATGAAGTTTGTCACACATTCCATTAAGTTTGTCACAAATGAATCAAATGTTATTGTAACTTATGAAAAATAAAATGATTGAAATGATTAAGAACCAACCATGTTCTCGTATACAGACTCCTTAAAATGACATGTTATTCAGAGGGATTGTACAATAAAAAGTGTCTATTCATTTCAATCATTTTTGTAGGATTGGTAACTTCATTCTTAGTTAGAAGCCAATAAGAAAAAAGTTCAAATGCCTATAAGAAATCAGAAAAGTTAGAAGGAAAAGGTACTGAACAAAAGACATAAAGCTAGCCATAGGAAGAAAGAAGATAAAAAGCTCAATGGCATTAGAATAGTATCAAAGGATGCACAAGTCAGAGCTTGAAGTGAGAGTAACAAATTGTCTTTCTACGTCAGGTGACAAGAGGCCTGTGTTAGGATGTGTTAAGATTATTCGTTTCTACAAGAATCTAAATGTTAGTAATTGTTCTAGAAAAGTGTATGTAGGGTTTGTCCCTATTTAAGGGACATTAAAAGTAAATGAATGTTGAGACAGTTTGTCTACCATTCCTCCCCTCTGTCCTCTTTGATAGAGGTTTTCTTTCCTCTTCTTATGTGCTTGTCTCCTTCCTCCTTTCAACCTTAGCTTCCAACATGATATCAGAGCATTACAGGTTAGCTCATTCCATTTCTTTTGAATTCTTTGAACTTAGAGAATCATTCTGTCTTTTTCCTCTTCATACTTTTTCAATGGTGTGTCCAATGTCTAGTATTTTCCTCTATCATCCTTAGTCAATCATTCGTGTCATTCTGTCCTACATCTATATGACGCCCTCCATAGTCCAGAAACTACAGATCCATACACTAGTGCCATCCATGTCATCTGGCACCATCCATCAACCATCTGGCACCGTCCTTCTTCACTGCTCCTCCGTTTAGTACCATCCTGAGTGTGCCAAGGCCATCTAGTATCATCTAATGACATTCTGCACCGTCCTATGTAGTCTGGCACTAACTCATGTAATTAGGCATCAAAAAAGATTATTGCCTAATGAAACAGTCCCACATCATCAAAGCCTAGCAAAAGAGTTTTTTGACATCATCACAAAGAGAGTTTCATTGTCACACGAGGATCTGCCACAATAGATCATCAATGATGTCATGCAGAACAAGTCTTCTATACTAGGCTTTCCTTCTGTTTTCCCTTTCTGTCCTATTATTAGATGTATTTCCCCTTTTCATGTGTTACTAGGCTTCTGCTGTATCTCATAACAAATGACACGATCGTCAAAGAATTAAACAAAGTCTAATGGCAACATTGTAAAGGATTAAGGTATTCTAGAAAAGTGTATATATGGTTCGTCCCTATTGAAGGGAAGTTAAAGGTGAATGAATGTGAGAAAGTTTTTTTGACGTTCCTACCCTCTATCCTATGTGACAAAGGTTTTCTTTCCTTTTCTCATGTACTCATCTCCTTCCTCCTTTCAACCATAGCTTTCAACAACTAGAAATTCCATAAATAAAAAGGAGAAGATGGGAACCGAATTTGCATAATTTTGAATGTCTGGAAACATCAAGAAACTAGTAAACAAACTACCTTTTCTCGGTAAGGACATTTAAAATGGACGAGAACATACATGATAATCTAAGTCAAGCCTTGCCCTGATTATTCCAATTTACTATTATAAAAGTAGATACCAACAAAGATGTTAAGTATCATAGAGTTCTCAATAAAATAAAACCTGCTATACAGCTTTCGCATGATATGTTCAACATTGTACATAACATATAGAGATTTCAGTCCCTTCAATATGAAGGGATGAAATATTTTCTCATTACAAAACCTTAAAGCTCAATCTCCTATTTTGGATCATATAAACAAGATGACATTTTCCTCCAAAAGTTTATGGTACCTAAGCATCTATTTGTCTCTATTGAATTCAACAAGTTGACTTTAATGATATCAAAATCTCCAATTTAATGTATCTATGGTGCCGTAGCCTAAGATGACATTGATAAGAAATCAGCTGTTTTATTTGCAGAAATTTGAATTGTAACTTGTGTCAACCAATAAATTGAAGGGGTCTATATATGTTAGCCCTCTTTAATATAATCCATTAGATGCTACCGATAGAAGAAAGAAAGATTTTTCACCTAGGTGATGAAAGATAGAGATTTAATGTATTCCAATGCTTCAGTCCTCATTTTCGTACTTAACAAGAGAAGAAGCTCATTTTCAACGAACTCAAGCATAATAAAGGATCAAGAAACGTCAAGACATTTTTCAGCTGATGTAACCTAATTTCAGCCCAATTAAAGTAGACCAAGTCTTAAGAATCCTCAAGAATAATTTGGCCCAACCAAAACTCAGGATGGCCCAATAACAGATTTGAGACATTTAACTTGTGTGAAAATCTCATTTTTTTCATTTTTTAGTTTCTTATTTTTTATTTGTTAAATTAACAGAATTTTCTTATCCCTTAAGGAGATTCTAACAGAATACCTATTTTTAGAAATTTTTTAATCAAATACTTATTATTTCAAAAAATTATAAAAATATTTATTTAAACAAAATCTTCCTTATTGTTTGGCGCATTCTAACATAATTCTTTTTTCTTAGGATTATTATAACTAGATCTAAACCTTTTTAAAGGCATCCTGTAGCCCCATAAACAAGTTTCAATTTATTAAGTTTTAGGATTTTCTTTTCTCTGGAGGTTCTCTTTATTTGTGGATTCTAGTGCCCTTTGTGAACTCACAGGATTTATCTAATCCTATAGACTTAAGATTGACACCTTGTGGACTCAAGGGTCAAGGCTCTTTCATTCTATAGACTTAGGGTGGAAGATCTTCATAGAAATCTCATTTTTGTGAACTCAAAAATCAGATTTCAAATTATCTCAACTCAAGCTACACCAAATTGCCCAAATCATCATCAAGTGAACATTTTCACTGCATCACTCTATGTTTAAGTGTTGACCCAAAGGAAAATAATCAAAATATATGTGTTAACCACTATAGCTCTAGTTGACATCAGAAAATAAGTGTGGACACTAGAGCTCAACACCATCAAGTTTTTAAAGAGAAAAGGAAAGAAGTTATGAGTCTAATATAAACCCAATTATCACCTATGTAAGAAGGAAGTAGAGAAACAAGAGTATAAAGGGAGGAAAACAGCAAACGGCCCAAATACACCACTTGGAAGATGCACAGACAGCTCAGATCAAACCAGGGGACTTATATAAGGAAGGAGGCTTCAATTGAATGAGGCACAAAGAGCCACGTGAGGGAGAGGTTGGGGATCCTCTCAAACTAATCCCCACTGTTCTCTGTTCCCGTTTTCCCACCCTTGCTCCCCTCATCTCTGTTCATCAATTTCCCTGTGGGGATCACTGATCTCCACAAGAACTCAGTCTCCCAATATTATTCACGGTTTGATCTTCTCAAGAATTGATCCGAACTGATTCCACTCAGAAGAGCCTCCTCAGATCTATCCACAGATCATCTTGATAGGAGTATCCCAGAGAGGACCGTACCAGATTCCTTGATAGAGAAATGGTCCATGATGGATTTCAGAGTTATACATGATAGAAAATATAGAATTACTATATGGTAGAATCACACCAAATCTGTCCCAAGGGCAAACCCTATAGCACTTGAGTTCAGGTTAGCCATTTGAGAGGCCACTTGAGATGCCCAAAACAAAAAAATTCTACTCCCTCACCCTCTTGTCTTCTATCCTGGTCATTTACTAAATTACCAACCAACTTAACCCTCACACAACACCCCCCAACTTCTCACTCCTCTTGTAGTAAGTTACATTTATTGGGGGTCTCACATCACTCTCCCTTGTGAGATCTACCTTGTCTTCAAGATGGAACTTAGGCTATTGTTGTTTTATTGTAGTCCCAGACTCCTAGGTTGCTTTCATACTGTCCATTTGTATGGATTTTGTACCCAATCTTTGGCCGTTTTAAACTGAATCAACAGATTTTGAAGCTCATCTATTCTAGTAGCCTCACAATCAAATGCTCTCTTGAGTTCACATGTTGCTGCTTCGCCTAGATTTATCAGCTTGACCTTTAAGCTTCAGCACCATCCTTTGACGGATGATTTTGAATGTTGGCACTTTATTTATTTGAGCTGTTACCAAAGGTGGCCTTAGTGCCCTTCCTTCTAGTCCCATTCTCAAATTTTCAACTCTTAAAGTTTCATGAATGTATTTCCTTGACATATTTTGCATGGACAACATTTTAGAATGAAACTTTGTGATCCTCTCAAAGCTGAAATCATCATTGTTAAATTGTTTAACTAAGCAAAGTCAATCTTCAGAGCCACAAAAGTCAACAATGGCTCCTGCATGGATATTTTGAACATATTTCTCCTTTCTAAATCTGTCAATGAAATGAATAATTTTCTCGTTTTGAGACATCTCATGTAAAGTATCGTTTGAAAATGATGGTATAAGATAGTTCGTACTACTAACATTCTATAATACTTTCGTATTGTGCTCATCAAGAAGACTCCTTGCTTACCCCAATGCATCATCAGAAATGTTCCATCAGCAATATGAATCATGTTGGAGATGTGGTACTTTCCAAGCCCACTGCCCTTTGAGCTGACGAGTCTTTCCACCCCAATCTGGAACATTGGAGCACAAACTTCACAGCCCAACATGTTTTCCATTTTCTCTTACTTTTGTAGATGGTATTCTTCACCCTAAGCCTTCCCTTGCATCCCTGTGCTCGTTTCACCGTCCTCCATGTGTTTTTTCCCCCTTTTTTCCAATCCTCCTGCCCTGTGGACAAGTTCGTGATAGGTTTTCCAGCATCTATAAGATTTGAGTCATACCTCAAAATAGATGTTCTCTGAATTTTTTGATTTCCCATAGCAACTTTAACTCCGCCTTGTACAGAGGGAGCATCCTCAGCCCTATCTTTACCTCTTCCATCTCCTTCTCCAAGTCTTCAAACCTTGCCTCATTGGTCTTTGATGTCATCAGAACCTAGCTTTGATGCTAGTTGATAGGATTATGAACCACACAAGATAGAAAATAGAGATTTACTGCAGTAAAAAGATAAAATCACACCAAATATGCCCCAAGGGCAAATCCTAGAGCACTTGAGTTCATGTTAACAATTCAAGAGGGCTAACTTTCTCTCGTGGTGCTGCCACCTAAAACAAAATAATTGTTCTCCCCCTCCTCCTCTCATCTCTAGTCCTATTTACCTTCTTCAATCTTAGACATTTACTAAATAACCCCCATCTTAACCAACAAGACACCCCCGGCCTCTTCTCTTGAGGCAGATTACATTTATTGGGGGGCTAACAGTCAAAACTCAAGTACAATAGTTATTGGGACATCATACTTTAGAGCTTGATACCTACAATTTTGCATCTTTTTTTCTCAAAATAAAAATCTAAAGAAGCTATGAATCGAGCATATTAAAAATCAAGTATTTCCTTTAATTTCTTTAGAATATTGAAAAAAAAGAGTCTCTCCTACATGACTCCAGGTACCTTGCCTTGTCAAGTGTATGGGAATAGATTATCACCGAAAATTGCCTTGTGCTCGAGTCACCCTCTTACATTGCAAGTGGCATACAGATTCTTGTAAGAAGAGTGCCCATCCCTCTCACCTCTGTTATGTGGCCATTCAATGCATTCTCCCCTCTTTCTTGTTCATCATCTTTTCGCAAATTCAATGCTCCTAGCTACATCAAGTTCTAATTATTATATAGATTTCCTGAAGAGATGAATCAAACCCAAAGAATGAACACCCCCAACTCCACAGATCGCTCCCTCTTATGTTCCCCACTATTTTTTTTCAGTCTGTTCGAAAAGTCCTCAACTCTTCATGCTCTATCGCCCATTGATATCTGCCTATGTTTGCATTTTTACACAAATATGAAATGATCATAGTGTACATCCTGATTTCAACTATGTAATTAACCATTTAGTGGATCTCCAAAAGCCTGAACCAATCACAGAATTCTAAGAGCTACTTATTGCAAACAATACTAACCAACAGTTTTCCCTCCATTTTAACATCCATATAGTGAGCAGTCCAATTCAAGATTACCAAAAAGAATATACAATGAATGCTGATATAAGGCAGGAATTTATTCACAGGTCTACAAGAAAGCATCAGCATCTCATTATGGAATTTTAGTTTTCTAAGCTGCTAGCAATCAAAATAACGGACGAACACATCCTGGATATAAAGTTACCGGTCGAGAAGAGACAGCTTGAGCAACTTTAATAAATGCCTGTGAAAAGAGAAACCAACTAACATCAATAGTTGTCTAAAAAGTAATACAAGTATTTACTAGAGCCTCGTAGCTAAAATGAAACTTTTTTTTCTTTATCACTTGTATAATCAGACGACATGAGCATTGAGCCCCCTTAAACTCAACATATATGTAGACCTATCATTTTTTATTAATTGTAAGATTATCCAGGATGAACAAGTTCGGTCATAATCCTGCATTAAAAGAACAAAGAAAACCAATATTGACAGCTTTTCGGTAATCTACAAAGAAAATTTTATATAAAAACAATGCCCACGTATGCATCTGCCCCAACAAAGACAGCTTAATATTAGAACCAAGAAAGTAATTCCAGTGCACTGATATATCATATGATCTAGAATAACCCCTGTGACATACATATTAATGACGTTTTAAGAGACATCCTACACGGCAGACTCAGTGAAGGTTACAATGTCAATACCAAAAACTCAATGAAAACAACAGATATTTTCTCAACAGCAACTGAATGTTAATGAGAACTATAAATTTTGCACAGTCACATGTACCCCCAAAGCACAGTATCAAGGATTCAGAAACAGAAAAAAATCGTTAATGGTTTTTGACAAGATCAAGAAGTGGATTGTCAAAAGTCAAATGCAAAGTTATTACAGAAACATACCGGACCAAGCTTCAATAATATCATGCGAAGCTCTGCTGCTCTAATCTGCAAGAAAAAAAACTCTTAAAATTATATTCAGCTAAATGATGAAATTTATTTTAAGAAAAAACATCAAAAGAATTTTCCACTATTGGAAAATAATGAGAACAAGGCAGCTGCCCTGTAAAGATCAAGAGAACTGTTGATTTTTATAACTTTTAACAGCAAAAAATTCAACTGATACGACTCAGAGTACATTAGCTTGTTTTAAAGCTCAATCTAGTTGCATCAAGGAAACAGTTCCAACGAAAAATATAATTTCGTGATTGTTTTAGTGGCATTTAGGAAACTAAAACGCAAAGATCAGGGATGAGGCCATATTCACTCGAATATTATCACCTCATTTCTCAGTTGATTGTATTTAGATGAAGTAGAAATGATCACCATAGATGAAATTTGAAGGGTGGGTTACAATGTGGCCATCAGAATCATCTTGGAACACTTGTCTGGCCAAGTCAGGTATTTAGCTCTGAATAGACTTCTGTTCTTTATGAAGATTCTTTGTAGTGTTTTCGATGGAAAGATCTGGACACCAGAGCTTACCCAAGCTGGCTTCATGAAAATTCTTTGTACCATTATAAGTGATGTTTCCCAGATTTTTGTTTTGTTGATTAAGAGCACTCCAATATAACTGGATACCATGACAAAAGCTAAAACACTTTCCTATAATGCCCTAGTATGTTCCTGGTAGCCTCATGATGAAAATTATCCTCTGTGATTTCATATTCATCAACTCCATGGTAGCTGGTTTAATGATCCGAACCTTATAACATGACCACAGATTGTGGATATCTAGGATGCTAGTGTTCTTCTTTAACCCTTGGTGTCAGTTTCCAAAAAGGAAATCGTCTTCCTCACAACATCAAGCTAGTACAATGAATTTGATCCAACTCTTATCATATATAATAGATACGTCGAAAAGCATTTATTTTCATCACACCCAATCATATATTGGGAATCACTACATAACTATAACAGAAAGCTGGATACTTTTTGATTTAAAATACTAATTTTCAAGAAAATTCGTTCTCTGATACCACTTCTTCTGTAGCATCTTCCAGAAGTGATTGAAAGCAACTCCATGAATGAAATACGCCATCACAGAGCACACATAGAAAGATAAGGGTCTTACCTCTGACCAGCTATGGTACGCACCATTGATTAAGCAACACTCAAAAAATATTCTTTCTTAGATACAGAAGTTAGTGATGAAATTCAACTGTCAATAACCAACTCGGCGGACAACGGAATTAGGCGAAGTGTTGTCTTGAACGAGTGCAGGTTTCACAAAACTGAGATTAGCGGACTTTCAGTAATGATTCATTACGGCCTATGCAATTTAATGGAATAGCAGAATAATCCGTCCATTCGTAAGACTGCACTGCATTCAATGAAAGGGAGGTCCAAGAGGTAAACAATACTAATGCCCAGGACAGATTGATCAAAGCCATCACAACAATCCGCTCACCTTGAACATTTCTTCGGATCGTTCCATGAGACTGTCGAGGTACCTGACCGCGAACCAACTCCCGAACGTGGTCCCGATCTGTACAAACCTCCGGAGCACCAGGAGCGGCTTCCTCCTGTAGATCGCAGCAATTGCCTCCAGGTCATACTCCTCCAGAAGGTCCGCCTCGGACGCGCCGCCCTCGAAGAGGTAGCCGGAGAACTTTGTGAAGGCATCCACATCCTCTCCGGCGAAAGAAACCACCGCCACCCGCCGGCGCCGGCGCCAGGGGTGCGGAGGACGCACATCCCAGTGGACCGGTCGCCGCCCGATGTGTAGTGGCGAAGGACAGAGGCTCGGTCTGAACGAGGCGGGAAGCGCGGAAGCCCTGGAAGGGAGGAGCTGGAAGGGCATCAGAGCACCGAAGAACCACCAATCTCGTCAGAGAAGCTGGCCAACCTCTGCAACTCTGAATGGCCTCTTTCGGATATATTTCGGAGGCCCTCTCCCCTCCCATTCTCATGGTCGACGTCCGCGCACGTACGGTTCTCCCAACGTGGCGACCGATCACTGTGGGTCGTACACGTGGACTGCTGGCCGACGTGTGGACGATAAAAATGAGCATCTTTTCTTGAACACGTCGGATAGTCTAGATAACATGTCTTCTACAAGCCCCTGGCTCAGCATTGGCCCGCAACGAGGCCAAGAAAGAGAGCTCCATTGGAAGCTCATCATGAAGCCCAAACAAAGTTTGACGTAGTATTATTGTACACATCGCATATGATTAAAAAAAAAAGTGATAATAATATCATTCGCTAGTACTCACAACGTGATTGGCTACCCAAACAATTGTGCCCAGCAAACATAGAAAACTTTATTTGTATCTAAAGTATTGAATGGAAATCTTAATCCAAAAATAGCTAGCAAACGTCCATTACACAAAACAGAAAATAAATGCACAGTAAAATGGAAGATTGACTAAGTAGCATGCAACATTTAAGGCTGAGAGAAATCCTAGATAGAGTGGTTATTCTAGAAACCACAAACTCTCTACTTCCTTTAATCTTTGTCACCTCTGTTTTTCCTTGATGCCCTTTTTCCTTTTTTGAAAGAAAATAGTCCTTTATTCTCTCATGGAGGTTGTCTATTCTCTTCAAGATGCATTGTTGGCCCCTCAGTCTCCTTTCCCTATCAAAAGGATGCTATACCCATTAGGTGCCCATCATCACTTTGTTATGCAAGAAAACCTCGTCTTCAAGGTACAACTTGGTGACCTGTCATTGCAAAGCTTTTACTGACCCCAAACTAGCTTCAATTTCACTAGATCAACACTTTCATTCATTTAGTAGTATCATCATGGATGCTTTATGTGGGCTAACAACCTAGTTAACATTAACACCCAACATTTGAAGTAGTTAATTGTAGTTCCACACACTTACAACCTTCCTTAACTAAGAGACATAAAAACAAGATGAATGTGTGACATGGAGGGAAATTATCCAATATTTGGGCACCTGATCCTATGAAAATCAACATATATTTCTGAATATAATAAATTAATGCAAGAGGCAAGTTTCCTCTATAAATAAAAGAAGCTAGGTGAGAGGTGAACAAATATAAAAAGTTCAATAATCTAGGTAAAAGAGCATTTAAAGGTTTTACTAGAATTCATATGTTGACATATTAACACATATAGCAGGTTCAACATAAATATTAAAAATAGTCAAAAATTTTAATTAAGAAACTTCAAAAAATTCAACATCTACAGTCAAAAACTTCAAAACTCTTGTTGTTTCACCTAATCTTATTATTCCAACAAAAAACTCTTGTGAAGAGTTTGTAAAAAAGCATAAGATCTCAATAGTAGGAACTGAAATAATTGAGATTATCAAAATTCAAGAAAGATGATGTATCTTGACACATGCTAAAACTCGACTAACATTTTTGTAGGTTGACTAGGTCAAAAAAATAGTTAAATTAATAACGCTAACTAATCCAATCACATTCCAATTCCCTACCATTAACCTTCACCATGTATCACATCTGTTATCTTTGTCAAATTTTCACTACCATGTGCCACATTCATTTTCTTTGTTAAGTTTTCACCATTTTCTTTCTTAATCAAAGGTTAGGTGATACACTCTTATGGGTTGACGTGCTTCTCTTTCCTCAGGTAGGTATACACTATCTAGTAGATTAAGTTAACCAAATCTCTCCCCTTTGATTTTTCTTTTAAATCAATATCTATTAATTTGATTTGATTTGTCTTGAATTCATATGACTTTCGACCTTTATTTTTTTTATTTAGACATGAGTAACACACTTCTATAACAACAATTAGATTGGTTGATTAGTACATTTCAACATCTTTGATGGAAAATTTTCATATTTAGATTTATGCAATCATCTTATTAACATCATAACTATTATCCTCACGACATCTCTCTCTATTTCAATTTTTTCTCTTTGAAAATAAATAATTCATCAGATTGAAATTTTTTTCCTTACATGAGGATTCAAGAGATGCCAAACATGCAATCCTATCAAGTTTATATGTCATGTTATGCACTAATCAAGTAGATTAATATTAATATCCTTATAAATAAATTATTTAATATAATACAAGTATTGAACTCAAGCAATATAGAAATCATATAGGATATAATAAAATGGAATATATTTGGATATATTAAAATAAGAGAAGTTATTTTAGAAACTAATTAAGTACATCATGCATAATAACTTAGAACATGAAAATTATGTTGCAAAATATGTTTATTAAAGTCAATGGTGGTGCATGAGTAACTTAGTGTATGAGGTACAATATTTTAGTACATAAGATCTACCTTGTGGAAGTACATAATACATTAAACATAATATGTTAATTTATAAATTTATTCTAAGAATTACAAGTACTAAACTTATGAGCGGTAGACAAAGAACTCCATAAACCATGTTCAATGATTCAAAGCATAATAAATATATTACATGATTAAATGCCACCAAAGTATAATATGTTGATGCCTTTAGGCATAAGTATTGTGATATTACATTTTACAAGAAATATATTATTGAAATTAGACATTATCCACAAGTCTATCATAATTGCTTAATATATTTTATTTATTGAATTTAATTATTTAATGATAAACTATATTGGATTTCTTAGGTCATAGTACCAATTGGGTTATGATGTGACTTAATCATTATATAATAAATCATGTAAATTTAAAATTTATAAAATTATAAAAGACCAATTATTGGAATTTTAAATACTTATCAGAATGAATAAATCAATTATAAATCGATAAAAGATTTCAAAAATAGTGAGAAATTTCTAAGTCAATCACAGGGATATAATATAATATCAGATAATATTTCAAAATTTTCCTCAAAGAATATGATTTTTTATAATTTTTTAATTAAATGATAAATATAATATATTTAATAAATGTGAAAAAGGAAATAAGGCTATAACGTCAGGTGACATCAGTGTTTGAAGAACACGAATTGGACAGAAATAGAGTTTCGACTTATTATTCTTTCGTAAGTGATTATTTCAAATTAATTTGTCAAATTAAGTTCTGTAAAAGCCCAAAAAATCATAACTCAAGGAAGAAGGATATTAAAAGTTGAAATCATGCCAAAGATCACTAATTTAAATGAAAATGAAGTTTAAAATAAGAAAAATAGAGTTCTAGTTTTGCGACGGCGATCGCCGAAATTCTGCATGTTCAGAAAGGAATCGTACAATGTCCACAACCTCAAAGGCTCTCCTTAGACAAAGATGATGCAGGTAATCTCTAGATCTTGTTTCGAAGCCTAAAAAGTGGTGAAATGTGTCACCAAATCATTTTTGATGGCTGTCACCTGGCAGAATGGAAAAATGGTGACTTGCGGCCCTTCGACAACTATCACTTGATGGAGGTATACTAGATGGAGGTGGGGCGCATCTCAGGGGCTTCGTCCTCAAGTTAGCACAGCAAGAAGAGGCCCTTTATCACATTTGGTATGCTCTCAGGAGGTGGTGACTCGTCTCCTAGTAGATTGTCTTCTTTCTAGTGACAGCTTGTTCGTCAGTCAATTAGAGATAATTTTTTTTCGTTCAATTCACGATGTTTTGTCTAAAATCCTTCACCAATTTTGGCTACGATGCTCCGCAAATCGCGTTCACTAACTTTTTGACAATATTTTGGCAATTTTTGCAGCTTAATCGCTCACCAAAAATCACGATTTCTTCGATGGTTGTCCGCCTGCGAGAGAGAGAAAGAGGGAGAGATGAAATAAGTATGATAATGCCCTTCAGATATGACATCATAAGGATATTTTTATGATGATCATAGAGGGGTATTGTTGGCATTTATAAAATATATGAGGAAAGGTTAAAGCACCGTGTTTAGTTTCACATTAGTTTTTTGACTGATTTTCACATGAATATAACATGGCACCTTCTTTACTCATCAATAGGTACAGCTCACCTACGTGTGTATGACCACTCTTTGCCCCATATCTGGCTGGCCACCAGTGACATTGAAGGGGAGTGACACACACGTCAGCCGCTTGAGCACCGAGCTCGCGGTTCTGAGCCGCTCTACGGCTCTGCTTGACTAGGCCTCCGACCTGCTAGCAGGCCCGACTGACCAGCAGTGTTTTTATTTTTTTTTCCTTAATTTTTTTTTTCATTTATCTCAACAAAATAAGATTATAAAATCATGTAATTAATCAAAAATTCATATTAACCAACTACAAACTATTTTTCACGATTTAGCACAAAAATAAGTCTATTTATCATGAGTTAAGGCTAAAAACATCATCTCACTAAATTATTAACTCATGATAATGAAGACTTATCAGGTTCATTAAAAAATAATTTACATCATGTTTCTTAATCACTCTATATCTTGTATAGGGCAAATAACAATCATATCCACATGGAACTAGTGCTTTAAATTATTAATCTAATTCAAGAAGAGAGAAAAAATGAGATTAAGAAATGATAGAATGGTAGATAGGAAGAAATAGAATAAAGGAAATCTGAAGTAGATGAACCAACCCTTAGATGAAATGAGTAAAATGTAAGGGAATGAAAGAATGGATTTGAGATTGATTAATTAAGCTTTATGATTTATCCTAGGAGAGAAATCAATGATGAAACCTATCTAACACTAATGATTAAAATTAAGAAAGTTCAAGATTAGAGAAGACAAACCTTGGGTTTATGTGCAGCTAAGACCAGATGTTTTACAACACAAGTGATCCTCTCTAATACGAGAAACAGACTTCAAGATTTCATTCATCAAAATTACATTTATCAAAGTGGATCTTCAGAGCTACTATTTTACACAGCCAACAATTATTGAGGTAGTCTAAAGATAATGTAGAAGAGAAGAGATCATAAGTTTTTATTCATATAAATTTTCTCTAATAAATTCCCCTCTTAAACCTCCTAATTACCACTAATACTAGCACCCCTTATTCTCCCTTTGGCCAGGTTGGCACCACCAAGAAGGATCACTTCAATCTCAACTATCCATAAGTTGAGTTGGTTGAGGAAGGGATTTAAATGTGTGGCTAAGATTAGCCATGGCCCTTTCCCCATAAAAAATTCCTAAAATTCAGCCAAGTGAGGCCACACCTTATTCCTCACAACAAACCCGTAAATTTTAGTCAAGTTGGGCCATTCAATTGGTCTTATTTTTGCGGCCTAATAAGCACCCTCCTTTCTTGTTCTAATATTTCTATCATCGCCCATAGCATCCTCGTTTAAATTAATTTACCTAGATCCTGCACATATAAGGTTTAAAAATTTTCATAGAAATAAAACTACTTGACTTCAATGAAGCCAAGTAAGGTTAATTCCATAATACCTTAAAAGTTATGATACATAAGTAGATATTTTCACAATTTATGAGGGCAATGCTATGCACATAGGCTGCTGGAAAATTAATGATATGAAAATGGTGCATGAATTCTTCAAAGATATATATTGTTCTATTCTTAGAAATAAAGGGATATATCTAAATTTGATGATTTTAATGCCAAACATACCAAGATGTAAGTTTACATGCCTTTAAACATGTGAAATCAAGGATAATAGGTATGCATTTCATGATTTTATCAACACCCCCAAACTTGAATATTGCTTGTCCCTAGCAATGTATTATTATCAATCGTGATCATGTCTTTTTATTCATTCTTCTGTATCATCATGATCTTGAAAATATACTTCACAAATCACAAATCACATAAGCTAAATGCATGTTCACAAACCTTTAAATTTTCCTTGATCATAGTTTATAACTACTAATCTCTCCATCACTCACTAGTTTACTTCGTTCTAAAGCTAACTTCTGCACTTCTCCTCAGGTTATGCTTTTGCCAAGTGTATCAAAGTCATGATTCAGCTAAACTGCACTAATGTTATTTTAAAGAAACTTTCATGTAAGTAGTTTTTTCCTAATCTCATGTGTGGAAGTCCCACGAGAAAATGGAGAAGTCCTACCTTTATATATCTGTTTCAAGCCCTACAATTTACATTGTTAAATTTGGTATTTCACAAGCCTTGCTAATCCTAATCTCACATGTGGAAGCCCCACGGAATAAGTTAAGGTGTTTGCTACCATTTGTTTTTTCCAGTTTCTTTATTTGTTGATTTTTTAAAAAAGTGTATTATTTGTTGTAATCTACTCTTAGCTCAGCTAAAATCATGAATAATGACTTGAAGATACATCAACTAGCTCAAAGACTATTCAACCATATATTGATCAATTTTGAAAAGGGTTTAATTTACTAATTTTGGTCCACAATAGAAGTTTTATAAATATATAATCAGTTCCTAATCACTTTAAATTTGATTCATATGATAAGTTCTTGAAAACAAAGAAGAAATAATACATTAATTATTTTTTAAAAGAATACATATGCGCCATGGTCCTAGGAGTAAAAGGAGGGTGGATTTTAATGTGTTATAATACTGCATTTGCCTCAATTTATCAACATTCATTCTAACTCCATTAGATCATGCATGAAATATGATATTTCCAAATAAATGTAGTACGTTGCATGATCTCAATTAACTATATAAAGAAATAATCATAAACTCAAAAGGGAAAGGTTTAGAAGGATACAACTTGATTTCCTTAGCATGTGATCCACCGTACCCCTTACTTAAAACATTGCTAGTCCTCTAGCAATGATCTTCATTTACTTTGGCTGCTACATTTTAAACTTAAAAGAAGCATAAGGACATTCTACTTCCTAGTAGGCTTTTATTGAAACCAAATAATATAAGTTCTAAACTATAACTACTAAATGGAATACATAGATGCCAGATAACCAAATCAATTAGGCTGAGATTCAGTATAAGGATCCTACAAATCTATGGATGAAGGTAAAGTTAGCGGATCTACTTCTATATAAGGCTTCAATCTACTTAACTTATCATGAAATGCTTTCATTTTAGCTTTGTAAATCATAGAATTTTCATATGCTTCATTATTTAATTCTTGAAATTCTTTATAAGAAATATGAAGCATTTTTCTACTTCTTCTAATGAGAGATTAAGCTTCCTAATTGCCCAACATGTTTTATGCTCAATCTTAACTGAAATATGACAAGTTTTTCCAAAAATCAGCCTATATGATGACATTTCCAAGGGAGTTTCATAAGTTGTTTGACATTCCCATAAAGCATCATATAATCAACTAGACCAATCCTTCATATTAGGTCTAATGATCATCTTCAAAATATTTTTAATCTCTCGATTACAGACTTCTATGTGGCTATTTATTTGAGGATGATAATGGGTGATCACCTTTTGATGGACTCCATATGTCTTAAGTAAAAATTGAAATGATAATTATTGAATTGTAAACCTCTGTTACTAATGATTTCCCTAAGACACCCAAATCATGAAAAGATATTTTACATAGTAAATTTCAACACAACCTTACAATCATTTGTTCTTGTCAAAATTACTTCTACTTGGCTAGAAACATAATCTACTTCTATCAAAAATATATTTATTACCTTCTGGTGATGGAAATAGACTGATGAATTCAATTCATTGGGCTACAAATACATCTGATCTTTCTTCCACAAATTCATTCAGCTTGATACTTTAAACATTTTGTGCAAAATTCACAAGTGTCTTTAAAAAATTTAGGCTAAAATAAACCACATTGTAAAACCTTAGAAGTCATGATCTCATGAGAATAATGTCAACCACATAAAGAAGAATGAAAAAGTTCTAAAACCTTTCATTGCTCCTCATTTGGTATGCACTTTTTTAAAATTTGATTTACTCCAAAATGAAAACTTATGATTCTTCCCAAAAGTAATATTGAATGTCCTTGAAGAATTTCACTCATTTAGAAGCTGACCTATTACAAGATAATTCAAAATGTGTGCATACCATGGTACCTTCCTCATTTTAATTTCTAAGATCTTTTCATCATAAAAGGAATCATAAATAGGTAAAGATGCATCTACATTTAACCTAGATAAATGATATGCTACAACATTCTCACACCCTCACCTATATTTAATTTATATATCAAATTCTTGCATTGATAATTTGCATATAATAAGTCTAGTTTTATCTTTTTTCCTTCCGAGTAAAAATTTTAAAGCAAAATGGTCTAAAAAGATAACAATTCTACTACCTAACAAATAAGAACAAATTTTTTCTAAAGCAAAAACAATAGCCAACAATTCTTTTTTGATAGTAGAGTAATTTACTTGAGCATCTCCTAAATTCTTGCTAGCATAATATATGGCCACTAGCTTCTTGTCCACTCTATGACCTAAAGTAGCTCTAACTGCAAAATTGAAGGCATCACACATTAGCTCAGAAGGTAAAGTCTAATCATGAGATTGCAAAATAGGTGCTTGATTTATTACTTCCTTAATACACATAAAAGTATTATTACATGTATCATCTATTATATAATCAAAATCTGAAGCAAGTAAGTTGGCCAAAGGTTTGGAAATCTTAGCAAAATCTTTGATGAATCACCTATTAAACCCCATGTGGCCCAATAACCCTCAGTTGCTTGATGGTGCTTGTTGGAGGTGGATTCTTGATCACTTCAATATTTGCTTTGTCTACCTCCAGCCCATGCATGTTGACTTGATGGCCCATCACTATACCCTCCACCATGAAATGAGATTTTTTTCCAACTTTCTCTAGCTTGTTCTCCACACATATCTTTCATTTTGTCAATTTTAAAATTGGCTTGTTGCTCTTGATTTTACCTCTCCATCTTCAACCTCTTGACCTCCATCTTTACTTCTGGTAATACTTCTTCTTGACTTTGAATTAACGTTTTTTGTTGTTGCATCCTTTCTGTGAAAAATTCCATCATCTGATTGTTAGTTTGAACATGTAATATTGGCATAGGCTGAGGTTTAGGATAGAGAGAAAAATTTTCTGAAGCTTGAGGGTAAGGTGGCTTTGGTTAAAATTCATATATTGGCTCTCTATAAAAATTTTGGTTGCCAAAGTTTCCTTTGGCCTACCAATAACCTTGAGCATTTGGTTGATTGAATCTTTCAATTGCCACCACTAGTTCATTCATGGGAGAATTAACATCAATGTGTTCATCACTAGAGAAAATAGGACATATAGAATGATGTTTAATCGATAGATTATGGGCAGGATACTTAGGAATATATAGGTGTACAAATGTCTTCATTTGGTCAACTAGTTGCTCCACAGCCTTTCTCAGTTTTCCAATGTCCCTATCTACTTTATCTATTCAAATTTCAAGTTATGTGGCCCTAACATCAATTAATCCTCAACACTTAAAACCTAAATTTCTCACATGTTGGTTCAACCCTAATTCATGGGTACAATTATTAGCCAATTTATCTATGAATTCAAAAGATTCATCTTCATATTTCTCCAAGATGGTCCTCCACTTGCAATGTTAATCATATTCCTATCTTGATCATTGAACCCCTCATAATAAGTTTGTACTAATTTCCAATTAGGAACCTCGTGATAATGACATTTCCAAGTCAAATCCTTTAATCTTTCCCATGCCTCACTAAATGAATCATGTGGTCCTTAACTAAAATATCTTATGGCTCTCCTGTAGGCACTGGTTTTCCCAATGAATAATTTTTTTAAGAAACATTTATCAATCTCACTCCATAAATAAAATATTTAACCCACATTTATAAAACACTCTTTAGCTCTATCTTTCAAGGTCAAGGGAAACAATCTCATCTTCAAGATCTCAGTTGATACATTTGGAATATGATACACACCACACGCCTCTAAAAACTCTTCTAAATATTTATGGGGTTCTCCATTTGGTAGTCCATGAAAATTGTGGGTCAACCCTAAAATTCACTCCATCATCTAAAGGAGCTTTGATGCTAATACTAGATTAACTCTCTAAAGGATCATAATAATCCTTTAATTACATCCTCCTATTATACTGATTGGGTGGCTGATCTATCCCCTTTTCTATACTCCTACTTTTTTTCTTCTAAATGGATGGGCTCTACTATTGAGTTGAGGTCAACTAAATTAGGTTTTTGAGATCTTTTGCCCTACATACAAAGAACAAGGACAATAGTATTGATGCAATGCAAATATGGAAAAGAGTCTAATTAAGCACAAATATAAGAACAACTTGCTTCTTGACACTTTGAGGTGCAAGTTTGTTTTACCCTTCAATTTGTCTATTTGCTTCTTCCTTGGATAAATGCTGCAATCTTCAAGAAGATTAGTTCACAAAGAAAAAGGAAATCTCTCATTTTTAATCGAATTAACTCTTTCAATGACATCTAGTTCCCTAGTAATGACATCATTTGATAAACTCTATTTATTGGATTTCTTAGATCATTGTCCTAGTTGAGTTTGACCAAAAGTAATTTATATCATGTTCCTTAATCACACTCTACTTTGTATATGAAAAATAATGGCTGTATCCTTAAGGAACTAGTAATTAAAATTATTAATCTAATTCAAGAAGAGAGAAAAATTGAGATTAAGAAATGATAGAATGGTGGATAGGAAGAAATGGAATGAAGGAAATCTCAAGTAGATGAATCAACCCTTAGATAAAAATGAGTACAATGTAAGGGAATGAAAGAATGGATTGAGATTAATTAATTAAGATTTATGATTTATCATAAGAGAGAAATCAACAATGAAACCTGTCTAAGAATGATGATAGAAATCAAGAAAATTCAACATAGGTCTTTACGTGCCACTAAGACCAAACATTTTGTAAAGCAAGTAACCCTCTCTAATAAAAGAAAAAAACTTAAAGATTTCATTCATCAAAAGCACATTTATCAAAGTGACTCTTCAAAGTTGATTCATAAGGCCAACCATCGTTGAGGTAGTTTAAAGATATGGCAAAAGAGATGAGATCATATGTTCTCCCAAAAATGCCCCTTTTAAATCTCCTAATTACCAACAATACTAGCACCCCACGTTTTCCATTTGGACAAGTTCACTAACTACAAAGATCTCTTTGATATCAACCATTGGTAAGTTGAGCTGGTTGAGGAAGGGATTTAAATGTGTGGCTAAGCAAACTCTTAAAATTCAGCAAAGTTACACCATGCATCCTTCCTCATAAAAAAAACTCCTAAATTTCACGTGCATGTGAAGGGTGAACCAATATAAAAAGATCAAATTTACTTTATGAGGGAGAGGAAATCATGGGAGAACTAGTAGAAGGAGTAATTTATAAAACCCATATAGAAATAGCTACGAAGAATAGAGTTAGAATATGTATTGACACATTCATTCTTAAAAATAAAATCTAAGATTATAGAAAAATGAATTCACCCCTCTTCTTGGTATTTTACCTAGCCCCTTAGATCTTACATATTATATTCATATATAATTTAAGAAATGAAATAGACTTATTAAATTCAAGAGAAAAAAAGGTAATTTATTTCTTCCATCATAAATATAAAATTCACATAGAAATAATCCAAATATATTAAAAGAATAAAATATGTATATTTGACGTTTTTGACAACTTAAAAACGAAAATATCAACTCAAAATTTTTATAAATAGAATAAAATTTATAAAATTATGATAGAAGAGAAAAAAGGGCCAATAAGAAAATAAAAATGAACAATTCAATAAGTAAACTCAAATTAAGAGATCTTTCAAAATAATTGTATACCTTGTGATGGGCAGTTGTCATTGAATTGAAATGCCCATAATCTAATAATATTAATAATTGAGACTTAATGAATAATTAGTAAAACAATGAGTCTCAAGTCAAACATAGGGAGTAGGAAAAACCTGTCATGTATATTAATTCCGTTTTATTATTTTAGTATTTTAAATTTTTTAAATTTTTTTATAAATTAAATAATTTACTATTTAATAAAAAGAAAAGAGAAAAAGGGAGATAGACATCAAATTTAGAAGGGATTAGAAGACAAAATTTTAGGGGATAGGTGTGGGTTTTGGAAGGGACTTTTGGATGAATTTTTGGAGATAGAAATGGGATTAAGAAGGGATTTTAGACAAATTTAGGTAGAGGAGAGGAGAGAGAAAAGAAAATAGATGATAAGTTAGGAGAGAGAGAATCACAATCAATGCATCTTGTGCCTATGTTGACTACAATTTCTGAATGAATATGCAAGAGAGAGTTTGTGAAAAAGGTGTGAAATCAAACTGAAAAATGCCTAAATCAGTTTTGCATCAATTAATAAGGACTAAACAATTAAAATGAAACTTAAAAATCAACAAACCACTAACTAATTAGAGAGAGAAATTATCAAAAAATTGTCAAAAATTGCTAGAAAATCATTCCCCTCAATGAAAAAATGACAACAAATTTATGCTGGATTTCTCAATCAAAATAGATGGAAAATGATTGGAAATCACTCCCTAGATGTTTTAGAATGAGTAACAGAGGGTTTGAGAGAGAAATGAACCCTTTTGTTTAAGTAAATTATGTATTCTTTTGATTATTTTTGGCAAACGTCCAGAAAATATCATTTGTAATAAAAACTAAATAAAATGAGAAATGAATCTAAAACTAACATCGTCTTTTGATGGATCTCTTTCTAAAATAACAAGAGACACTGGTGTGACAGCTTATTATCATCTAGTCATGTCGTACCATGACAAAAGGCATAAAAATATCATCTAGTGGCTCTACGTTGCTTGTCAGAAGGATTCTATGGAGAGAAGGGTCGACGCCACTATCACTACTATCTAGGGGAGAGGAGAAGAGTTGCGGCTGCCTGTCGGAGGCTCTAGGTGCTGCTGAGGGAGTTAGGGGGAGGGTTTGCCGGTTGCTGAAGGCTCTAACTACATAGAGGAGAGAGAAGACAGAATCGTTACCGTTGGTGAACCTTCACCCTCTTTAGTTCATCAGTGACAATTGATAATCACAATTTTACCCAATGATAATAGATAATCATTGATATGCCCCTCTATGACTTAGTGTGTGCTTGTGTGGCTTCTTCTTTACCATTTGATTGATTCATCGCACACTATTAGATTTCACTTACACCCCAAGATACGTGGCACTCTAGATGTCATCAGATCACTATGCCATGATTCATCAGATTTAATTAAATATCTAGGTATGTGACATGTCCTAAAAATCAGAAAATATTATCTTATTACAAGTATCAAACTGTTGCTTGATCCACTACTAGGAAAGGGGTGACATGGCACATTCAAAGGCATTAGATCAGGTAGAAATCATATAGTGACACCCAATAATAGATATTATTTATTTATTTCTTAAAATACTTAGTAATTTATTTTAATCTAAAATAAATAATAATAATGAACTAAAATTCACAAAAAATATTAAAATACTTAAGAAAATTCTTCAACAATTATTATTTCTTTCATGAAATTAATACAACATTTTATTATTTTAACTCACTTTCCATCTAAAAAATGAGATATTATCATACCCCTCAACTTGAAGATTACTAGTCTCTAGCAATGGAGTAATAAATTAATTAAACATTGACATGTTTCCATGTATCATAATTTCATGTAAAGAGATCAAATATTCAGAATGGTAAATCTCTAGACCCATCAGATTTTCATATTAAATTAGAGAAAATAATCCTAAGGATTATTAATGTTTAAACACCCTTGAGATAATAATCTAGACTTCAATTCTTCTACCTATAGGTTTATTATTTCATCCCTTGTAGATTTAATTCACTAGGTGTTCAAATAATAATCTTTCAAAGGAGAATATTATTCATCTTACATTTCCTTTTCTATAGATTTCATTCATTGAAATGTGCACTACATCTTTCATTTTGTTTTATTTTTGAGGAATAATAATAGATAGGCAGCTTTTCCCATGGACATTTTTTGACAATGTAGGATGATGTCTCACACCCTAATTGTGTACTCTTTTTTTTCTGGGCCTTCACACCATCTTCTTTTTTTTTCTTTCTTTCATTCTTTCTTTCTTTCTTTTTATTTTTTTTGAAAGATGAATGATATGTAACACAATTCCTATACATTAGAATGTAAAAATCTCCACTAAACTCAAATTATCAATTAAATTCTCACATGATAGCAAATACCATCTAAGAAGATCAAGAAGAATAAATCTGTAGAATAAAATTTATGTTATCTATCATGTACCCTAGGAGTATTCTAACATTTCATGTCATTTTCCTAACCTAAAAATGATCATCCTAATGTCTTTTGATATGACACATTCTTACTAATTTGTTTCTCATGCATGAAATATGACATTTCAAAACATAGTTAACATGTTGCACGATCATAATTTGTTACATTTTTATTCAATAAAAGATATTCAAATTCTATAGAGTGAAAATAGGAAGAATATGCTCTAATTTCTATCATCCTTGCCCACAATGTAAAATAATCAAATCATTAAATGATACGAAAAATATTTTTTAGGATTAACCCATTGGAAAGCAATGTTTAAAAAGAAAGCACCTAGTTATTCTTGCTACTCTGGACCCATCTTTATTGAAAAAAAAAATTATTGCACTTAAAAGCATAAAATAATGAAATAAAATTTTAACTAAATAATTTTGAATTTTCCTTACTCTCCAACCTAAAATCGGAATTGTCCTCAATGACATCACATATCTCATGAAATTCAACAAACAAAATAGTAAGTATAATTTGAGAACAATTAATGAAAGAATTATTGCTGATGAGGTAAAGATTATTCAAACTTATCATTCATTTATTGAAATAAGAAATATCTAAATTATTAGTAAGAATTAAATTTCAAAAATAAAAACATTAGATTGCCTCCCAATGAGCACTAAGCTTAACATCTTCAGTTGGACCTATTAGTTGTCACACTTTTGCCAATTAATTTCATCATCTAACCCTTTAATTATTTATTTCTTAAAATTTTCTTTTTAAATCAGTCCATATAATATTTATATTTTTTTTAAACCTTTTCTTCATCATATATGGAATACATGGAAGAAGATGAGTTAATTTTCTTAAGACAATTCATAATCCATTGTACTACTTGTTCATAATTTTGTGATTTTTCTGAAGTATTCATTTCATGTTCCAAATTCAATAGAGATGAAATGATGGTAGAAAAAGTCTTATTAGGAACATGAAAAATATATTTTAATGAATTTAGAAAATATTTAAGCTCTACTTTGGGAAGAATATCTAAAGATGATGGAAGAGATACTATGTTGTGATTTAATGATTCTTTCTCACAAGATTGATGGTCCATATCATATTAGTCAAAATCAGAAATGAATTCATCAGTATGATCAATATGATTTAGATCTTTAATGCTTGATTTAATCACATCTATATGTTCAGTTTCATCATCACGTTCAAGTGGAAATTTAGAGCTTTAAAAAACATTTAAAGAAATATTTTGACCTTCTACTTTTATGTTAACAAATCCCATTTTCACAATCAATATTTTCTTTAGCTGTTACAAGAAATGGTGTTCCTAAAATGATAGGAACATAAGTAAGATCAGCCAAAATAGACATGTCTAAAATAAGAAAATCGACTAGAAATCTGCACCCTTTCACATTAATTATGACATCTTCTAAGAGTCACATAGGAGTCTTAATAGATCTATCAGCTAATTAAAGCTCCACTGAGGTTGGTTTCAGCTCTCTTAAATAAAAAACAACAGCTGGTAATAAATTAACACTTGCTCCTAAATCAAGAAGAGCACTATGGAATGTGATATCTCCTACTTGGCATGAAATTAAAGGAGCTCTTGTATCTTTACGTTTCCTAAGAATAGAGTTAGAGATAATGGCACTAGACTCTTCAGATAATGCAATCTTCTTAGATGACCTAAAAGGTGTGCACAAATCTTTCAAAAATTTAGCATATGTAGGTATATGTTTAATTGCATCAATTAAAGGAATATAAATCTAATTTTGGTTAAATTTTTCATAAGTTCTTCATTAGGTTCCATTTTTTTTTCTAATTTTGGGCTGTAAAACTTTAGGAAATGGGACTATTTTTATAAGAATTTCTTGCTGTTTTTCGAAAGAATTTTTCTCTTGATCAAAGTGTTGATTTTGCTTCTCTTTTGTTTGCTGATTTTCTTGCTCTAGCTTCTCATCATCTGAAAGTAAACTATCATGATCATCATCAATATAATTAGTAACATATTTAGCTACTGCTTCAAGTGGATATGGATCAAAAATTTTTTTTCCAATCCTAAGAATAGTGACAGCTTTAACATTTTGAAAACCTTGAGATGTAGGTGCATCATGACTATTAGAAGATTGATTCCTAGGGTTCATGATGGGTTGACTAGGAAGATGACCTAATTGATGTTTAGAATGAGATAATTATAATTTTTTAGTATTCTTTTCAAGTCTAAGAGTGGTTTGCTGATTTTCTTGCCTAATTTGCTCCATCATTTTCATCATATTTGCATTAAACTCTTGGAATTGTTGCATCACTTGTCCCATAAATTTCTACATAGAACTAGTACAAAAATCATATTGAACTTGATTTGAATTAAGGTTTTGTTGGCTAAAATTAGGTGTTGAATTTTTCTGAAAATTTGATGCTGAATTTTTCTGAAAATTAGGCATAAAATTTTGTTAAAATTTAGAACCAGAATTTTGCTAAAAACTAGACTTAGTACTAGATGAGTCTTGAAAAAGAGGCTTGAAAGAATTAGAAGGTCTAAAAAATGATTGAGAATTAGGGTTTTGAAAATGAGAATTATAACTATTATTATGATTTTTTAAGCAAAATTAGAATGATTTTGAAAGATCTAAGGGTTAGGTGAAATATTAAAGGAAGGGGTGAATTGGTGTTTCAATAATCTCAAATTTTCTTTCCAAATAAAAAATGTGTCAACATATGTGCTAACACAACTCTATGTGATTATCTGTGTATGTTTGATTTCTCTCTCCTATGGTGGGTTCTCTTCATGAGTTTCTCTACCTCTCTATGAGACAAAGACTTTTTATATTGGTTTGCCCTTCACTCGACTACTTGAAATCTTAGAGGATCATTCTTACTAGTTTTTCACTATTTTCCTAAAAAATACACACTGAAATTAATAAGATCAATAGCTCAATACCTCATATTCAACCTCTATAGAGATACAATCTATTCTAGGTCAATCAAAGGTTAGAGCACCTTATGCCTTTACCCAAAACCACTCTCTCCTCATTACCTAATTATATTATGGCCTGATAGGGAGCCTCTTTGAAATATTCAAGCTTTTTCTTAATCATCAATTGTTGATGAAGAAGAATGATGCAATTTGCATGTGGTTGTGAGAGAGATTTCAACAAAGATGTTTTGCTCAAGAAATAAAATCAAAAAGTTAGTTTGAATACCTACTATTTTTCGAAATATGTGGCAACGTTCTCTGACTATTATGAATTCAATATCTTATTATTCTCTAGTCCACTCAATTTGAAATTTGAACTAGAGATTTGTCTCTAATAGATGAATAATTTTTCTACTGAACCATCTTTAGATTTGAACATTGAGTTGTTCATTTTCTCCACATAAGCAGCCAACGTGTCATTGTCTAGATTTTTGGTTCAAGATTCACAAGACCTTATTGAATATTTTGAACTATTTTATTTTCTTTTAATGATGCACATGACTAATAAATAAATGACTACACTTAAATGGTTAAATAATCATAGTTAAATGAACTTAAAACATAACCATCATTTACCATTTCATTTACCTATTAAACATTTGTTTTCTAACAAATATTTATCCATATAAATGTGGTGCTTCATTGGTTCATCAATTCACTTAATCAAGGTTTAATAACTTGGATCAATAGATTAAGCATATGTCACAAAATAAATAGCAGAGTTTATTGCATGAAATCTTTGAGACATTTATGATAATTTTCGGAAAAATATCAAACATGAATTATATATTTCCTATATAATTGTAATAACAAAATCTAGGCCCAAGGGCATCAATAGATTTCTCCAACTATAATCATTTAACACATTAACATGCTCTTGGTTTGAAATAAATGCATGATCTAATAAATTAGGGCATTGAGATTCATAATGATCATTTCCATCACAAGATGAACATGAAGAATGTGAAGTGCATAATGGTTGTGGCTAAGGATGAATATGCTCATTTTTATGCAATAAATGATCATATAAAATATTAAGTTTATGATGAACTTTACTAACTTCATTCCTAAGATCTGGTATATTATGATTCCTCACTTTATAAATTCCTCTCTTAGACTCATTGACACCATGATCATAAAGAGAAAAAGATTCACATTTAGCTGAATTTTCATAAAGAGTATGAATCTCATCTTCATCCTTACTCATAAATGTTCTTCCACATCAATGATGTTTTTATGTTGGTCAGAAATACCATCATAAAACACACAATTAATTGCTACTTGGTAATTCTATGACGAGGACATCTCCTTTGAAGTTCCTTGAATCTTTCCCAAGATTCATAGAATGTTTCTCCTAATTTTTGAGTAAATTGAAGAATAGCCTTCTTCATGGCATGAGTTTTACCTATAGGATAAAACTTCTTAAGGAATGTTTGCTCCACTTTAGGCCATGTGGTAATCTCATGAGGTAAAGATGTGATCCAATCTCTAACTCTATCATGAAGTGAATATGAAAATAATTGTAATCTCAATGAATCTTGAGGAATATGAGTAATATAAATGAGTTCACATGCAGCTAAAAATCTAGTAATGTGTTGATGTGGTTCTTCACTTGTAAACTCCTAAATTCAGGAATCATTTTTAAAGTGTTATGTCAAATATCAAATTGAACATTAGGTTTAATTGGAGCTCTAACATGCAATGTGGGCCTATATTCAATTTGATATGTCAAATATCAAATTGAACACATGGGTTTAGAGGAGGATTCTCACCCCCTTGAACCACATGGTTTGGCTTAGGATCCATGTGAGATGACTCAAACTCCCAAGGGTTATGAATTTTTCTCTTTCCCAAAAGTGCTATGTCAAATATCAAATTGAACCTTAGGTTTAATTAGAGCTCTAACATGCAATGTAGGTCTATATTCAAAAATCCAACCAAATTAAAGAATATGTTTTTAAGAAATTTTAGGAAATTACCAATGTTTTGATTTTCACCTAATTCAACAGAAATTTTATTTTATTTTTATCAATTTTCTTTAATTTTAGATACAATCCTAAATGATGCAAGCAATTTTATCAAAATATGAATAAAAATGATTCTTGTAATAATAACGAATTTCAATAAAGAAAGAATCAATAGAAATATTCAAATTTAATTTTAATGCTTAAATACAATGTTGAATGTAAATCAATGAACTAATTTAAATAAATAAATCCTCTAAAGAAACAAAAAAGTATATAATACTAAAATAAAAACAAATTTAGGAAATAATTTTTTTAAAAAATCACGAAAATACTAAAATCAAATCAATAAACACCGATTCAAACTATTCTCCTTGGCAATCGTGCCAAAAAGATGATGGGCATTTGTCGTTGGTTTGAAATACCCATAATCTAATAATATTTATAATTGAAACTTAATGAATAATTAGTAAAGCAATGAATCTTAGGTCAAACATAGGGAGTAGAAAAAACCTATCATGCAGATTAATTTTGAATTTATTATATTAGTGATTATATATTTTTTATAATTTTTATGAATTAAATAAACTAATTTTAATAAATATTGAAGAGAAAAAGGGTGGTAGATGTTGGATTTAGAAGGAATTAGAGGATGCAATTTTAGGGGATAGACATAGGATTTGGAAGGAACTTTTGGATGAATTTTTGGGAGATAGAAATGGGATTAAAAAAAGATTTTAGATGAATTTTTAGGTGGAGGAGAGGAGAGAGAAAAGAAAATAGATGATAATTAGGAGAGAGAAAATCATAGTTCACGTGTCTTGCATCTACATTGATTGTGATTTCTAGATGCATATGTGAGAGAGAATTCATGAAAAAGGTGTGAAATAATACCAAAAAATGCCTAGATCAGTTTCTCACCAATTAATAAGGACTAAATAGTTCAAATGAAACTAAACAATAAAAAACCACTGATTAATCATAGATAAATTGTCAAAAATTACAAAAAATCACAAAAAAATCATTTCACCTAACAAAGAAATGACAAGAATTTCAGCTGAAGTTATTGATCAAAATCAATGGAAAATGATTTATAAATCACTCCCTAGATGATTTGCAACGAGTTACAAAGGGTTTGAGAGAGAAAGGAGCCATTTTGATCAAGTAAATTATGTGTTCTTCTAGTTATTTTTGGCAAACGTCTAGAAAAATATTGTTCGTGATAAAAACTAAATAAAATGAGAAATGAATCTAAAACTAACAATGTCTTTTGATGGGTTTGCCTTTGAAATAATAAGAGACACTAGTGTGATGGGTTTGTATCGTCTAGTCATGTCGCACCATGTCAAAAGGGATAGAAGTATCGTCTAGTGGCTCTGTGCTACTTGCTCGAAGGATTCTACGAAGAGAAGGGTCACCGTCGCTGTCACCACTGTCTAAGGGAGAGGAGAAGACTTGTGGCACTTGCCAAAGGCTTTGGGTGCAGCTGAGGGAGTTAGGAGGGTTTGCCAATTGTTGGAGGCTTTAACCGCATAGAGGAGAGAAAAAATAGAATCATTATCACCAATGAAGCTTCACTCTTTTTATTTCTTAGGCGATAATTGATAATCATAGTTTTACCAATGATAATAGATAACTATTGATATGCCCGTTTGTTACTTAAGTGCGTTGGTGGCATGGCACCTTCTCTATCATTCAATCAATTCATCTCATGCTACTAGATTTCACTTATACCTTAGGATATGTGGCATTCTAGATGTCGTCAAATCACCGTGTCACGATCCATCATATTTAATTAAATATCTATGGGGTATATGATGTGTCTTGAAAATCAAAAAATATTAACTTGTTACAAGTATCAAACTGTTGCTTGATCCACTGCTAGGAGAGAGGTGACATGGCACATTCAAAGGTATCAGATCAAGCCGAAATCATATAGTGATGCCTAATAATATATATTATTTATTTACTTCATAAAATATTAGGTAATTCATTTTAATTTAAAATAAATAATAAGAATTAACTAAAATTCATAAAAATTTAAAATTCTTTAAAAAAATTATTCAACAATTATAATTTATTTTCATGAAATATGTACAATATTTTATTATTTTGACTCACTTTACATCTAAAAATTAAGATATTATCACCTTGGCAATGATAAGCTAATGCTTCCAAGTCAAATTTCGAAAAATCTTTGTAAGGTAGGGAAGGTTTAAGAAGAACTTACAGCTTTTATTTAACAAAGAACACAAAGAAAATTTTAAAAATAGTTATTTTAAGGTTAATTTATTATTTTGATATAATTATCTTACATGCACTTAGACATTTTTAGAGCCCTATATCTGGAATGGTGAGCTAAGATTAGATATCTAGTACATGGCCACCAATATTTATGATTCAAGAAGTGAGTTATTGTGACATTTAGGTTGTTAGAGTTAACATATTAATGAAGGTAAGCTAATGTTTGATATTCAATTGTTCTAATATTTATGGGTAGTCCAATGCTGACAAAATATCTTTAGAGATTATTGTTTTAAGAGGGAAGAACAAGTATAAATTGTATGAGTTACTTAATTCATTATTTTAATCATACATAAAGAGTTGACTCATCTAAATTATAGTGCCCATCATACAATGGACCTTTTTCATCTTAAGAAATCAAACGAACATAAGCAATTCACTCTCTCTCTCTCTCTTGGTTTCTTTGTAGTTTCATTGAACCTATTAGTTCTAAGCTTGTGTTTTGATCTTTTGAATGTTGAGGTTTTTATATATTTGTTAGACATATTCTACCATATAAATTATGATTCAATTAATTTATACTATATTATATAAAGATATGTTAAGTCTTATCATATTCTTAAACATCAATTTTTAGCTTCCATTTATTGTAATGTTATTTTTCAAAAACTTCTATCTCCACAACTTTATTTGTCAAACTTGCATGGACCCAAATGAGTTTCATTACTTTTACAACACTTGATTCAAACCTTAAACGAACACTTTCGGTCAAAGATGAGACACTATTTTTTTATACTAGTTCATTCATCACCTAGCTACTTCTAGTCTCAAAAGATCCTTCCTAATAAATTATAGCTATTTCCCTTGGAAATACATAATGAAATTCACAAGGTCAGCAGCTCATCAACTTATGTTCAATATCCATAGAGATCTAGCCCCTTCTAGGTCAACTAGGGCTTAGAGCACCTTGTGCCTTTATCCAAAAACACTATCCCCTTACTACTTAATTATCTTAGGGCCTAATGGAGAGCCTATTTAAAATATTTAAATGTTTTGTTGATCAACAATAGTTGATAAAAAGCATGTGTTTGAAAATCTACAAAAATCTTTATTGATCATGAGAGAGATTCTTTTTAGTAGATCGAAGTGAAATAATTATTTCTTATCTCCCTAGCTTCTTTTATAGGGCATCATGCTCCAACAGATTTTTATATTTTGTTCAAAAGATAAAATTAGAAAAATAGTTCACATATTTGTTGTTTTTTGGCATACACAATAACAACATCTGACCATTGCAAATTTAAATTAGAGATTTGCCTCTCATAGATGAACAATTTTCATGTTGACACTATCTTTAGACTTGAATTTTGAGTTGATCATTTTCCCCACATAAATAGCCAATATGTCACTATCTGATTTTCTAATTCAAGACTCATGGGAGCTCATTTAATATTTCGAATTATTTTTATTTTCTTTTCATGACGCATATGAGAATAAATAAAGGGATGCACTTAAATGGTTAAATAATCATAAAATAAATACATCAAACAGATGAAAATTATTTACCATCTCATTTGCCTATTTAAATATTCTTTCTAATGAATATTTATTCTCATAAATGTGATGCATTACCTATTCATTAAATCAATTAACCTTAAGGTTTAATTCCTTGAATTAACAAATTAATCATTTTTAAATATCACAAGATAAATGATAAAGTTTAATATAACAAATATTTATAATAATCTTATAAATAGTATCAAATATTAATTGTATATTTTCTCATTAACTTTAATATCAAAATGTATGCCTAAGGACATCAACAACAACTTGTCTAGATATATTTATTATTAAATATAAAAATAAAATAAAAATCTAAAAATACCAAATTCACCCCCCTCGTGATATTTCACCAAACATTTCTTTACTTTGTAGACTTAGGATAAAAGATCTTCACATAAATCAAATCTTTTATAGATTTAAAGATGAGACTTCAACTATCTAAAACTCCAGTTGCATTATATTATTCAAATCACTAAAAAATCAATAAATTCCACTATATCACATTTAATTAATTAAATCTACTTGCTTGAATGTATAATTATATGTAGATCTCTGCATCATGATTTTTCTTTCATTTAAACTCTTTTATAATGAGTACAAAGTTATGATTATATGAAGTACAATACAATATTTTTTTAATCATTCCTAAAGTATTGAAACATTAACATGCTTTGTCTTATGCCTGTTAGTCAATTTGGGAAAATAAACATTAGTACTACAAAAATAATCTAAAATAAAAATCTAATCATTTCCCTTAGAAAATCTTGTTTTTCTACCTTTGTCTTTCTCTACAAGTATGTAAATAAATGAACCAAGTAGAAATTTCAAAGTCTAAAATATTAATTGAATTTGTTGGTGCTAGTTGAAACTTATGCTAAATATGATTCAATTCGGCTCAAAATATAATTCAAAAGATATTTCTGGCGAGTGATCATGAATGTAATTCTAAAGCAGCTTGAAATTATTAGGTGACTAATCCAATTTATAAATGTAAGTGTATTTTTTAAACATAAAAAATGAATTAAATATTTTAAAGTAATGCAATTAAAATGGTGAAATATGTACAACAAATTAAACATGCTATTTGCAACGTGTAGACATTTAAATATTTAATCAAATGTGACTAAAAGTTTTAAGAAAATTATTCAACTTTTACTATTGATGTTCAAAACCTTTGATCTTGCCATCATACATAATGTTTATTTCAAGACTTGAAAATAAGAGTACATAAATTGTGAACTCGTTTACATAAATTGTTTTATGCCATGGTCACCTACTTCTTTGATGTGAAGATAATAACATAAAAGAGGCACTTTCGTCGCATCCATTAGAGGGAGGAAATTAGAAAACGTACATGCTGCTCACTTTCTACATCACACACTGCTGCTGCTGCTGGCGTTTATTTAACGGCCGACCTCGTATCCACTTTATATAAGATAGACACGGTGTATGTGTACACAGAGTCGCGTATGGTGCGCGAAACGCGGCGCAAACTCTCCTCAGAAGAGGAGATGCCTGTCCGCCAGTCTTCTCAAATCTTCGCTTCAGGAGATGTCGATGGCGCGAACGGTGGGGCGGCCGCCGACGGCTCCGGGCCTCTTGGGGACGGTAACCGTGAGGACGCCGTGCTCCAGCGAGGACCTGACGGCGTCCATGTCGGCGTCGTCCGGCAGCCGGAAGCGCCGCCGGAACCTCCCCCGGCGGCGCTCCATGCGGTGCCACGTGTCCGTCCCCTGCTCCTCCTCCTTGCTCCTCTCCCCGCTGATCTCCAGTATGTTCCCGTCCTCCACATGGACCTTCACCTCCTCCCTCCTCACCCCTGCAGGAAACGGCGGCGTCAGACATCAGAAGACGGTGGCATTCTAACAAGGGGAATGGCGCGCTTCGGACCGGGGATGTCGGCGCGGAAGATGTGCGCCTCAGGGGTCTCTCGCCAGTCAACGAAGGTGCGGGCGATGGCCGTGGTCTCGTCGCGGCCGCGCCAGGCGGGCTCCCTGAGCCAGCCGCCGCCGATGACGGACGGGTCCCACACCTCCGAGAAGACGGGGTCAAAGCCCCGCCCCCCGCCGCCGCTCCACGGGATCAACGAAGTCATCTGCGCTGCCCTCCTCGCTTCTTACTTCTTCTTCTTCTTCTTCCTCTTCTTCTGCGCCGTTTTATCCTGGGCTCCTGCCGCCATGCGAGGCGACGCGTCTGCGAGCTCTCGTGGCAGGAGTGGCGGCGCCGCTGGAACACGTGTGGCCGTCGGCGGGGCGGGGTGACGAGTCGTCAGCTGCTCGTTTACAGGTGTTTCACTTCATCCGCACGGATTTATTATCAATAGGCCCGAAAAATCGTACTAGTTGTGATTCTGTCCATGGGAGAAAGTTCCGGGTTAGATTATTTTTACAATTATTCATTTAAGAAGGGCAAAAATGTAAGGATAGTCGCATATCCAGTGGGGGCCCGGCTCGAGCAGTTTTTCTCCAAGTTGATATTGCAGTCAGTGTATGGGCCTTTTCGCGGGTTGTTTTTATGGGCCTTCACCGAGGCCCAAACTATTCAGGCCCGGTATTCACCCGGTTTTCCGGGCTTTTCTCTTCTGGCCCAGGCTAGCCCAACGGGCCCACTGAGAAACCCCGTATATATTCCCGGCCCACCCGCAGCCCTTGGTCCTTCTTCCTAAACCCCTGAGCGTTAACGATTCCCGAGCCGCAAGGGAAGTAGGGGGCGAACGGGAAGAGAAGCCCACGCTGAGAAGGGGGATACGGAGATTTCTCCTGCTGCTGGATCTCAGTGGGAGAGGAAATGGCGACCGTAATGCAGAAAATCAAGGACATCGAGGATGAAGTACGGAAGGAGGGATAAAACCCTACTTTTAACCAGCCGCTGCTCATTTGCTTTCCCATCTTCTTCGTTTTGCCCCGTCGCTCATCTATCTCATGAATACCTGTCGAGGCTTTATTTGTGTGCTTTTATTGAACTCGATTCGAGAGTGTCATGTGGGGAACGATGTGATAGGTTGGGATTAATTCGTCCTGTTAGAGATTGACTGCTCCACTATCTTTTTTTCGCACTGAGTGTACTACCTTTTCCTTTTTAATGAGATTTAATGTACTGGCTTGGGGGAATCTTGCATTCGGTGGATTGGATTTTCTTACTAGAATGATTGTTGGTCTGGTTTCAGATGGCGAGGACACAGAAAAATAAAGCAACTGCCCATCACCTTGGCTTGCTGAAGGTAATATCTAGTGCCTTCTCTTGGGCTTCTACAATTGTTACATGCATCTATCCACTTAAATTGTGTCAATGTTGATTTTAATATTTTCTCATATTTAAGGTATCTCTCAAGTGTGTCTGTCATTATTTTGTTCCTTCCTATTCTCAATAGTCTGGAACTGATCATGGCCAAAGGTACATTAACTGCTGGCAGATGCATAACCATTACATCGTGTTCTATGAAACGAGGCTAGGGCTATTTCATAGAAATATGAAATGATAATTAATAAATTTATAAAAATTAATACAGAGTCTGTACCATGCATCAGACTTTGGTAATCCCTAATAATTTTCACTTGGAAAAAAATAGAAATCCAGTTAATTGACCTGATAAATAAAAAAACTATCTAGTCTCCTATTGAATATCTCTGTAACCCTTATGTATCAAAAGATAAACTTGGCCAATTCTCTGGGATGTAATCCATAAGAATTTTGTGGTACCCTACCTGGCTTTCGTGGAGGAGGATCCGCAGGTGTACTGCCATGTTTTACCAATTTTCATTTTATAAGTGATCGGTAGTTTCCAGGAATTTCTCTTCAGTGATATAACTTAGTAAACTGTGATAGTTGCCTTTTACAAGCCGGTAAAGCGTGTTTTAATGCGAATTAGAGGTTCAATCCTTCATTTGATAGCTTGTATCTTTGTTTTTTGATTACGGGCATCTCACTAAGTAATATATCTCCCTGAAAAGTTCATTAAGTGTCAGGAGTCGCGAACATCAATGCCCTGAGCATGGTTCATTTTCATCTATCAGGGAACTGCACTTGGCATGTTATTAAATGTTATATTTGCGCTTAATACTTTAATTCGTGGGACTTTCTACAAAACATACATTGCAACATCATTTTTAATAACATTAAATTACTTCTTCTGACTTTTATGGCATAGAGCATCCTAAAGAACACTTGTCTCTTGTATTTCTTTCTTTCTATCCTTACTAGGCTAAACTTGCAAAACTCCGGAGGGAGCTTCTGGAACCATCAGCGAAAGGAGGTGGTGGAGCTGGTGAAGGTTTTGATGTCACCAAAAGTGGAGATGCAAGAGTTGGCCTTGTAGGATTTCCATCAGTTGGAAAGTCAACTCTCCTTAATAAGTTGACTGGTACTTTTTCAGAGGTACTACCACTTAGAAAAGACATTTATACCTATTTTTCTACGAACATCTGGTCTCTTCTTATGTGTTCTTTTTGGGTCCTTTTTTTTAACCATCAGTATGGTGTATAAAACTGGTTTCTTTATTCCTACGCAGTGAAAAAATAATGTCTGTTGTGCCAGCTAAATTTTCTATTATCTTTTGAATTTGCAAACGGAATTCTTTTGAAGAGGGGCATTTTTCATTCTTTATCTTCTTATTTAATAATTTAATCATCATCAATTTGTTTAATTTTTTTTTTGGGTATCTATTCTCTAATAGGATTTTTTTTTGCCATCTGGGAAGCTGGAAAACATTGTGGCATTTTCCTTCTTTATCTTGTGATTTTATGGAAGTACATTTACGAATCAGCCTAGCTTTCGTTATTTAGTAAGGAGAGTACAACAGAACATAATCTGGTTCCATATATGTGGTTGGTATTAATATACTATTGTGTTTGGTAGTTTGGCATAAGTTATGCAGGTGCATCACCAAACTAAAGCATGTGCAGCTTGCCTATTTCTTCTATTTAGGCAACATAGCAGCTTTGCACATTCCTTCCTGATAGACATAAATGTTTTTTAACAATTTGGATTTTCTGTTTTATGTCATGTTCATGAAAGGAAAAAGAGGCCCCCTCAAAATTTATAAATTTCTTTAAAATATGAGTTGGTATAACATGAAATGATGATAAGTGGCGGGTTATAAAACATCAACTCTAGGCTTTCAAATAGAAATGGTAAAAACGTTGATAAATTTAAAATTAATTTTTTCTTATATTTTAATGGAAATAGAATGGTTTTTCCCTGTTAGGCTTCTTTAAATGTTTAAAATTGTAATGCGAGTTTTTATGTGCTCCTTCACCTGGTTTAAATTCCTCTATGTATTCAATTTTTAGTTTCTTGAAACTGTTTTTTGTCATCAATTTGATAGGGTAAGTGGTGTATTATTTGGAATAAAAATGGAAAAATCTGCGCACGCCTTTTGTCTTTCAGAAGCACCTATTGCAGCTCAGAATGTCATAACATGCAACATAAACTTTTGAACACTCCTGTGTTTTATTGTTCTCTCTGAACTCTAAATTTTTGAACCCTGGGTATTTTGTCATGACACTCAGCTTTCAAGAGCTGATGTAGTTAGATACTATGTAAAGCTGAAATCTTGCTTACTTATTATCTTTGTATCTAATATTGGAGACTAGTGTCTTATTTTTTGTTTTAGAAGACACTGGTCTGGGAGCCGAGATTTCTACTTTATGTGCTAGAGGTTTCCAATGCAGTTAGGTGTTGCATATAATGTAACTGCATTCACTCATGTCATTCAATTTTCCTTGTTTTTTTATCTTCGAGAGTTTATTTGGTGGATAGTTGGATCTTCAGTTATGACTTCAACTGTGTAGACTATGAGAAGATGACTTGAATGGTATTAACGCTTTGAATGAATATTTCTGTGTTCTAAAATATTTTTTAATTTTACATTACAGGTTGCTTCATATGAGTTCACCACTTTAACATGCATTCCGGGAGTTATTATATATAAAGGTGCTAAAATTCAGGTACCATTTATTTCCTTTTGGTTTCTGTCCCCGAAGAAACGTTTTAAATCTTTGGTGCATTCGTTTTTTATGGATTAACAGCTTAATAATTTTATCATCTTTTTGAAAAGGCATCCTACACTGACTTGTGGTAAGCAGACAGCAGAGCCCTCATATATTTTCTCACGATGCAATAAGAAGATCAAAGTCAGCTAGAATTCTCAATGCTTGTTGCATTCACAAATTTTAAATCACAGTATCACTGCAATTCTAAGCTCTATTTTTGTAGATTATGATTCATTAATCTAGCTCATTTGATGAATTTAGTAGCCTACTCTCATTTCTCTTTTGCCGACGCTTTAATGTTTAGGTGACTTAAAATACTTCTATCGAACTACTGCTCTAATGGAGTTCTTGGGGGAAAAATAAACTCACTGCATGATAAAGGGAGATAATTTGACTACCAAATATCTATTATCTTAACTTCTTTTGAGTAATTGGGATGAACCATATAATTGATCATCGTTTTAACATTTCCTCGGTCCGTTTGTGTTCATCACAAGAATAAAACTGATCGAATATAAAAGTCACTGACATAGTCTTACCAGTATCATTTGCTTCTTTTTAGATTAATGTGAGAAATGTAGAATTTTTAAGCACCAGAAGTGGGAAGTTTTCTTGCGATTGAAAGATTGATGCACTCTATAGTTAAGAAAACTCTCTTGCTGTTGATAATTAGTAAACTTTGTTTTTTTCTTAATATGCTCAAATATGTTGGTGTGAAGTTGAGAAATAGTATGTTTCTGTTCTGTGTTTAAAATGCCTCGTCACCTCATCCTTTCCTTTCAGTTGCTTGATCTGCCGGGGATTATTGAGGGTGCAAAAGATGGAAAGGGTAGAGGAAGACAGGTAACTATGCTCTTTTTAAACTAATTATACCTTTTGTCTTAAGAAGCTCTTATACCTTTGTTGTGCTTAAATAGTACACTTATTATATCTAATGATTGTCCAATGCTTAGATATAATTGCTTCTGTTTCTTTTAATGTGCTGTGGTCTAAATCTCCAGCTCACGAGGCCAACCTTTTTCTTTCTATTGTAAATTTTGAAATTAATAATTGCAGTTAGGAGTGACTTGTCGTGTCATTGAATTTCAGGTGATTAGCACTGCAAGAACATGCAACTTAATTTTAATTGTTCTTGATGCAATAAAACCAATAACCCACAAGCGATTGATAGAAAAGGAACTTGAAGGATTTGGCATAAGGTAAAATCATACGTATCCTTTTCTATTTCTTTTGTTTTTCTTTAATCTCATATTCTGGTTGACATTGTTTTACGATTTTTTCAATACCCATCTAATTATGAGCTTTCTGTTTTATGGACTTGAGCCACCCAAATTTGAAAGTGGCTTATTGTTCACAACACACAATTTCACGCTTCTTAAAAATCATCGGCCTCCATATCTTTTAGTGGTAAATGCTGCTATTTTTTGTTGCAAGAGATCAGAATCTTTTAACCTGATAAATATCTGCAAACGTTTACGAAATTAAACAGAGTCTCATTAGTAGTTGTGAATGGATGAATAGACTGGAGTTATGAGTTATGGTGTTTTGGCAACCTGATCCTGGTATTTAAAAGTCGAACTAATCCTGGCTGCATTTCTTTATCACTAAATGTTTTCCTATTTCCTAAAGTGTTTAGGTATGCAACTGATTATGGTTTGTTTTGCTGACATCGCTGTAATTTTCTGCAATGACAGATTAAATAAGGAACCTCCCAATTTGACTTTTAGAAAGAAGGACAAGGGGGCATCAATCTCACATCCACTGTTGCAAACACTCAACTTGACCTGGAAACGGTGAAGGCTATATGCAGCGAATACAGGATACATAATGCTGATATAAACCTTAGATATGACGCAACCGCTGATGATCTCATTGACGTTATTGAGGGCAGTAGAAAATATATGCCCTGCATCTATGTTGTCAACAAGATCGATCAGATAACAGTTGAGGAGCTGGAGATTCTTGACAAACTCCCACATTATTGCCCAATAAGGTGACTATTTTCTTGTGTCTTTACTCATCATTGTTAGTGTTTGACATCTGATTTCGTTTTGAACCTTGAGGAGTCAGAAACGACCAGGAATATTGGCCAATTCTCTGAAGGATTGACCCACCTTCAAGGACTTATTGTCTGTATTTCTCGTATCAGTATGGCGGCCATCATACTCAATCACCCTCTTTCGTAGTCTATTACTGGTTTGGGAACGGGGGTAATGTCTGACGGTTTCCTACCGCCGTTCTGTTTTCCTTTATTTGACGAATGGTTGCAAAATCTGAGATGAATTTAGGGCCGGTAGCAGCAGTGACTTACTTTTCTCACCTCTTCTAATCGCTAATTTTGTCTTCCTTGCTGCAGTGCACACCTAGAATGGAACCTTGATGGGCTGTTGGAAAAGATATGGGACTACCTTGATCTAGTCCGCATCTACACGAAACCAAAGGGGATGAATCCGGACTATGAAGACCCAGTTATCTTATCGTCAAGGAGGAGAACAGTGGAAGATTTCTGCGAGAGAATCCACAAGGACATGATAAAGCAATTCAAATAGTGAGCGTCCTTAATGTCTCTCTTGATTTCGGCATCGATTTTCCATCCTCGTTTAACCATTGACCCTCGTTTTAATTCATCAGTGCTCTGGTTTGGGGCTCAAGCGTGAAGCATAAGCCACAGAGAGTTGGCAAGGTCTTATATTCAGCACCACCCAAGTCAGAACTTTAGTTTGAACTTTCTCATGATATATATATTGAAACGGTCCTTCAAATCGTGCTTGCAGGAACACGAGCTTGAAGACGAAGATGTTGTTCAAATAATAAAGAAAGTGTAACCCACATGTCCATTCATCACTGGTATCGAATGGAGTATCTGCTGATTCTGGGAGATCAGATGATGTTGGCTGTGAGTCTAATGGAGTATTCAGTAGGAGGGCACACTGAGTATCTCTACCCCCCCCATAAAGGAAGGCGCCAAAATGTGTAAGCTGCTTCTGATGTCTTCTAGGTGCCCACAGCGTGCATGTTTCATTTTCTTCCTCCCTTTCTCTCTGGTCTGTATGAGTAGATTTCCTATGTGAAAAATTTTCTGCGCATTTTTTGCCTACTCTCCTGCATTCTGCGTGGGGTTCCTCTGTGAGGGAAGGGCTCTTCAGGGCCATAATCCCGGTGTGGGGGGTCTATCCTGGGTAAGAATTCCGTGGAGGGCTCCTGGGGAGGAACCCAAATGTAACGTTGACGTCAGCTTCTGTTTATCACTGGATGACGTGGGATTTTATAAAAAAAGCTGTTTGGATGAGCCTGTGGTGGCATCTAATGGAGGATTGGGACTGGAGCACTGACATCTTGGGCATTCTCTCTGGTTGATTGTTGAATGCCATGTGCCACTGGTGCTTTAGAGAGCGGGCTTCTCTCTTCTCTTACCAAATATAACATAAGCTTTACTGAGTGCTGCTTCTGTATCAGATGTGCTCTCTCTCTCTCTCTCTCTCTCTCTCTCTCTCGCTCTCTCTCTCTCTCCATCTGGAACAAGCGAAGTGCATGAATGGATGCGCATATATGGTAGCTTCTGAGAAAATATGATGAAAGTGTTGCAATGGGTTCTGTTTTGGATCTGAGTTTTTGATATTCCTGTTGTGCCCATTCTTGGTTGTGCCACCGGTGCTTATACATTGTGAAGAATTGAGTAAAACATTGCAGAAAATATTTGGAGATTGGGTTGCTTTAAGTTCTGCTGGGCGATTGGTCGTTGGGAATAAGAGCGAATTCTATTAATGGAATACGGACACGGTCATTTGGCCCCATAGCATAGTGAAATCATATTCGCCTAATGGAAATCTAGTATGTCAAGCAAGTGATTAGAGTCAACTCACACTTCAGTGAATACTGGAAACACAGCCAAGAAGTTTAGGCTGTAATAAGATTAGTGGCCTGGACAAACTCACGTGCTGGAATTATGCTACTCACAGGATACCTTCACCATATACCTTACCTACAAATTATTAGGTAATTAGGCCTAATTAGCTTAGGTGTATGACCAATTGAATGGTTGCAATTTCTTTCATACATTAAAAATAAACGATTAAAAAAGCCTCTATAGACTTATAGAATTAAAGAAATTAAGTTCGATGACCATGTGGCCCATGCTATGCTAGCTCTATAAAATTGACACTTGAACCTTCAAACAATATTCAACCCTTACCTATCATAAGTATGGACACACATCTATATATATATACATTCATTAGAATTCTATTTAAAGAAAAACTAAACAACAAAAACACCAAAGAATTTTGAGAATTCAACTTAATATTGAACATTTTCTTAAGAGATTTTCAGACATTGTTTGTGAATATAGCAGAAAATCATTACCATTTCAAATTCTAAAAGTATACTATAAAAGGCATAAAATCAGTATTTTCGAAACTCTAGATTTCTAGTGGGTGGGGAGCAGAGAAAACAAGCAAAGTGATTGTCAAAAGTAATCTAGTTGCTAGTTTTGCCAGAAGAGTGCCATCTTAAAATAACATCTATTTAGTACTTGGTCAATAGGTATCCAAATATTGTAATCTTTGAAGAGATTAATAAAAAGCTGAGCATGAAAATTTTGGATGATGAATGTAGATTCTACGCTAGACCACTCTAGGCTTATGTGTGCAACTGTCTATCTGGCATATTTTATCAGTAGTTATGTTATCCTTATATATTTTGCATCACTGTCGATTAGAAGAGTTAAATCATACTATTATATTAGTTAAATTAATTCTGTATACATTTTAAATTATTAAATATTTAATTTTACTCCTAAATATAGTTTATAATAAAAATCACTCAACAAAAGAAAAATAAAATTAATTTATGAACCCTATATAACGATTGAAGGATCTTGGAAAAGCTTGATGGTCACATGGTGGGCCTGATAGAATACTAAGAGGGAGGGTGATGAATTAGCTCTTTTAGCTGTTTTTCTGCTGTGGGTCAACATAGGGTGTGTTCAGTCAATATGTTACACTGGGACTACACAAGTTGGGTATGTTGACACACTGAAACAGTGGATTTACACATCAATCATAAAGGAGAAATGTACCCTTAAATTTTCAGCGGTCTTGCCTTCTTTGGCTTACCTTCACTTACCAAGAGTTTCTACCCTTGATTTTAACTATTCTCTCTTAGATAAATTTCTCAGGATAAAGAAAAAAACACTCTAAATTATGGTTTTCATAGATCTATGTTTCTGCACTAGATACAAAGACATTAGTTTGTCTTTTCTCCTTTATTATTGCACTCCCCAAATTAGGTTCACATAAAAATAAAAGTAATGAGAGTTATAAGTTGATTTTGAATTTCAGAAGATGAATTTATAGTTTTTGTAGATGTTTGAACCTAAAAAGGTTGTGACATAGTTGCATGTAATAGAAATGGACTCAAAATCAATGAGAGTATAACTTGATCACTGGAATTCAAATAATTGAAATCTGATTATAGTGGCTTTGAAGAGCCTCAAATGTTTTGATGATTACACAGGGTATTTTGATGACCAATGAATGATAGATTTTGTTATGATAAATGTGTCGTCTACCATATATTAACTTAAGTAATCAAATTTGGTGATATTCGCTTAAATGCAAAATGATCTATATTTATAACCCAAACAGCAAAGATGATTTTCAGTTGCAAGATGGTGTCACATAAATAGACATGTGACTCATCAAAGAGGAACATGATTCAAAAAAGGATGCATAACAAAATAGCCCACAAATAAGAGAAACATTTTTCAACCTAATAGCCCGAAAATAGTTTGATTTTATGGATATTGTATATGGTAATTATGAAAAGATATTTGTTACCCAATATAGAAATATTTCTTTGCTTGTTCTTGGGTTTCAAACCTTCATTGAATTGAATAAAACTCATCTAGAAATAGAGACAAATCAAACATAGGGAGATTTTCTAATGGTTAAGATTGATTTATTAACTTCCATTGGTCAAACAATGTACCTAACCAAATGAACAAGCGTTAATTAGATTCTTCCTACTGTGTTTTGCACTATTTCTAGTATAACAAACCAGCACACGCTAAAGGTTTTGAGACCTCATGGGCAGGATGTCACCATTGAATCAAAAATAGTTTAGCATTTAAGATGTATCTACAATGCCAATAACCTAAATACAATATGTTTGAAATGATAATGATTTATAGGAAATGTTTGAATATATTAATTGACACTATTATGCAAAAATAAAAGCCAATTGCAAAGTGTTAATTTGATAAAATTAAAGTAGTTAAATGTACCTAAAATCTGTTACTCAAGGTTTCTCCTATTGAATGATGGGGAAGAACAGTTTTAGTATCTATCGGTGGGCTTTATATCAGAACTATGTTTTGGAGAGAAGATGCCTGAAAGCATAATAAAGGTTGAAGATACTAAGCAAGATAGTTAAAGTAAACAAAACTACTCAAACAGGGTGAACAAAGCTTTTATTTTGCATAGAATAATTGGGTAGAACTTCCTCATACGAGTGATTAAATGCATCTCTTGACCATGAGAAGATAACAAAGCTATATTATCTTTATTGCCCAAGATTTTTTAACTTTTTATCAATTAATTCTTTTTGACGTATCCAAGATTTATTTAAGTTTTCTAATGAACTATTTAAACTTTTGTTATCCTCACCGCTAACACTTTTTTTATTCAGACAAGATACAATTCAGGTACTTTTTTAGGGATTGAATGCGTCCATAGTCATGCAATGTTTCTTTTAAAATGGAAGGAGTTAAGCCACCCAATATAAAGAGATGGAGCACTATGGTAAAAAAAAGCTTTATACCACATAATTAATGAAGTCACAAGGCTCCGCAATAGTTGCAAAGAGTAGTCAATTGGTTTCAGGACCAATTTTTGTTGGTCTCGTCTCAAAAACAAAAATTCATAGTTGTATAAAATTGTTAATCACAACACTCATTGGAGAACACTGGATTTTATGGCATTCTTGTGAGTACCCATTAGAAATTTATTGCTGCATCAAGAATATTCAAGCCTCTATTTCAACGCCAAGCTCTATGTCAAGGAAGATTTGATTGAAAATTTGTAAGCTTTTAGTGCTCACTACTAATAGAGGATGTTGATTGCTGAACTTGATCCATTCTAAAAGTCAAAAATCTAGAAGAAAATGTTGTGTGAGCTTGAGCTTACTTTAGAGTTGTGAATATGGAGGTAGACGGCAACTTTTGAATTGGGATATTAACTAGAGGTTAGTGGAACCTTAGGGTAACGTCCTAAGAAGAGCAGAGTAGAGAACAATCGTTTCTTCTAATCAAAATAATACTGCAGACCTAAACTAGTTGGCAGCCTAAGAACCAATTCAAAACCTCTCTTATGACTCACCTAAGACTAACGTTTATTACACAAGCTCATACCAAGTCCGGGAATTTCTAAAAAATCTTTGTATATCGGAATGGAGAGAGAGGTCAGGGAGAGGGAGAGAGAGAGAGAGAGAGAGAGAGAGAGAGAGAGAGAGAGAGAGGGAGAGGGAGAGGGGGAGGGGGAGAGAGAGAGAGAGAGAGAGAGAGAGAGAGAGAGAGAGGGGAGAGGGAGAGGGGGAGAGGGAGAGGGGGAGAGAGAGAGAGAGAGAGGAGAGGAGAGAGGAGAGAGGGAGAGAGAGAGAGAGAGAGAGGAGAGAGAGAGAGAGAGAGGGAGAGAGAGAGAGAGAGAGAGAGAGAGAGAGAGAGAGAGAGAGAGAGAGAGGAGTATTGCACCATGAGGAAACGTGCAAAATGGAAATGTAACTCAACATCATATCGACGTCCTTCAGACCTACCCAAGGTATCTACAAACGAGTCCGAGAATTGGAAAAGTCTATGCTGACGCAGTCCAAGGGGGCTGATTCCGATTGAAATCTGAATCTAGAGTTCAGATTCGATTTCGGATTGGCAGATCATAAATGTCAACATGGAATCAAGACATTGTATGGCTTGTCTGATCTGTAGAAATGTTGCCCGCATCTAACCCTCGTGATTCTGTATTTTCATAATAAGGGACACAAATAGTCCTAGGAGAGAGAACCCTCTTCCTTCCTCCTCACCTACCACCACTCTCCCAATCTATTGTAAGCTTTCTCTCTCCTCACTAATTGGCGGAGAGAGAGAGGGAGTCTAAGGAATCTGCCGTGTCCTCACCAATAAAGGGTAATAGTCATAAGGTATCTTCCCTCCCCGCACCGACCTGTGGGAATACGAGAGAGAGAGAGAGAGAAACGAATTTAAGGTATCTTCTCTCTTCTCACCGGCCGACATCATACTACTCCTAGACAGTTAGATGCCATGGTGATATCTCTGACCGTACATGACCTTTTCATTACCCAAGGACAGGAGGGAGGCAGTCTGCGATTGCCACAAGGCAAGATAAGCCGACTCAAGGCGTCCTGGTCTATTCCCTGATCTTACTTGATGTTGCGGTCAAAGACTTGACCTCGCCGACCCCCAGTCTGAACTGACCTGGCCCGTTAGCGTGCCCCATGTTGTAGACTTTTGCCGGGAATTTCAACCGGAGGAGATTGTAAAGTCTTCTCTCGGTAGGAACTCCGCATGATATTCAAAAGTTGATTGGGGCCTCTTCACGTGAGAGAGCAGCGACACCCACCGTTGACCTAACCAAAATGGCGCCAACTGTTACAATTGCTCTAGGATAATCCGATCCGTGGGGAGTGCCACACTGGGATTTAACAGCACGGAAAATGCATTGCAGTAATAATTCTGTGGGGTGTGCCAACATTAAATCATGTCAACGGGTGGAGTAAATGCCCCTAGCCCAGCTTGTCACGATCATTTTTCTGTTTGTTTCTCAAAAATCAAGCCAAAGAAGGTTACACCAAATGCTCTCTCTCTCTCTCTCTCTCTCTCTCTCTCTTCTCTCTCTCTTGTTCTCCCTCTTTCTCCCCTTCTCTCTCTGTCCCCGTCTCGCTATCTTTTTCTCGCTCTCTACCTAATCACCCTTTAAAGCCAGGTCGTAGGCCTTACGGGAGCCAAGAGTCAACTGTTCCGCAAGTTGACCTTCCATGATTTGTACCCACATTCAAAATGAGCGATGAATACAGGAAGGAAGATAAAGATGAGCAATTTTCCGCTGAAAGAATGTTCAAAATAGAGGCGAGTTTATAGATTACTGAAACTATAAAAACGTAAAGGAGGAGCGCGGAAAATGTGACGCAGATAATGGTGTAAGATGGGGGAGAGAACCCATTCATTGCCTTTAGTTTGACTTTGTTCGGCCTGAATAATTTCCAGATCTAGTAAGAGTGGGGTGGGGACGCATCCTTCGTTCGATCGGAATCCAATGGCTGATTGTCTCCCCGAAGGGTTTTTATTATTAATTTATAAATTGCCTTCTCTCTCTCTCTCTCTCCCCCTTGTTAGCCAATCTATGGAGGAAAAACTGTGTACAAGTGGGTTCTGTGGTTCACATTCTTTCGGGCCCCACATGAAGATCAGTTCCCCACTCCTCTCTTTCTCTCTCTTCCTCACGTTCAAAGGCAGATTCAGAGTTCCACAGATTCCTAGGGATCTAGAAAATCGATTTCGCGAGAATTTCCGCGGGCCGCACCCCAAGAGGAATCTTATTTTTACGATTTTTTATTAAAATACTTGGATCTATATAAGGAAAATGAAGCCACTTGTTTCTTGTCTTCACCGGACCAGCTGGCAGGTCAGCGTGACGTGTACTTGACCAAGTGAATGCTCAGTCAGCGGTGGCCAATCGTCCCACGTGCAACTTCATCAGCGAATGAGGTGTCGAAACGTGTCCCCACCTTCCGGACGAACATTTACTCCGCGGCCGTCGGTTCGCCACGGATCAATCATTGGGTGCCACGTGGAATAAGCAGCCCACCGCTCCTCGTTTTCCTTTCCCCTCGTCTTCCTATCGACCTGCTGCTTTCAGGACGAGACTGACAGACAGGGGTGACGCCGGGGAGGCGGGGACTGGCCGTCGTCCGCCTCCGGCGAGTTTCCGCGACGGCGACCGGCGGCGATGATGAAGGGGCGGAGAAGAAGGCCGCAGGCGGAGACGCTCGTCAGCAGGCCTTCGTCCAATCGGAATGCCACCGGGAAAAGGTCCGAGAGGAACCGCACCTTTGGAGACATCACTATGGGGTTTATTCTGCAGCCATAATTTCCCGATTTCTCTCAATCCCATCGTCCTCGAATGCGGCCGTCAATGGCCGCTAAGCTCGGGCATCAATGGCGACGAGGGTCATACTCACAAAAGGGACAGAGAGAGAGAGAGAGAGAGAGCGGTCAGAGAAAGGCTGCCCGACGCGGACTGGTGAACGGAGAGGGGGACTACTGTGATGCAGGAGAAAATACCACGCAGCGAGGATGAATGCCTGTGCATGATTGAGGAATTTCCCCACGGCGGGGAGCGTCCTTCCTGGTCTGGTCCTTTAACCCGGGCTTCTCCGAGCCGCCGAGTCTCCGCCGAGTATAGCCAGACGAGCCGCCGCTGGCTCTGACGAGATCCCGACTCCCCCAGTAGCCACCTCCCGGGAGGGGGGGCGTTCGAACAAATAATGGTAGAGTGGGTGGTGGAGGTGGTGGGTGGGCCTGCAGAGATGGATGAGAGAGACAGAGTGAGAGGAGGAGAGCGGGGGGGCGGGGGCGTGGGGAGACTTGAAGAATGGGCGGTCAGTATCTACCTTTTTTTTCTTTTTTTACTGCCTCCCTCCCCCTCCCCTATAAAATATAGTTTCCGGACGATCGTAAGCGGACTCTCGCGCTTTTCCCCCCCTCCCTTCTCTGCTCTCTTTTCACTCGCAACTCGTTCCTTCTCTCTCCCCCCCTTCCTGCAGACACTGCGCAGGCGCGGTCGGCGGTCCTTCCCCGCTTGTCACGTGCCGGGAAGGAGCTCCTTCGGACGCCATGGGTGCCGTGAATTCTCTTCAGGTTGTGGTGGTGGTCTTGGATTTCGTCTTTTTTCCCTCTCTGTGTCCTTGTCTTGTAGATTTCGGCGGAGCTCGTGGCATCTTGTTTAATGCTTGAAGAGTTTTTTCTGTGCCCATCTGTTAGAACTTGCTCACCAGCTTGGGATCTTGGCGCATGACAGCCCTCGTACCCGATCCTTATTGTCCGTTTTTCGTGGTCAGTTCGATTTTCTTTTGCCTTGAATCGTTGTTTTCTCTGGTTAGTTCCCGCTTTATCGGAAATTTTCATTTATGTGATTTATTTTCCGATATTTTCGTAGAAACCGTACATTTCATTCATGTTTGCCTCTGGTTCTTCTGGACTCCGCGACCCTGCGTCATGAAATTCTCGGTTCGTCTCTCTGGGTTGGCTTTGATTCCTCTTTTCTCATCATCTCTCCCAATTTCTGCGCATCTGATTCCTCGAGCCATGCCAGATGGGGGTTGTTGGGGGTGTGCGAGAGATATTTGTTCCATGCATGCGAGATCCCATCCGCATTTAGAGGCTTCTCAGTCTCGAATCTACGATCTGAATGAAGAATAGTTTTAATATCATCGTGGGCTGTTCGCCCTGAGCACCCATCAGCATCGTCACCAGAAACGGGAACGGTGTCTCTGCAGAACTTTTCTTTACCGCAGGTTCTTGTGGGATTATCGTTCTTCGGTTTGGTGCTTCAGTTCATGCATTTCGCAGATCATCCTCCTCTTCCCTGTGTGGTCACTTGATGAAAATATTACAGTTTCATGGTATCCGACGGCTGGTGAGCTAGAAAATTTATCTTCCATGCGCGATTAACCTCAGAAGTTTACGGTGGTTTGGTATAAAAAGCCAATCACGGGGCCCTTGAAATGCCTGCCTCGGCTTCCAGCAGTTATTTTGACCATTGGAGCGCTCTATTGATTGCTGCTCCGTCATAATTTTTTGGCTTCCGGTCTGAAATGTGTTCAGTTTAATCCGAAAGATCAGTTTTTTTCTCTCTGACTCGTGTCTGGCTCGTCTTCTTCTCAGGGTCGATGAACTTTATGGAGGTTCTTGGGGAAGAAGAATCTCTGCTCTCCTTGGACGTAGCAGCTGCGCCCGCTGCAGATTACATGAATGGATCTCAACATGAACGATCTCCTGGTCCGCCAGACCCCGCGCCCCAGAGGAGATGATCATCTCGGCCGCACTGATCTCCGTCTGAACTGCTTTGGCTATGGAGCTCGAGCTTCGCTCGACAATGGTGATGATCTATCCTTACGGGACGACGGCTGCAGGCTGGTCCTCGGTCTGGGCCCGACACCGAGCGCCTGCTCCGGTGGTGGCTTCTTTGGAGAAAAAGCCACCACCAAGATAAGCAGGCTGAAAAATTCCTCAAATGGCGTGGATCTCGATTCGGGGAGCGGTCTGAATCTCGGCCATGGGAGAGGCGGAGGAGACCTTGAGCTGTCCATGGCGCCGAGCAGCCAGAGCTCCATCTCTCTCCTCGATCAGGTACAGCAAGCTACCAGTGAAAGGAGTGAGAGGACCCAGAGGAGCTCGTCGGAGACGGCCGTCGATGAGAGCTGGGCACTACCCCGGAGGAAATTCGGAGGGTACATGCCGGGCCTGATCATGGCGCCGGGGAGGTCGGAGAGCAGAACCACCACCCAGGAGGAGACGACCAGTGGCGCCGATGAGGCAGGCGAGAGCTCTCTTGGAGGCGATGAGGTGGGTGGTCCTGATGCCAGGCGGCGCCACCACCGGCCGAAGAAGTGCAGGTTCAACGGGTGTCCCAAGGGGGCCAGGGGGGCCTCGGGCTTGTGTATCGCCCACGGCGGCGGACAGCGGTGCCAGAAGCCCGGGTGCAACAAGGGCGCCGAGAGCAGGACGGCGTACTGCAAGGCGCACGGCGGCGGGCGGCGGTGCCAACACCTTGGGTGCACCAAGAGCGCCGAGGGGAAGACCGAGCTCTGCATCGCCCACGGCGGCGGCAACCGCTGCGGCCACCCGGGCTGCCGGAGGGCCGCCCGCGGGCGGTCGGGGCTCTGCATACGGCACGGTGGCGGCAAGCGGTGCCGCGTGGAAGGGTGCGCCCGGAGCGCTGAGGGGAAGGCGGGGCTGTGCATCTCGCACGGCGGCGGGCGGCGGTGCCAGTTTCCGGGCTGCGGGAAAGGCGCCCAAGGGAGCACTATGCACTGCAAGGCCCACGGCGGCGGGCGGCGGTGCGTCTTCGAGGGCTGCACCAAGGGCGCCGAGGGCAGCACGGCGCTCTGCAAGGCCCACGGGGGGGGCAAGCGCTGCCTTTTCGAGGGCGGTGGGGTCTGCCCCAAGAGCGTGCACGGCGGCACGGACTACTGCGTGGCGCACGGCGGCGGCAAGCGGTGCGCCGTGCCGGGCTGCACCAGGAGCGCGCGGGGGCGGACGGACTGCTGCGTTAAGCACGGCGGAGGGCGGCGTTGCAGTTCGGAGGGCTGCGGGAAGAGCGCGCAGGGGAGCACGGATTTCTGCAAGGCACACGGCGGCGGGAAGCGGTGCATCTGGGCGTCGGGGTGCGAGAAGTTCGCCAGGGGGAGGAGCGGGCTCTGCGCCGCCCACGGGAGCATTGCGGCAAATCAGGCGTCGCAGCCGCCGGCGGAGGAGCCCTTCCGAGGGGTCGTCGGGTCCGCCTCGGCCACGACAAGGAGCAGCATGGACAACGGCTGCTCCTCCGTCATCAGCACCCTCTCCGGCACCCCCGGGTCCCCGGGGATCACGGCGGCGACGCAGCAGCTCCTCCTGGTGCCACGACCTCAGGTGCTGGTTCCTCCGTGGATGAGACCCATCTCCGCTTCCTCCGGGCCGGCGGCGTTCGGGAACGCCGACGGCGGCGGCGGCGGCGACGACGCAAAGGACAGCGCGGAGAACAACCTCAGGTTCGCTCTACCGGAGGGGCGGGTGCACGGGGGTGGCCTCTTGTCGCTATTCGGAGGCGACCTGAGGAACGCCATTAATGCCGGCCTCGGGCCGCAGGATGAGGCAGCCTGAAGAGGGGACTACCCATCGGAAGGATTTAGATTGGTTGGGGGGGGTGGATTGGAGTTGAGATTGCAGAAGCTTTCTTCGTCTTTTTCTTCATGATTTCTCTCCTTGTTCCCTCCCGCCGGTGGGGAGGGGAGGGGGAATTGAATTATCTGCTGGTGTGGTCTGGCATGTAAGATCATCCATATTCATGTAATGTAAATAATCGCTGGTAGGAGCTCTTGATGGTGCCATTTCTACTTGTCTGGGAATGGACTTGCAGAAACGGTAGAGTATACGTACAGCGTGCAATCGACGGACTCCCACCATAAAATAAATCACAGCTTCCACGCAGGTCGGGGCCGGCCTGAAACAAGAGGAAGGGAGACGCGGGCAGCGGCGGAAGGAAGACCGGCGGTCAGAGCTCGTGGGAATAGAAGTCGATGATTTCCTCCAGATCCCGCCGGGGCAGCGAGGCGGCGGCGCCGTTCTCCGCGAGCCAGAGCATATGCTCGAAGAAGATGGAGTCAACCCCAACGAAGAGGGGCCCCCCTCTTCCACTCCCCTTCTTCCTGCTCCGCCGGCCATCCTCGATCCCGGCCCTCCTTCTCCCCGCCATGCCCAGGAGGACCTTGAAGGGGTCGCTCTCGAGGACTTGGGCGTCCACCAGGAACTCCCTCCGCTCCTTCCCCACCAGAACGGTCACCGCCGCCGCCGGTGAGCCGACGCCGCCGACGTCGTCTGAGACGAGGGGGCGGTAGCCGAGGGAGAAGGACCGTCGAGGAAGGAGGACGCAGCAGCCACCGGCGGGCCCAGAGAAGGGCTCGTCGTCGTAGACGGAGAGGCGGCACGCGGGGGCCATCGGGTGAGGGAGGACGCCGGCGGCGGCGCTATGGTTGATCCGGTCGGAGCTCGCGGAGGAGAGAGATAACGGACTGAAGAAGCAAGCTCAGAAGTGGACGTATATAGATAGAGAGGGCGAGAAAGCCTACAGAGGCCCAACGGGAGGTCAGAGAGCCGTTAAGTCGGCGGCGGGCCCCACCAGGGACGCGTCTAGAGTTTCCTCACGATCTCCCGTCCGATTTTAGATCGACGGGCTTAATTGCGACACCGTATAAAAGCTCTCTCTGACATAGTAAAACCCGCCAAAAAGGTTCCTTCCCTGGCTACCGTTTCGCCCTCTTACTGGGTCCCCCGAGCGCCGAGTCAACGACGCGGCCGAATAATTATAACAATATTTTTGCGGCGACTATTTATACCGGAGAAAAATATAAGTGGGTGGACGCCAATTGGGCCTGGAACAGTACCCTCATAAGAAATTCCACGTACAATTTGGATCTTAATAAGATAAATTTTTCATGATCAGGAACCTTTTGATTATTATTAAATAAACTAGAATAAAAATGCTACCCTTTAATTTCGACTTTTATTAAATTATTTATATTAAAAATACAAATATATAGGTTATAGTCATGGTTATCTAGTAGAACGTATGCACGAACTAAAAAAATAATTAAAATAGATATCAGAAATATCAAGAAATATGAAAATACAAGATAATAATATAAATCCATAAAAGAGTATTTTTCATATAAAAACAATCTCTCAGCCCCTTGTGGGCTTAACTTTGGGGCGCAGGCATATAAAAGGGGGCTCTGATTTGATTGGAACTTGGAATTGCGCCCCCCCCCCACGCTCCTTTTATATGGACCTTAAAAGGGCATAAACAGAGCCCATCCAATAGGCCCACTCCTAAACTCGGCCCGGCACGTTTGGGCTGAAAGGCAGCGGGCCAACCCAGTCAACTGTGAGGACGTGGAGTCGCCGCCGCCTCTACCTCCCGTCGTCACGGAGATATGCCCGTTGGGTCCTCTTCTTTTTTCTCGCTGCTTCCTCCCGCGTACTAACATGAAGAAGAGATAAGAGATGGCCAGAGAATCCTTTCTTCCACGATTTCAGGTGAGAAGGCGGTAAAGAAGGCCGCCGCCGGCCGAGAAGATGAAGGCGGGGGCCTTCGTAGTAGCCCCCTTTTTTTTTTGAAGGCCCTCTGATTACGCCTCATAAGTATTGAGAAGCAGGGATGAGGAGTTGACATTTTGCCTGAAAAATCTCGAGGTCTCACCAGCACCAAAATGCGTAGAAAGTCGATAGATCGTTGACCTCAAGGTTTCAAGGTTGTGGCATGTCAACGGCCTTCCTACTGCTCTCTTTTATAAGATCATACGATGAGCACATAGTACTGATGAGTCGGCAAGATCTCAAAGGAGTTGACATTTTGTCTGGAAAATCTTTAAGTCTCATCTGCACCTAACGCACTGCAAATCGACTGAACGTTGACCTTCATGTGAAGAGTGACCTCAAGTTTTTGAGGATGCGGTAGGTCAACGGCCTTCAGACGATTCACGTCTCGAGGATGTGGTAGGTCAGCGCCGAGGATGTGGTAGGTCAGCGCCTTCACCAAGATGAACCGCTTTCAAGGTGCTTGAGCGCTGGTTTTGCTTTTGCAGTCTAATCGGGCGCGGCGCTCCTCATATGACGCTGAGAACACCCATCAAAGAAAGAGTGAGCATGCCAGAAGATGTGGGAGCAGATGTGAACGGATAGCGATGAAAGGTGAGGATGCTGAGGGGGAGAGAGAGAGAGAGAGAGAGAGAGAGAGAGAGAGAGAGAGAGAGAGAGAGTGTAATTTCTTTCTAAATAGAAAGAAATGCTCACAATTTTTTCAAATGGTATAATTTTTTTGGGGTCTCTTAACCAAACTCAGGGTTCAGGATTTAGGGTTCAAAATTCATTTGAAATGTGGAGCAGTGAGCCCTGTCTTCTGCTGAAAAGAGAACAGCAGAGAATAGCCCCAATGCCCCACACGAATGATTCAAAATGAAACCTTGCTCATGCAGACATGGAGATGGCCACTGACTCCTAGTTGTTGGCCATAAATGGAAGCTATTTCGAGTCAAAGAAAGAACTGGAATCGTTCTGTCATAACAGCTCGCCCACAGTTTCACAGCTGACTTGGAAAAATATCGATCAAATAAATTGGCTGCTATCACGAGACGTTTTCAAGGGGTGCGGTGTCCAATGGCCAAAAGAGGACGGGAAGAGGAGGCAACTGAGCTATTGTCAGACCACGAGGGGGACGAAACTGCCTATCTAGCAGGAGGCCACCATGCAGCAGCCAAGCGCATTGCTAGAAGGAAACGAGAACCAGTTCACCATAATAAGAAGGCTGCAATGTAAAACTGCCTTTGACGTAAGAGCAATCTGAAAGACGAGACTCACGCTCTGTTTGCCGCGTTAGGAGAGGAGCATGGCTTGGTTTCTTCGGATCATCTCCCAAGGGACGGTCGTTCTCTCCTACAAATCGAGTAGAGTTATTGCTGGAGCGCGGAGCAGGAGAAAAATTATGCAGCAAATCTTTCCCGAAAATAAGCGTCGCGCAACCACCTGGGCCAGACAAGCAGTCGAGCGCCTCTTGGAAGATTGCAGCTTGCAGCAGGTAATCGTGGCGTGTCTTCCTCAGGTGGTGACGCAGAGCTTGCTGCGCACCTGCGCGCATGTCGATCAAGTTTATGAGATCTTAAAGATGAACTCATGATGTAAGGTTTTAATCGAGGATCATGCAAAAAAAGGCATCCCGAAAGCGAAAACATAACGTTTTACGCATGATAAATAAACCAAGCTTCATTAAATAACATTTTGACACGCCAGGAGGTTCTCCAGAGGTGAATTGAAAGACAAAGCATAACGCAATCGTCATTTGAAGACTTGGGCCTTTGGAGAGAATCTCAAATTTGAGATATTCAATGGTAAAACAATATAATATGATCGAGGACCAAGTAGGTCCAAACTTACTGAGTTGCAGGTGATCAACGATCAATGCAAGCCAATTCAGTTTTTTATTTTCTGAACTTCAACTAAGAAAATACCAAATTTTCCAGACTTGAAAACGACTCAAAAAGGGCAGCAGAGTTTTCTAAACCTCCACAAAATTTGGAAATAAATTTATTTCCAAACCACCCTTAATCATGTTAATTAATTAACTATCATCGCAGAAAAAAAGCTTTTAACATATCCATCCATCTTAATTAAAAATGATCAATGTTTTTGACTGAACAGAAAAAAACGTAAGTGCCTGTATGCTGGAGTAAAAGATGGTTTGATGGTCTCGTCCATCCTCAAAAATACCTGGTGAACACGTGAACTTGATGTCATCGAACTCACAAGACCGAAGGACTAATGGAAGCTCAGGTGCCATATTATACTGAGGTTTTCTAGGAACCTTGTTGGTATCCAGCAGCGAATCAATCACCTGCATTGCATAACACAACAATCAGCAATTACAGAAAATCTAAGCAAAAAAAAAAAAATTAAAGATTGGTCCTGACGAGTTTAAAGCAATTTCTTAATTAAACATTCAGGTATGTGGTATGACGTCATTAATAACATATTAGCAGCGTCATAAGAGGGGCCTCTAACCGACAGAAGGTGAACTGTCTGGGTCAGTAAATGAAAGAGAAGATGAACCGACTCCAAGAAACAGTTAGCAGAGGAGTTAAATAGGGGGAACCACAAACCTATAAGAGAGGGACGAGATTAACCCAGAGGGGCATCCGGAGATAGTGGACCAAGTGGAGAGTGGGAAGATCTCTCAAATATTTTCCAAGGTGGTCAGTCATTCTGACTGGTCACTTCTGCATTCAATGTTCTTGTCTGTTGTCCTTGTTCCTCTGTTCTAATAGTGTTTTCTTTTCAGTTTCATTTAGTGTTCTACCAAATTGGTATCAGAGTCAGACGATCCTCGTATGGTCAAGAAAGCGGTAACAACCAGGATGGACAAGGTCAAAGCTCGCACGGAGAACTTCCGCACTGAGTAACAGAATCAGAAGATTATGATGGAGAACCAACAGGCACTTATGGAGCAGATCTTGCTCCGTCTCCAAAATCTTCAGACGGAAAAGCCCTCATCTGTTCTGTTGGAAACAACACAACCACCAAGATTTAGCAAGGAGGGGACATCTGCTCCAAACCCTCCATCAGCAGCAGTGGTAGCGGCGACAAAGGTGTCGGGACCAAGAAAAGGGGAATTATTGACGTTTACGTGTGAAAATCCTGAACAGTGGCCATGACAAGCCGAGAGGACCTTTGGTTACTCAAGTAAGGATGTTCAGTTAGTTATTGAAACAATGGCTTCACAGGGGAAGGAGCAAACATTTCGCATGAGAGATGATATTCCTTTGGCTGCACTTTCTCAGACGCCCCAGATGATCTATGACTATTTCAAGCGACGATTTGCGCAGGTTACAAACCCTGCAATTGATCCTATCAGAGAAGGCTTAGTTATGTCACTAGAGGTGAATCTTGGAAAACGAGGAAATATTTTGGAGGTCAGGCCTCAAAATGCTGCTCAGGTTATTCTTTCTAGTCCTGTGCTGAACGAAGGTGAACTTGAAACGTTAATGAAAGATACTGCGCTCAAGCCCCAAGTGCTGCCAACGTTCTGCAATATTGGCAAAGGTATTGATGGCTCATTACAGAAGGCACTGGAAGAACTTTGTGAAGCTGCTGATGAAGCAATTCGTAACAGATCACAGCTGCTTATACTTTCTGACCGCTCTGAGGAGATAGAACCAACTCGTCCTGCTATCCCTATACTTCTAGCAGTTGGTGCTGTTCACCAGCATTTGATCCAAAATGGTTTGCGCATGTCAGCTTCCATTGTCGCTGACGCTGGTCAGTGTTTTAGTACTCATCAATTTGCTTGCTTGATTGGACATGGAGCCAGTGCAATTTGTCCATACTTGGCATTCGAAACATGCCGCCAGAGGGAGTTGAATACAAAAACAGTTAATCTTATGAAGGACGGGAAGATGCCTACTGTGACAATGGAGCAGTGTCAGAGGAACTTTTCCAAGGCTGTTAAATCTGGTCTTCTCAAAATTCTCTCAAAGATAGGTATCTCCTTGCTTTCAAGTTACTGTGGAGCTCAGATATTCGAAATTTATGGACTTGAGCATGATATCGTTGATTTTGCATTTCGTGGAAGTGTCTCAAAGATTGGGGGCCTCAACTTTGACGAGTTGGCGAGGGAAACCCTGTTCTTCTGGGTGAAGCCCTTTTCAGAGGATACGGCAAAGAGACTGGAAAATTTCGGTTCCATACAATTTAGAGCGGGAGGTGAGTACCATGGAAATAACCCTCAGATGTTGAAGCTGCTTCACAAGGCAGTTCGTCAAAAGAGTGAAAGTGCCTATGCAGTCTACCAGCAGCATCTAGCTAGTCGTCCCGTAAGTATTCTCAGAGATCTTCTTGAATTCAACAGTGATCGAGCACCAATTCCTGTTGGGAAGGTCGAGCCCACCTCTTCAATAGTTCAGCATTTCTGTACTGGTGGGATGTCATTGGGTGCTATATCAAGAAAAGTTCATGAGGCTATTGCTACAGCAATGAACAGATTAGGTGGAAAGTCAAATTCTGGAGAGGAAGGGGAGGACCCTATTCATTGGAATCCACTGACTGATGGGAAAAAAGTTAGTGCATACATTGCAAAACTGAGGAATTCTAAACCCGGAGTACCGCTTATCTCACCACCTCCCCATCATGACATTTATTCTATTGAAGATCTGGCTCAGCTTATTGATGACCTTCACCAGGCCCAATTGGGATATGAGAAGATGGACGACATAAGCGGCCGCACAGACCTATTAAGACCAAGGCATGTCTCCCTGTTGAAGACACAGCAGATCGATCTCAGTTACCTCTTATCTAATCTCGGCCTACCCAAATGGAGTAGCACTGAAATGAGAAATCAGCCTGTTCACACTGAAGGTCTAGTTCTAGACGACGTCCTGCTTTCTGATCCTGAGATTATGGAGGCAATTGAGAAAGAAAAGGTGGTCAACAAGACCATCCAAATCTGTAACGTTGACAGTGCAGTCTGTGGCCGGATAGACGGTGTGATCGTGAAGAAATATGGGGACACACGGTTTGCAGGACTACTGAACATCACATTCATGGGCAGCGCTGGACAGTCTTTTGGCTGCTTCTTGACCCCTGGGATGAACATTCGGCTGGTGGGAGAGGCCAATCGTCGGGAAGGGCATGGTGGGTGGAGAGCTGGTGCTGACGCTGCCGGAGAACTTTGGCTTCTGCCCAGAAGAAGTGACCATAGTTGGGAACACCTGCTTGTGTGGCATGACTGCCGGCCAACTCTTTGTGAGTGGTAAAGCCAGACTTGAAGGAACTTGGGAATCAGTGAAATTGATTCGAGAGAGGTTTCCGGATTTCCAACTTGAGGACAAGTTGAATGATACGGAGGGGAGTAATGGTATGAAGCCATTAATAACATATTAGCGGCGTCATAAGAGGGGCCTCTAACCGACAGAAGGTGAACCGTCTGGGTCAGTAAATGAAAGAGAAGATGAACCGACTCCAAGAAACGGTTAGCAGAGGAGTTAAATAGGGGGAACCACAGACCTATAAGAGGGGGACGAGATCAACCCAGAGGGGCCTCTGGAGATAGCGGACCAAGTGGAGAGTGGGAGGATCTCTTGAATATCCTCCAAGGTGGTTAGTCATTCCAATTGGTCACTTCTACCTTCAGTGTTCTTGTCTGTTGTCCTTGTTCTTCTGTTCTAGGAGTGTTTCCTTTTCAGTTCCATTTGGTGTTCTACAAGTATGCAAGGTGACTTTTTCAAAATTCGGCGACATAATGGAGTATTCTGCGCAGAGAAGCGAATTATTCATTTGATAGCTACACCTCATCGAAGATTTAAAAGAATTTAGTATAGATGCTTTGACCTCGGTAATTCAAGTGTATTCCAATAATCTTTTAGGGAGGATGAGACGAACATTCAAAAAGCAAAGCTACACAATGAAAATCACGTAGACCATTTCTCAGATGTCGCACATCATTGGGGGAGGTACGGTGTAGTCAAATCCTTCCTATATTGCTCCAATTAAGATCTCCCTGTAGAGAGCACATGATACAAACTTTCTGGTCGTACCAGCAATGCTTGCAAGCACATTCTTTGAAATGCCTCTTCATGGCTAGGAGTGGATCAATCCAGACTGAACCTTCATGGATTACTCTTCAAAGAAATCACTTGTTCGTTCTTGAGATCTCACTTAAATATTATCTCAGAACATCAGTAGATGCATATGGGGACCTGGCTAACCATCTTTTTAGGGTTAAGTACGCCACCTGTGTTTTCGAAAGCAGTGTCTAACTTTTATGGAGAAGGCTTCATGAAAAATAATGAATTTTGGTTTTACGTCTGTTTAATATTTCTGTTCTAGAGACTGTTCTTCATCTAATACGAAATATTCGTAGTTCCTGTTGGTTCCTATCAGAGATTAAACGCAAAATGTTCTTTCTAATATATATCCATACGAAACATAGCTACTCGAGCTGATGCCCAGGCCTGGATGAACAATGAATAGCAGACAGGATAACCAATAAATTCTCAAGTATGACATTTTTATAGCCAAAATTTGTTGAATAAACAATAGGATACATCATGTGAATGGAAGAAAATATATTGAACAAAGTTAAAGTAAATACACGTGGCAAGTAATTGTACATACTGCAATATAAAAGGAGAAAAATACAAGAAACACGTAAAACAAAATTACAGATCATTGCGAATGGACATTTAGAACAGTAGTGAAATAAATAAGGAAAATTTAGGGTAAATAACTTTACTTTTCTCCGAGCACTATTGGACTCAACTGCCATAAGAACTAAAAAAAAATCCTTTAAACATATTAACTGGGTCACCAATC